>JALMGJ010000003.1:29194415-29624415 GCA_023362775.1 Charina bottae | reverse complement strand
TGTGTCCAAAGTATGATAATTTGAGCCTGGTCATGAATGAGAACTCTGCATTGATTTGTTCAATGATCCATTTATTGGTTTTCTTGGCCGTCCATGGTATTCTCAGGAGTCTTCTCCAACACCAACATTCAAAATTGTCAATACTCTTCCTATCCTGCTTCTTCAAAGTCCAACTTTTACTTCCATTGAGTATCGCAGGGAATACTGTTGGTTGCACTATTCTGATCTTTGTGGGTATAGACACATCACAGTATCTGAATATATTTTCCAAGGCCTTCATGGCTGCTCTATGAAGTGCTAGTCTGTGACATATTTCTTGACTGCTGGTTCCTTTACTGTTGATGGTTGATCCTAAATGGCAGAAACTGTCGACCACTTCAATATCTTCATTGTCAGTTCTAAGGCTGGCTGTTGTAGCTGTTGTCAATATATTTAATTTTAGTCTAATTTTTTCACTGTGCTCCTTGAATTTTACTACTAGAGCTTGCAGATCCTTTGCATTTTTGGCTATTAGAGTAGTGTGATCAGCATAGTGCAGGTTATTCATGTTTCTTCCTCCTATTTTAAAACCATGCTCATCTTCTTCCAATCCAACTTCCCTTAATATATATATTCAGCAAATAGGTTGAATAAATAAGGGAAGAGTATATATCCTTGTCTTACTCCTTTAGTAGCATGTTGTTGTTGTTGCTCAGTCGTTTAGTCATGTCCGACTCTTCGTGACCCCATGGACCATAGCACGCCAGTCCTTCCTGTCCTCCACTGTCACCCGGAGTTTACTCAAATTCATGTTCATTACATCGGTGATGCTATCTAACCATCTCATCCTCTGCCGTCCCCTTCTCCTTTTGCCTTCAGTCTTTCCCAGCATCAGGGTCTTTTCCAGTGAGTCCTCTCTTCGCATTAGGTGGCCAAAGTATTTGAGCTTCAGCTTCAGCATCTGTCCTTCCAATGAGCAGTCAGGGTTGATTTCCTTTAGGATTGACTGATTTGACCAATTTAATTAATTGTGACTTTATTTGCTGAACTTGTCCCATCAGATGCACTGTAGAGTTATTGTATTTGCATGATCCCTGATTGGTTGGGATCATCCAACAGAATAGCTGTGGGTAGAAGAAGCTCCTAGTTAGATAAAAGACCAGAATGAAACCATAGACACTGAGCACAATGGTCTAGCTGTCAGGCCCAGCCCAAGAACAACGAAGAGTCAGTCCATTCAAACTCCAGTTCTTTATTTGCTCACACCGTATAGACAGAATCTTGCCAGACTAAAGCTACTCGACCTAACCTAAGGGGAAATAACCTGGGAGACTCTATGGTGGGGCTATCCTGAACCTCTTCGTTTTCCCACCATTGCCTCCCAGACTGTGCCTCCACTTATCTCCTCCACCTCCTTGGAATGTGCCCCCTCCTTCCTGGGAACCAGCGGCACCGCCGAAATCCACCACATCAGCAGAGAACTGGATAGAGTTGGGAATATTCACATAACCAAATACAATGGATCTTAGTCCCTTTGATTTTAATTTTAAGCATGCCTAAATTTGAATCCAACTCTATAATTGAGAGAGAGGATTACCTTGCCAAAATCACTGGATTTTCACTGAAAATAAAAACAAGTAAATGTAACAGGTTTTATTTACTTTTGCTGTATAAACATTGAATTTCTTAATACAAAGGCAGTGAAGCTTATGGATTCAGCCAGTTTAATTCATGTTCAGTCAACCACCAAAAGAAACATTACAGAATGCTGAGAAAAGAGCCCAAGGGATACCTTTCCTGCACAAATAGCACATTTGCAGGAGAAATGTTGTGCAAATTGCATATGTGATTATTACAAATGGTGATCCGTACCTGATTTCAGAAGGGTTTCCTTCATTAATAGGAGCAGGAAATCCATCATACTTGTCAGGCTTGATCATGAATCAATGTGAAGCATACTGAAATAACTGTCTTGTAAACAAATGTGAATGATATGCACCAGGGGAGTGGGTTTCCCCTGCACCCATGTATCTTCTCTGTAGAATTGGAGGATCATCTAGAGCAGATTTGTGGAGGGCACAGGGAGGCACAAAAAGGGGGAGAGCAGGAAAAGATTTTGTTAGGTAAACTTCACTCAAATTTCAGTATAGTTTTTTTTTTCTTTTAGAGGGCACAGCCAGATGGCCACATTAGAATACAATCCACCAGTCCTTGAGCTGGCAGAAAAATATGTTGGTGCAAATTGGGCTGCCCTCATTGCCAATTTCTATTCTGCCTCAGTGACAAGGTCAGACAATGCTGCTGTTCTCATTCATTCATTCATTCATTTATTTATCAAATTTATATGGCCGTCCATCTCACAAGATGTGACTCTGGGCAGCGTACAGCAAAAAATATAAAAACAATAAACATGTCAAAAGCAGTCAAATTAAAAAGGTTTTTTTTAAAAAAAAAAAAAAAGCATGAAACACAGAAGAGATTAGATCAGCAGGGAGCCACCTCGAGATTTCACCAGTCCCATGAGATCCCCAGGCCAGATGACATAGCCAGGTCTTGAGGGACTTCTGGAAAATAACTAGGGATGGAGATGACCTCACGTTGGGCTTGATGGGGGGGAATGTTCCATCAGGTGGGCACCATGGCAGAGAAGGCCCACCTCCTCAGGCCCGCCAAGTGTAATTCCCTGACTGACGGGACCCGTAGCATGTTTCTCTTGCCGGATCTGATGGGATGGGCAGAAATAATCAGGGAGAGGTGGTCCCTTAAATAACCCAGCCCCATGCCATGAAGGGCTTTAAAGGTCAAAAGCAGCACCTTGAATTGGACCCAGAAGCAGATAGGCAACCAATGCAGCTCGCGGAGCAGAGGTATAACATGAGCTGTCCTAGAAGCACACATAACTGCCCATGCCGCTGCATTTTGCACCAGCTGACGCTTCTGGATACTCTTCAAGGGTAGCCCCATGTAGAGCACATTACAGTAATCCAATTGGGAGGTGACTAGGGCATGAGTGACTGTGAGCAGAGCCCCCAATTCAGGAATGGAAGCAACTGGCACACAACACAAAGCTGTGAAAAGGCCCTCCTAGCCACAACCGCTACCTGCTCTTTGAGCAGGAGTTGTGAGTCCAGGAGGATGGTGCACCGGGTCTGTCATGGGCCGTACAAGCCTATCTAGCACCAAAGATGGCATAGTCCTGGAACCAGCAGGACCCAAACCCCAAAGCCACTCAGTCTTGCCAGGGTTCAGCTGAAGCCTGTTGTTCTCCATCCAGACTCTCACAGCCTCTAGACACCAGGATAAGACATCCATAGCATTGCTTAATTCACCAGGGGCAGAGATATATAATTGGGTATCATCAGCATACAGACACAGTAAGGGCGGAGAAGTACTGACACTTTGCTGCCCTTATCACCACATATCTGTTTGCCTGCCCATCTCCCTATTGGTGGTCTTTGTTCCACGCCCATATTTGATGGACTTCTTGATGGATCTGGACTTGCAGTTGTCTTTGTTTCTAGATTATTTCCTTTTCTGCAACACTCGGTTTTGGAAGTCAGTTTCCTGTGTGTTCAATTGCATGTGACCCAGAAGTAACTGATAGGAGCTCAAAATGCCTTAGAGAACATGACCTCCATTCTGGGCAGCCATTTATATATTTAAATGAAATCTGATTTGGGCTTAAATATTTATCCCAGAGCAAAGTAAATATGTTTCCATTCATGCATTTGGAGACAAAATTGAGATCACTGTAATGAAACCAAGAAATACCTACATTCTGAAAAGAAGTCTCTGTGCATCAGTAAACTTCATTTAAATGGTCCCAAAATTCTGTCAAAAATCAATACATCATTTAATCTTACAAAATGAATGTTTAAACCAATGGAAAGTGTAATAAAGTCCCTATATTCCTCAGAAAAGATGTTGAACATCAGTAAAATATTGGAATAGTACAGTTATAAGACTATTCAGCACACACTCACAACATACCTCACAGCTACCAAACCCCAGAAGGGCCCATGGCTAACCATGTCTCAAGCATCCCTTGAAACAACTTGGTTTTCCAGTCTGGTGTTCCAGACAGTATAGAGTAGCTACAAATAGTGGCACTGAAAATGGTTGGTATTTTTGCAATACTGATTTGTTTACAGATATTAAAGAAGTGCAAAACAGGAACGAACAATGTTTGCAGTCTTAAAATGTTGTGGAACTCCTACTTCACATCAGCTCAATAAAAATGGCATCATCCAGTCCCTCTGATTGCTATTTCCAGTCATTATCTCTGAACTCTAATCCATTTTCCCTCTTGAAAGTGAATTTTGATTTCTATATGCACACACACAGAGACCCACCACTTCCGAATAAACTTATTGCAAATCACTACAACTAATAGTAGTGGCATTGTTATTAATGGCAAGATTCCAGAGAAGTTCCTTGCAGATTATAAAGTGTTTGTTTCTCAAACACTGAGTTGAGGCTGATTATTCCTTTTGGCAGTAACACATCATGGGAAGTTACTGAAGAGGACCTCTTCTCCCAGACTTCAAAGAGATCTTTTTAGGGATGAAAGATGCCAGAAGGAGGGTTGGAATAACATAGAAATACTATGCACATAATGTATAATCCCATTTCCTATGCACTGGTGCATGAAGCATGGATACAAGCAGCATTATGCATATCCCAATGAAGGTACATTATATAAGTTCCTCTCTGAGACACAAACTAATGACAGAAATGCTATTGTTTTAAGAGTCAACTAGAATATACTATTTTAAGGACAGAGTTGGTGCAGTAGGTTACAAAGTGTGTATTCATGAAGTTCTATCCAAGGTCTAAAAGATTTGGCGACCAATCAAAATCATCCTTCTATAGAGCCCATTTTGAGATGCTCCTTATAAAATGACTGCCAGTTACAATTTCATTAGCACTACATTGTTGCCATGGCAATGTGATACCAACTCAATTGATGGGCTTTTCATCATGGGCTTATTACAGAATTTTTCTTTCCATCAAAGACATATTATAGGAAAGCTGCCAACAGACCCTATAATCTAAACTTTAACAAGGGTTTCTTTGCACTATGAGGTGGAAGTGAAGCAGAATATCTTCTTTGTGCAATCCTGACCCAGCTCTTGTACAATGAGAGAAGAATTATGATGTGACACACATGTCAAGTTCTAACTTGGAAACCAGGAGAGTCTTTTCAGCCTGGCAACAATGTACTATGCTGTCTTATATGCAAAATATATGATAATTATATGTTGTGATGTCACATATTCTGAGTCGATGTCACATATTCTGAGTCAATGTCACAGTCTACAGCACTTCTCTGATTTTTCTTACACTGGATATTTTGTGTAATATCACCAGCACCCCACATTCAGTCTACAATTTCTCTGTGGAACTAAAACTGGAATTGTATCAATAGTTCAAATTTCTACATTATAATTTTAATTCTCTATTGAAGGTGCATATAACATATGCAAGTCAATTACATGAAGTATTATTATGAGGATCACATTCTCTTGATAAAACCTTGGATATTACATACTTAAGGTTCAAGTCTTTATGACAGTACTTAAAACATGAAGAAATGAAAATATATATGTATATATTGTGGAGTATCATGTAACTTGTTGACTTAGATGCTAAGAAAATAAATCTTGTCCTTTTTCAACTATCCACACATTCCTTGTATGAAAATGTTGACTTCGGGCACATCCACGTAGCTAGTTTAACATGCTGTCCTCCAGTATTCCTGCTCAAATTTGTTCAGTCTAAATAGCCGGCTGCAGCCCACATTGGCAATGAGGCTGATGAATGGTTTACTGCAGGCAACTTAACAGCACAACCAAGGGTGGATATCCCTGTCAGTGGAAAAAATGCCCCCTCTCCAATTATTCTCCCTAATGTTGGGTGGAGCTGGGGGAGGTCATGAATTCTGACAGATGGCTAGATCCATGGGCCTAGCCATCTGTCAGAACGCGAGGGTGGGGGGAGGTCCAGTAAAGTAGGAAAGGCTCTCTCCTTTTCCTTTAAGAGATCTTCAGCAGCACCTGGTCCATTGAAATGGAACAATGGAAGCTGAACCCTCCATCACCTCATCCCCCTAGATCAGGGCTGAGAGGATTCCCAGTAAAGCAGGACAGGCTTTCCACATAGATCCCCCATAAGGTGAGTGTGTGGTAGCAGCCCTACCTGGTGTCAGCAAGTGTGGGGATGATGCTGGCTGAAGCAGGAGTTTGCCATCTTTTCCTGGCGGAAGTACAGAAACAGCTGTGCCAGCGGGGTAGAGAGGGGAGGGGGGGTGCTGTGCCCACACCAACCCAAATCAGCCAAGAGGCCTTGGGTAGCTCCTCCCCGTGTTGTGTTATTGGCTCAGTTAAACCGATGCATGGCACATTGTGAAAATAGCAAGTCTTCTGCTGGGAGAAGATGACAAATACCAATTAAACTTCAGAAAAACAGAGGTCAGCTGGCTCAGGCAATTGATGGCAAATGAGAGAAAGGCTGCATCATGCAGAATTGTCCCTTAAGAACAGTTAGCTAACCAGCCTCAAGCTGAATTTAAGCAGGCATGTAGATGAGTCCTATGTCTTCAGCCTATGCAAATGTACTTAAAGTGCCTTAGAATTAACTCCATGTGCATTCAGTTACACTTGATTTCCATTTGGTGTGCAGTAGAATATTGCTCTCACCTTATATGTTCAGGCAAAGCTTAGAGATGACTCACTGATGTGACTTCTTTATCTATTAGATTTCTATCCTGCTCAAAGTGGTGTAAATAGTGATCCCCCCTATGTTTCCCCATAACAACTCCTCTGTGAGGTAGGTTGGGCTGAAAAAAGTGGCTGGCCCAAAGTCACCCAGTGAGCTTTCACGGCTTAGGTTGGACTAGGACAGACTTTCTCAACCTTTTGACCCTGGAGGAACCCTTGAAATATTTTTCAGGCCTCGGGGAACCCCTGTACATTCAGGCTCAAATATAGGCTAGAAGTTACACAATTATTATATTTGTTTCATGTATAGGCCTGTATATGGATGATATTCTGGAGGTGACGGACACGACCTTGGGGGAGCTGGGGGTGGCGACGGCCGTCAGGAAGTTCTGGCGTGGGCTGGTCCATGAAGTCACGAAGAGTCGGAAGCAACTGAACGAATAAACAACAAATAGGCCTGTATATATGCATTAACAATGTTCTTAAACTAAAAATAAAGAATGAAACTTACCTCTTTAATGTGAAGTTGCCCAAATTTGAAATAATTTAAATCATTATCTCCTAGGGAACCCCTAGTGACCTCTCATGGAACCCTAGGGTTCCACGGAACCCTGGTTGAGAAACCCTGGACTAGGACCTGGGTCTCCCTGTTCCTCATACAGCTTAACCATTACATCACACTAGCTTTTACATCATCATGATTTCATTACATCACCCTATATAGATTGAAAAGTCAACCATTAAAAGAAGTTTCACCAGGTTTGTCATCCACTCCAGTGTCCCACAATATATTTGCAAACACACATTTATATTTTTTAAGAATATATGAATTGCCATCTCAATTTACTGACCATTATCTCAAAAGGAACATTTTTGTTTTTGTTTAATTTTCCCACGGGAAAGTAAACTGTATAGTTATTGGAAGAGAAGATATACCAATACTTCCAAAGTTGTTTCTATATAAATACGATGCAAATTATCAAATGAAATATAAACATAATTTGCTCCCCCAGAACTCTTCTGCTTCTAAGGAGCATAGTAGTGCTGTTGACTAGTACATGATTTTAAATGATTGCATACACATCTTTGAACTGATTGCTAAAACTTCAAGTTAGGCGCCTATTTTATGATGCCAAAGGAAATGTGAGATAGCTTAGAAATGAATAAAGCTTTCCCTCCTTTTTAATAAAAACATCTTTCTCGTTTTCTTTTGTATTTCTATGATCTAAAAATACAGAGATAAACCTGTATTTCAGTTCTCAACAGTAACATGATTAATTGGTCCACCCAATTAATCAAGAGAAGCTGTAAGCCTATGTAGCCTTTCTGAATGAAATGACCAATGAATAGAGTGGGACTTCCTTCCAAGTAACTGTATAGGATTGTACTGCATAGCTTTAGATGCTCAATCTTTCCATTAAATCAAATAAAACTTCTAACAGAGGATGGGTGGGTGGGTATTATCTAAACTAGTTCAACTACTACATTTGTCAGTCAGAGCTACCCAAAAAAGAAATTATTTTACTGTGATGTGTCATGTGCTACAGGACTCAGTTTTTCATTGTGCTTTGTCTCTCAAATACGTACAGTATATGTGCAATGACATCTCACAAAAACAAATATTTGTGTAGTTGCATGCCTGAACTGATCTAGTTCCTTTTCGTGCAGGTACATGGTATTGCATCTGTGCAACTGCACACATTAATTAGTTCCTTTTTTTAAAAAAGTCAATTTTCTATGCTAGTGAGATTCATTCAGGGTAGTGTTGTATCAGTCTGCAGAAGAGATGCATGTGAAACAATCCCATCAAGATTTGTGCGAGCAAGTGTTTTTAGACATTTTCTGAGTGAAATTGGCACTAAGAGAAATGAACACAAGGCAGAATAAGCAAAACAATACAACAATACAACAGGGGAAATCTTATTCTGAAGACATCCATGCTATTCAATATACACACAGATCATACTGTATATGAACCTAGAATTTAGGTTTTGGAGTCTTTGGTGGAGAAACTTAGGGTTCCCAGAGAAATAAACATTCTGCCATTACTGTAAATAACTCCTCTTAATAGAAGAGGAGAGAAAGATACAAAACAAAGAAGCAGAATGACAGTCTGGATTTAATATAATTTGGACTGTGGAACAACAGCTGCTCTGATAGCATTATAAAAGCAATCAGGGATTTTCATATTACATATTCAAAATCTCCCCCCTCTCTCTTTCTTTTCCCCCCACTGTTTTTTATGTTTGTTCAGTCTTTGATCAATAATTGTGTCTCATCATATTCTAAACTTATACAGCATGTATTCTCATGTCACACTGCATACTGTTTTGCCTACGATTTCTTAGGTCCATAACATTGGCATCATTTCAGTGGCAGAGTAGATTATAGGTGAGACATGATGCAGTATAGAATTATTCAATAGTTTTTCAGCCAGCCAACCATGACTCTTCCAGTATATTCCCTTTGGAACCTCTCCCATTTGCATTTTCTTTCCCCTCCCAGACAGAGTTTTAAAAAAATATAAGAAGCTGCCTTACTCAGTCAGATCGTTGGTTCATCTAGTTCAGCATTGCCTCAGCTGTCCAAAATTTCAGGGAGGATTTTTTTCAGCATTACTTGGAGATGCAGGGAGCTGAACCTGAGATCTTCTGCATGCAAAAGATATGCTCTATTAGTCTTCACCATGCAGCTTTATCTGGTCACCTCCACCCCATTGTTGTTCTAAAGATTTCTTTACATTCTAAAGATTTGCTTATATTTCTGCATACCTCAGGGTTCCCCTGAGCAGTAAAATAAATACAGTAAGTCATAACAAGTCAATCAAATATGTGTTTCTTCATATAGGAAAAGTGTTGTCAAGTTTATCAAAGTCACATCTAAAGAGCATCTTTATGAGGGATGAGGATGCCTTAATAGAAGAAAACTATTGAAACTATGAAAATAGAGATGTGTAGATCAAGATAAACCTAGTCCATTTCACTGTCCTTGTTACTAAGGCACTACTCTGGTTCATCATGTGTGTGTGTATATATATGTGTATGTGTGTATGTATGTGTGTGTGTGTGTGTGTATTGTTGGTAAATATATTGCTAGGTCTGGTTTATTATTTAAATCTAGACTTTTAATATGAAAAGTTCCTAATATACAGACCTGTTACAATAACTGTCCCAAATGTATGCAACTGTTTATGTAAATTTCTAAGAAATCTTTTTTTTAATTCCCAGATTTTCCTTAATGCTTGCTACATACATTTTAACAATGCAAACACTAGAGATTCCCATTCGATCCAACACCTATATGCACAACTGACCTATAAACTAATTTCTTCTACCTCCAGCTACAGTATCCTCTTCTTGAAGTTAAATAGTAAGTAAGGAGTTTGCTGGAAGCTTTGGTTCTTTTGTATAATTTGAGTGATATTATGGTTTAATTTTATTTTGCATGTGTTCAAGCTTTGACTGGTTTCTTTCAAACGTAATTTTCCTCCAAGGCCTAATTGCCATCTTAAATGGGCCTACCCAGTGTTCATTTATTGACATTCCCCTTTTGAAGCCTAGCACTTTTCTTCAAGACTAATACCAATCCATGTTTTTATTTCCTGTTGTGTGTACTTGATAAATTCTAAATACCACTTTAAACAGATACTTTTGATGCCAATTTGTATCTTGAGGGTGGGTCATAATCTGGTAATATGCCACAGAAGACCTCAGCCTCTCCAAACTGACTACCAAATATAAGTTTAAGGAAAGGGATATTTTCCATCTTTTGGCCTTGTTCCAACAATCCTGGTTAAAGGGAGAAAAGAAGGTGATAACAGCAAATATCAGCTGAGAACATGATGGTTTCATCAATCCTGGCTGAGTGGGGCAGACCTGGTGGCAGAAGTAGCCAAACAGCTACTTTTTAAAGATGTAAATGTAATTGATTTAAGCTTGCCCCCTCCCCTGTAATAATTATTCCTTTCTGTGTAATTTTCAAGAATATATGTTCTTTTCCAGATGGATCCCTCACTAATAGTTGTACATATGTGTAACTGTTTGTATGCAAATGTTGACCAGAACAAGATGTTGGATGTTAGGAAAAACTGTTTACTGCCTCCATTAGGAGAGTGCAATGAAACTGTGCTTTGCCACCATGAGATGCTTTGTGCCACAGAAACAACACAATCTACTTTGTCAAGGAACTGCATGGTAGGTAGAGACCTTGTCGGGCATTTTCAGTACCAGACCCAAACAATTGGAAGAGGCTTCTGCACTGGTGCAGAAGAATCCTTACATGGACACCTCTCCCCATTACTAGAACTGCTGAATGAGACCTTCAGATAGTGCAGGGGTTAAGGGGTTGTACTGATTTGCAAAGCAGCTTCAAAGGAGTGCTTTACTTAAATCTTTGTTGAAGCAAAACGCCTCTGTGAACATTTGCACAGCCCTAATAGCTACATGCCACATTTCTCCCAGAGAAATCCATGGTAGATTTCTTTTGTACCCCTAACCTGAAAAGACAGTGCTTGAAGGCTAAAGAGACAAGCTGAATTATTCTCTTCAAATAAGAGCACCCATGGAAATGTGTACATTCATGAAAGATTTCAACAAAAATATAACTTCAGTAATGACACACACGCTGTAGAAACTGATGTGATATTGATTCAAGCCTAATTTGATTCCTAAGCTTTGTTCTCTTTATCTCTCCTGGATGCATAAAAATACCACTTCTGCATGTTTGGTAAACCAAAATGTAGGAAATCATCATCACTATCTACCAGTGGTACCTAGCCAGCACCCCATATCTACTGATCAGTATGACTGGGTAGCAGAAAAGTCAGAAAGATATGGCCATGGCCTGCCATGAAATTCCTGTCTACTCTTACTTATTGCTCATACAACATCAATTTGGCAGCAGATGCTTTGCCATGTAGTTCAACAGTATAGATAGTCTATGAGCTGCTTAATATGCCCATTAGCAATAGATTCTGTCTGGGTCACAGTCATAGCTTCGTTCATGCCTCTAGGTTTTTTATAACTTCTGCAGCTGCCATGAACAAGCCATGAACATATGTTGTGGGACTACAACAGAATAGTACTGATCAAGCAAGAAGTTCCCCAGGCCACAAGAAGGAAAGGTCTACCAGCCCCAACACAAATATTCTACAGCCCTGACACCTTTCATAGAATTCTCCCCATGACCATCTTCTGTACAAAACCTGTATAGACTTAGTATAAGGATTCTTAAATTGATATGGAAAATACAGCAGTGGCCAGAGGGCTGAGAAAGATCAATCTATATTCCAATACCAAAAAAGTCAGTACTAAAGAATGTTCATATAACTGAATAATTGCACTTACATGTATCTTACATGCTGGTAAATTAATGCTCAAGATTTTGCAATCCAGATTTCAACAATGGGATGAGAACTACCAGAGGTACAAACTGTTTTCAGAAGTGGCAGAGCACCCAGGATCACATTACAAACATCTGATGGATAATGGAAAAGACAAGAGAATTCCAAAAATAAATTCATTTTTGATTGATTGGTTGTACTAAGGTTTTTGACTGCATACATCACAACAAACTAGGGACAGCCCTTAAAAACAGAGATGTACCACCTTGTCTGCATATTGAAGAATTTTGTGCTGGCTGGGAAGTAAACGTTTGAATGGAATATAGAGCAATGAACTGTGTTCAGAACTGGGAAGAGGTGCACCAAGGTTGTATACTATCACTATCTAATTATCATATTGTTGTTTATTCGTTCAGTCGTTTCCGACTCTTCGTGACTTCATGGACCAGTCCACGCCAGAGCCCTCTGTCGGCCGTCACCATCCCCAGCTCCCCAATGGTTGAGTCCGTCACCTCCAGAATACCATCCATCCATCTTGCCCTTGGTCGGCCCCTCTTCCTTTTGCCTTCCACTTTCCCTAGCATCAGCTTCTTCTCCAGGGTATCCTGTCTTCTCATTATGTGGCCAAAGTACTTCAGTTTTGCCTTTAATATCATTCCCTCAAGTGAGCAGTCTGGCTTGATTTCCTGGAGTATGGACTGGTTTGATCTTCTTGCAGTCCAAGGCACTCTCAGAATTTTCCTCCAACACCACAGTTCAAAAGCATCTATCTTCCTTCGCTCAGCCTTCCTTATGGTCCAGCTCTCGCAGCCATAGGTTACTACAGGGAATACCATTGCTTTAACTATGCGGACCTTTGTTGTCAGTGCAATGTCTCTGCTCTTAACTATTTTATCAAGATTTGCCATTGCTCTCCTCCCAAGAAGTAGACGTCTTCTGATTTCCTGGCTGCAGTCAGCGTCTGCAGTAATCTTTGCGCCTAGAAATACAAAGTCTGTCACTGCCTCCACTTTTTCTCCCTCTATTTGCCAGTCATCAATCAAGCTGGTTGCCATAATCTTGGTTTTTTTGAGGTTTAACTGCAACCCAGCTTTTGCACTTTCTTCTTTCACCTTCGTCATAAGGCTCCTCAACTCCTCCTCGCTTTCAGCCATCAAAGTGGTATCATCTGCATATCTGAGATTGTTAATGTTTCTTCCAGCGATTTTAACTCCAGCCTTGGATTCCTCAAGCCCAGCATGTCGCATGATGTGTTCTGCGTACAGGTTGAATAGGTAGGGTGAGAGTATACAACCCTGCCGTACTCCTTTCCCAATCTTAAACCAGTCCGTTGTTCCGTGCTCTGTTCTTACCGTTGCTACTTGGTCATTATACAGATTCCTCAGGAGGCAGACAAGATGACTTGGTATCCCCATACCACCAAGAACTTGCCACAATTTGTTATGATCCACACAGTCAAAGGCTTTAGAATAGTCAATAAAACAGAAATAGATGTTTTTCTGAAATTCCCTGGCTTTCTCCATTATCCAGCGGATATTGGCAATTTGGTCTCTAGTTCCTCTGCCTTTTCTAAACCCAGCTTGTACATCTGGCAATTCTCGCTCCATGAATTGCTGGAGTCTACCTTGCAAGATCTTGAGCATTACCTTACTGGCATGTGAAATAAGTGCCACTGTTCGATAGTTTGAACATTCTTTAGTGCTTCCCTTTTTTGGTATGGGGATATAAGTTGATTTTTTCCAATCTGATGGCCATTCTTGTGTTTTCCAAATTTGCTGGCATATGGCATGCATCACCTTGACAGCATCATCTTGCAAGATTTTAAACAGTTCAGCTGGGATACCATCGTCTCCTGCTGCCTTGTTATCAGCAATGCTTCTTAAGGCCCATTCAACCTCACTCTTCAGGATGTCTGGCTCTAACTCACTGACCACACCGTCAAAGCTATCTCCAATATTATTATCCTTCCTATACAGATCTTCCGTATATTCTTGCCACCTTTTCTTGATCTCTTCTGCTTCTGTTAGGTCCTTACCATCTTTGTTTTTGATCATACCCATTTTTGCCTGGAATTTACCTCCGATGTTTCTAATTTTCTGGAAGAGGTCTCTTGTCCTTCCTATTCTATTGTCTTCTTCCACTTCCGCACATTGCTTGTTTAAAAATAATTCCTTATCTCTTCTGGCTAACCTCTGGAATTTTGCATTTAATTGGGCATATCTCCCCCTATCACTGTTGCCTTTTGCTTTCCTTCTTTCTTGGGCTACTTCCAGTGTCTCAGCAGAGAGCCATCTTGCCTTCTTGGTTTTCTTTTTCTTTGGGACGTTTTTTGTTGCCGCCTCCTGAACAATGTTGCGAACTTCTGTCCATAGTTCTTCTGGGACCCTATCTACTAAATCTAGTCCCTTAAATCTATTATTCACCTCCACTGCATATTCCTTAGGAATATTAGTGAGATCATATCTAACTGATCTGTGGGTCTTCCCTATTCTCTTTAGTCTGATTCTAAATTTTGCAATAAGAAGTTCGTGATCTGAACTACAGTCAGCTCCAGGTCTTGTTTTTACCGACTGTATAGATGTCCGCCACCTTTGGCTGCAAAGGATGTAGTCAATCTGATTTCGGTGTCGACCATCTGGTGAAGTCCATGTATAAAGTCGTCTTTTAGGTTGTTGGAAGAGAGTGTTTGTTATGCACAGTGAGTTGTCTTGGCAAAATTCTATCAGCCTATGTCCTGCTTCATTTTGTTCTCCCAGACCATGCTTGCCTGTAATTCCAGGTGTCGTCTGACTACCCACCTTAGCATTCCAGTCTCCTGTAATGAAAATAACATCTCTTTTTGGCGTATTATCTAGTAGGTGCTGCAGATCCTCATAGAACTGATCTACTTCTGCTTCTTCAGCATCTGTGGTTGGGGCGTATATTTGGATCACTGTGATGTTAAATGGCTTACCCTGAATTCGAATTGAGATCATTCTATCGTTTTTTGGATTGTATCCAAGCACTGCTTTAGCCACTTTATTATTAATTATGAAGGCTACTCCATTTCTTCTGTGGTCCTCTTGTCCACAGTAGTAGATCTGGTGGTCATCTGATGTGAAGTGGCCCATCCCAGTCCATTTCAGTTCACTGACACCTAAAATGTCTATATTTAATCTTGACATCTCACCAATAACCACATCCAATTTGCCCTGGCTCATAGATCTTACATTCCAGGTTCCTATGGTGTGTTGATCTTTAGAACATCGGATTCGTCGTTCACCACCAGCACCGTCGGCCGCTAGCCGTCCTTTCGGCTTTGAGCTAGCTGCGTCATCACATCTGGGGCTAGTTGAACGTATCCTCTGTTCCTCCCCAGTAGCATTTTGACCATCTTCCGACCTGGGAGTCCCATCTTCCGATGGTATACCGACATATCTTTGGTTGTACTGATCCATTTAGTTTTCATGGCAAGAATACTGGGGTGGGTTGCCATTACCTTCCCCAGGGATCGTATTTAGTCTGACCTCTCTGCCACGACCTTCCCGTCTTGGGTGTCCCTTCACGGTTTAGCTCATGGTTTCATTGAGGTGCTCAAGCTCCAGCACCACGACAAGGTAACGATCTCCTTTGCTGGAGAATTATCATATAGGCAGAACATATTATGAGAAATGATGGACTCAAGGAAACAGAAGCTGGAATTAAAATTGCTGAAATAAATATTAACGTAAGATATGTTGATGATGCCACTTAGATGGGTGGAAGTTAGGAAAACATAAGGAATCTCTTGTTGAAGTTGAAAGACAAAAATGCAAAAGCCAGCCTTATCCTCAATATGACAAAACTAAGATTATGTCAATACTAGTGCTATCCCAATGCAAATAGGTAACAGGATAGTGGAAGTAATAACAGGGTTTATCTTCCTAGATTCAAAAATCCATAAGGATGGTGATTGTAACCATGAAATAAAGAAACATTTGCTTCTTGGGAGAAATTTGACACATACATATATGTATATTGACATATATAGACAAAATATTAAAGGGTAGAGATATCACACTGCCAACAAAAGTAAGGTCATGATCTCCTGTTTTGTAATATATGGCTGTATAAACTGGACCATCAAAAAGGCTGAACAAAGAAAAAAAGTTAATTCTGAATAGTGGTGCTGGAAGAAATAGTTGAGAGTATCTTGGAAAGCAGGATGAGGTTGAACTGGAAAGCTCACTGGGAATACAAATAATGAAGCTAAAGTTTACATATTTAGGACAAAATGAAGACACAACAGACATTGGGGAAGACTCTGATTCTCGAAATAGTCAGGGGCAATTGAAAAGACGTCATAAGAAGACAACATGGCTAGATACTATCACTGATATCACAAGAAGGAACTCAAATGTTAATCACTTGAAGAGGTCCCAGAGGCATATATTTGGCCTGATGACTAGAGGTTGCCCACCTTGATTTAGAACAGTTGTTTAAGCACATTGACAATCAAAGTCAATATTATATTAGAAAACAGAATTCTGGTATTGAAAATTGTATTTAATAGATGTCATTGCATCACTTTTATTTAGACAAGCCACTGAACACCTGCTCTTAAGAAACAGAATAAACCAGTCAGTTTTTTGTTGGTTGGTTGGTTGGTTTTTTAAGGATTCTGCTATTCCAATAGAAGAGAATATCTGTAGCTCAGGGTTGAACTGTGGAGTCCTTGGTGCTCTCTGAGCTTGGTTGTTTGCTTGCAGATGTTTCATTACCCAAATAAGTAGCATCATCAGTGCGAGTGAGTGTGGGGTTTGCTGCCTGTTTATATATAGTAGCTTGCCCTGCCAGTTTTGGTGGGGGTGTGGTTTCAACCAGGCAACAAACAATATTCTAATCAAGGAACCACCAAGGAGGAAACCACATCACCAAACTGGCAAGACAGGCTATTATATATAAACAGGGAGCAAGCCCCACACTCACTCGCACTGATGATACTACTACCTATTTGGGTAATGAAACTTTGGCAAGCAAACAACAAAGCTCAGAGAGCACCAAGAACTCCAGGATTCTGCTATTGTAGCAGGGAGTAATAAAGAAAAACAGGATGTTTAGGTTAATAAAGACAACAAAGTAAGGATTTTAGAGAATATTGAGATCTACAGGCCAAAGTTATAACTCATTTTTCTTCAAACGGAGCAAACAGGCAAAGAGAGAGACAGTAGATTTGAACAGATATAAAACTTGAGCAAGCAGGACTGAAAAGAAATAAGGAATCTCTCACAATTAAACAAACATGAATAAACATTTCATTTCTGTTTCTCCCAGGGCTTTGGGCCATTGGACCTGAATAAATTCCTTGGCCCAGTCAAGGTATCTGCTACCTACATGGCCTCAAGCCAAAATTCATTCTTCCTCTGAATCCCACCCCTGATTCTCATTGAAGAGGACAGGAGTTTGACTATGTTTGGAGACTATCTAAATCTTCTACAGCTAGCCAACTGGCCACTCAGAATTAAGAGTCCTGGATGGCTGATTCCTGGAAATACTCTAGACATCCTGGATTTTTTAAAAAAATTGTCCTACATCCACTTCCACCCTCTGGCAAACTGACCTTTTTCAGTTTTATGTCTCCTCTCCAGACATCTTACGGGACATAACCTGGAGACCAGGGCAACCATATCTGGGTTACAAATATCTGTATGACCACTGGATGGCATCAAAGAGATACAGAGAAAACAGAAAGCTTTGTATGTGTGAGGAAAGGCAAGGAAGAGGGAGAAAAGCATATAGAAAATTGTGTGTGCCAGAGAAAAGTGTGCTGCTTATTAAGATAAACTATAAAGTGAGAGGTACATTATAGCACTTTCCCCAGAGATTCAGTGGCAATTTTTGCTAGAAATGGCACTGGTTAGATGGCTTATGTGGACATTACCACAAAAGAAAGAATTCTCTTCAAAAGTTTGCTAGACAACAGAAAGCTAATAGTACCAGGAAAGGCCATAAATATCAAAAGTAGTCTGCATGGGTTTGATGGATACACATCTAACATCACTCTTTATAGGGTTTTTTTTTTTTTTACTTGGAGGTGCATTTCATTGTTTTAAAAAAACACTCCTCATCGCTGTCCTTCTTTCGTCATGTCCTTCGTTCTTAGGATATTTTAATGGCCACCCTATAAGAGTCCCCTTAATCCACTGGAGCTATAAGTATAAATCAAAAGACTTTTGTGACAAGCCAGAAAATTGTTTGTCATCTGCACTGTCTTTAGAAATTGAAGGAGAAGAAGTACTTTGTTTTCTTATTTATTGTAAGCAATTGATTCTGAAAGCCTACATCTAAAATATTGCGCAACTTTATGCCCGAAGAACTACTAGAGAAACAATATACTGAGTTTGGAAAAATGGAAATAACTATTTAGTTTGATGTAAATCTTCCTGAACAGAAACTATTAATCTGGATTATTAAGAGATGCAGATAACAGATGCTTAATTATCAAAGATTTCACTGAAGCAGGAAATTATTATTTCCTGACTGTGGGGGAAATACTGTATTCACATATTCCTGTTGTACTTTACCCTGTTGGCTTTACTACTTCTGTTCAGTCTTCCAAAAAAGGAGAAAAAAAGGCTTATAGTAAGTCTAACCAGATTTTAACTATCAGTTTTTTTATTAAGGACTTGAAAGATAAGTCTGTTATCTATTTTCGAAAAGTCTTTATGTTCGATAAATGAGAAAATGAAGGAATAAGTTTCCATATAATAAGTTTCTAAATTTAATGTTAAGCTTAAAGACTGAATTAATTCTATATTGATACTAAATGGTTATTTATTAGGCATTGTTCCCTGCCCATCCCTTTCCTTTATTTTTGCTAGATTTAGTTTATTTTAATTATCTCAATGTATATAGGTCCTTCCCTCCCCCCTCCCCCCTCCCCTCTCTCTCTATCCAATTCTCAGAGACTGGCTGGACAAGTCCCTGCAGTTTTCTTGGCAAGGTTTTTCAGAAGTGATTTGCCATTGCCTTCTTCCTAGGGCTGAGAGAGACCTGATGTCTTAACGGCTACACCAAACTGGCTCTCATATTTTATATATTTTATTTTACATACTATTTTTTTCCTGTTGGTGCTGTAGCTATTAGTATTTCACTATTGTGTGTTTGTGTGATAATACAGTAATGCCAATTTAACTACTTCTACTAGAATTGTATTGACTTTTTTCTTTATCTCATGTAATATTTTAATGAAAGCAGGAAATAAGCTGTCAAATATAGATTTGATTTTATATACATATCTGATAAGAGTTCGGAGCTGCTGTCATTTAAATTGATACAAATGTGTGAGCTTTACAACACTTATTGCAGAAGCCGAGCAAATATCAATAGGATGCTGTAGTTCAAACTTACAAACATGACATGAACAAGAGTAATTTTAAAATTCCAGCAAAAAGGAATTTATTTATTAATTTTGAACAAAGTAATAGAAATAACAAACAGTCATTAGGATTCCACAAGCCTCCCTCTCTCTTTCTTTTTAATTTATGCTATCATCACTGCTTCTTTTGAATCTGCTTTTTCAGTAAGGCTGAGAGATAACCTAGGATCACATATATGGGCTGCAAAAATCCAGATGACCACTAGATGGCAGCAAAGGGTTAGTGATATGGTTGTCCTAGACAACCAATTATCAACATGCAGTCATATGAACTCTCTAACTGAATAGAGGTTTTACATCTTCACTATCTTCAAAATACGCAATAACAAATATTTGGAACTGGTTTTTGTGTCTGTGAAAGAGCACCTGCTTTGCATGCAGGAAGCCAAGGTTCAGTCAGGTTAGCATCTCCATGTAAAGTACCAGGTACTAAAAGTAGGGGGGAAATAACTCTTTCTTTGGTAAAATTCTCAAGCAAGCAATCCCTGAACTCTAGGTACTCAACAAATAAATTTATTTTCTAGACACATTTCAATTTGGTTTCAACTGAGTCTATCATATTTTGTGAATCTAACCACTATGATTTGTAAACCTTAGTTCACTGATTAATGTGGTGTTTGAATCCAGCTAATTGTGGCTTGCTCTATAAACCACTGATAAACAAGGCATTGCTTACTATGGTATGTGACTCCAACCTCTGAGTTCATAATGACTGGGAGTCACAAGTTGTTCTCCCTTATTGTACACGGTATCATCTGCTTATATACCACGTACACAATAGGCTATATAGAATAGTCTACTATGCACCCCTTTGTTGGTACAGAGAGGAAATCAAATAATTTGGCATGCAGATTGATGCTCATATCTTCGTGTCTTTTCCTCTCTGTATCCTGAGAAAGAGGCATTCTCTTTCTCAAATCACATGGAGGAAAATGCAGCCATCAAAAGATCCCTGCAAAAGACAGAAAGGTGAATGGGCATAGCTGAGAAGGGTGGTGAGGAAGATGGAAGACTAGATAGAAAGGCCTGGGGATCTGTAATTGGTCTGTCAGCCAGTGCTTCCCTCTATAAAGAACATTTATTGATGCATGAATTGAAGAACCCAGAGTATAAATCACCACCCAGAGTCGCTGGGAGTCGGGCAGCATATAAATGTAAT
Source organism: Charina bottae (assembly GCA_023362775.1). Classification (NCBI taxonomy): domain Eukaryota; kingdom Metazoa; phylum Chordata; class Lepidosauria; order Squamata; family Charinaidae; genus Charina; species Charina bottae. The sequence goes on along the minus strand of JALMGJ010000003.1, from coordinate 29,603,821 downwards.
TTGTTGTTGTTGTTGTTGTTGTTGTTGTTGTTGTTGTATCAGATAATATGACCCAAGGGGAAAAAACTGCATGAAAGGTTAAATTAGTGGCACAGCCTCCACAAAAACCAAAGCTGTCAAGTCCATGCAAAGAATTAAATATGTACATCATTCTCTATTAGTCATAATGTTCTGATCTTAGATCTGTCCAGCCTGGGATTTATCAAGCTGCATGTAACCCCCAGTTACATATGGCAACCTAACAGATGATCACAAAGTTTTCTTTATGCCTGAAAAAAATGAAACAAACAGATGATTGTTATGTATTTAGCAAGATATGGTTCATTATTTATTTTATTTATTTAATTTTTATCCTGCCTTTATTATTTTTATAAATAACTCAAGGCGGCGAACATACCTAATACTCCTTCCTCCTCCTATTTACCCCACAACAACAACCCTTCATTCCCGGTTAGTTGTAATTGGCTTGGCATTGGAGAGTAGTCATGCATTGCATTTGCATTCTAATCAAAACACAGGTGTAAATGAAGGAGACAGACTGAGGCATCCTTTACTTCAGTGGTGGTCAGATTTTTTAGCAAATGTCTCATGAGTCCAGAATATTGGACTAAATTGTAGTCATCCCTAAGGCTCTCCGTTCCAGCCCAAGCATGTGATAGATGCCTTCTGGCATCTAAGATGCAGATCAGATCAGCTACCTAGCTTGAATGTCTTGCAATGGATATAGAAGCTTGTGCTGCAACTAACAGCTTATGCTGCAACTAACCATCACAAGACAAGTTGTGCAGATGTGGACATCTTTACTTTTTGGCATTGACAAAGAGAAACCTACTTGCTAAAATTCTTATGGTTGCTGAATATAGCATACAGCAAAATGTGTACTAACTTGGTAGCGTTTCTGTTTGATTCATGTATTTTCACAAATGTTCATACTTTCACCTGTGACATTATATTTGTTGGTGAATATTTAAAAATCATAGGAGTACATTGAATGTAAAGGGATCCTTATCTAATTTAAGACTCTATCATGGTGACAAGCTGGGTGTAATATGTACCGGTTCACAAGGCAAGTTTATCTCTCTTGTAGTTTATAAACATGCTTATTGTCACTGAAAATGGTCTTCCACTCACAGTGGAAATTGAGACTATTAGTAGTCAATTTTGCTTCTATGCTCTTTCTTCACATATACTCCAAGAACAGAGCAAGCATCAAAACATATGCATCTTTTAAAAAAGCAAATCATTTTACAGTCTTTCCAGTTCCAGTTTTTGGTTTATTTACTCTCTGTCTCCCTGAGAACCAACTCTATGTTAAGAATCTACATGGACAAGTTCAGACCCTGTTTATACTAGTTGGGGATACGAAGTGGAAATAGTAGAAATAATATCTTAGTATCAACTATCTATTTTCTGTTGGCAACCATAACCCTAACTGCATTTATCTGGACAATATTGTGAATACTTTCTTTTTAAAAATTCTCTAACTCTTGGGATATGCGTCACATTGAGTGCAAATCAGTGTTAATGCACTGTACATTTCCAAAATTATGAATATTTTCCCAGCCTCAGAAAACACATTTGCATTTTCTCTCCCACACTTCAGAGACAGATGGAGCATGCATTCCAACAAGTTAATGTTGTGTTTGTGGGCATTTTTCCCCAATTAGAGGTACTATCTATTACATACCCTAATGCTGACTAACTAGGGTAAAAGCCTTTGAATAAAATTTGCTGGATTCTACACTCACAGAATTTACCTCAATGCAGCACTTTTAGGATCCGTTGGGGTAACACACTTCACAGGGCTTGCTAGAATGTCACCTGCAATGTTGAACTGATCCCATGGTGAAGTGAAGGCATTTTAGGCTTCTCAGAACATGTGTTAATTGTTTTTTTTAAATCAATTGCCCCCATAGCAGCCTAATGGGAAGAATGTTTTACAAACTACTACACAAATATACACAGATCAATGTGGATCAGCAAATGGAAAGGGTGATGGTGAGGCAGACTTCTGGTTATTCACCCACTGCCATCGCTTTCTAACATGCTACTATCATCTTCCTTCCCCACGTACTATAATTTTCATACTAATGAAAAAGAAGTCAATTTAGAACTTGAAATTTGTTTACAGGAACTTTTGTTGAAGTAAATCAATAAATAGTTCTGAATTAGCATTTTTCAAAAAGTTAAAAGCAAGCATGCTGTCAACATTTGCTGCAATTCCTAAATCACACAAGACACACACATCCTAATTGTTTCTTTGCCCTTCTGTTCCAGAGACTTCTTCTTTGCCTCCTTCCTTCTGCCTTTCTCCACTGGTTTCCAAATAGAACAGCCAAGTAACTATCACTGGTTATCAATATATGAGATGCTTTTGAATTATTCTGAAGCTGATGACCTGGGCAAATTGCTGTTAGCTTTATACTTAACAACCCTCCAAGATGATGGAAAAGCACATTGTGAATGAATCAGAATGATATAAATGATTGTCTATGAGCTACACGAAGTACAAAGTATAAAATTATCTCATCATTTACAGTGATGCATGCATTCAGCTTGCACTCCCTGGCTCCAATGCTAATGTCCCATGCAGTTAATGCACCCTGTTGTACATTGATTAAAACATTGCTTCATTCATACACTTACTATCTTTACTATCACAGGTCATGTCACCGTTTGTGCCCTGTGGCCTACTATATCTTTATAAGTCTCGTGCTAGTATGACTGTACCTACCTCTATGCTTTTTATCCTTCACTGATGTCATCCTGTCACTTGTTTATCTGGGTTATGATATCATCTGGCTCCATGTATTTCAAGTCTGCCTGCCTTTGAACTGAGCTGCATATTTCATATAATTCTAGCTTATTATGGATATACAAGAAAATAATTAGCATGTGTCTAAGTGACAGACAGAGAGCCAGTTTGGTGTAGTGGTTAAGGCTCCAGGCTAGAAACCGGGAGACTGTGAGTTCTAGTCCCGCCTTAGGCACAAAGCCAGCTGGGTGACCTTGGGCCAGTCACTCTCTCTCAGCCCTAGGAAGGAGGCAATTGCAAACCACTTCTGAAAAACCTTGCCAAGAAAACTGCAGGGCCTAGTCCAGGCAGTCCCCAAGAGTCGGACACGGTTGAACGGATTAAAAAGAAAAAGTGACAGACATGACAGAATCCTTGACTAACCCTAGACCAAATGAGAGTCTCATCCCAGCTGATTGAGTGTGAATGGGCAAAATGTCATTCAACCTGAAAATAACATGTTGGTCTGTGAGTTTTAGATGGTATGCAATATCCCTTTTTCTAATAGCAAATACCCTCAATGGGCCACTACAAAATTAGGAAGGGAAACAGAGGGTTTTCAAGTTTGGCACAAATAAAATTTAAAAGAACCAGCTTAGCATAGTGGTTAAGGCATCAGTTTAGAAACTGGGAGACCATGAGTTCTAGTCCTGCCTTAGGCACAAAGCCAGCTGGGTGATTTGGGCCAGTCACCCTCTCTTAGCTCTAGGACTTCTGAAAATGTTGTCAAGTAAGCTGAAGGGACTTGTCCAAGCAGTTGCCAGGAGTTAAGACTGACAAAAACAACAACAACACCAGATCAGAAGGCACTGTAGCTTCCAAAACAGGTCAAATTTAACAGCTAAGCAAAAGTAAAATGGGTGATTCACAGGTTGGAAACTTGTTCTTTCAGAGAGAATATGTGGTTGGAGCTATGATGAAGCACATTTCTTTAGGGAGGTAAACTTCAGGAGTAATCAACATTTTCAGGTGAAAGGTGCCATTGCAATAATCTCAAAATGATGTGAATGCCAAAAAAAATTTTTTTTTAATAGAAATGGCTAAACTTCATGTGATGTTGGCAGTCTCAATTTGGATTTAATTTGTTTTACATTTAGGGTTGTCACTAGCATTGATGACCTTACATTGCAGGCTGCCTTTGTTTGTTAGTCCAGGGATGGACCACCTGTGGTCCAAGGGCCATAAGCAGCCTCTAGGGAACCCCTCTGACAAAGGAAATGACCCAAGCTTTTCCCCAAACTCATCCTCACCCACATGTCTCATATGATGCCACCCACTTTGCAGTATTAGCCTCCACCTTAAATTTTAAAAGCCATCAAAGTATTGCCTCCCATGGTGAGTATACTTTGAATATGGAATTAATAGATTTTCAAAGGGATTCTGGAAAAAGATTGGAAGTTGACTAAACATAGAAAGTAATGTGCTGGCCAGTCATTACTAAGCACCTCAAGTAACTACTGATTGAAGGGCTGGGTCTTGTGACCTGCCCACCTCATTAGGGCTCCTGTTGCTCAAGCTGTATTGCAGCATGGCCTGGAAATCTGTTCTCCTTCAAGATGTGGAGAAACTCATGAAGAATACTTCCAATGTTGAAAGGAAACATCACCATCTTGATTTTATTATATTTATTGTATTTTAAATTGCTATTTTAATTGTTTGATTTTGTTGATTTGTAAACCGCCCAGAGTCCCTTGAGGGAGTTGGGCGGTGAGAAATTGAATGAATGAATGAATGAATGAATGAATGAATGAATACTTATTAATACCAAAATGAGTGCATTGTGGGTTCACATGAGGTTTTAGTGTTCAGTATCCACGTATAACCAGCCTCCTTGCATCTAACCCTTAACACTTGTCTGAGCCCTTGCATTTAATTCTGCTTGATTCAAATTTTTATCCTTTTTAAATGTGCAAGAAATTAAACCATCTTTCTGTCTATGTGTGTATATGCGTGTGTGCATGCACGCTTTTGTCTAATACTCCTTAGCTGCAAAATCACTATTGCTACCTCCATTGGCTGGGAATTGTGAGTCTTGTAGAATTAATATAACCAGAGATACCAAGCAAAGGATGGGTAGTTGTCCTGCCAAGTGTCTAAGCAGTGATCACTTGCTCAGGCAATTGGTTCTTTTAGATCCAGAGATAATAAGCACACCAGTGGATAAAGAAACTTAAAGCTTTATTATAAACAAACAAACTTAAACAGAAACACAGTTTAGGCAGATTAAACAAAAGCATAAGAAAAGCATAGCATATAGAAAGAAATCATAACATAATGTACCTAGGCAAGTTGAAACCTAATCTCCTACAGGCTGTCAGGAGCCCCCTAATAAGGACAGCGGAGATACCCCAAGGTGGCTTAATTTTCACAGCATGCAGCACTCAGGCCTGTGTGAACTCCCAAACTCAAAAGACAATCCCAAGGTTTTTATCAAAGTCTGGCTCCCAAACCCCGTGACCAAGTTTCCATGGTGCTGAAGCTGCATAGCCTGACCTTGACTGGGATTCTTCCTGGGGTCTGGCACCTGTCTATGACATCATTCCAAAAGCCTGGGAAGCTATCAGATAAGCCAGTACCTAAGCATAAACAATTTCTTATCATCCCCCCACCACCACTCCAAGCCGCTGGAGGGGTAAACTTATGCTCAAACTAACAAGCTGGGGGGGTTCTCTTATCTCTCCCCCCACTTCCAACAAAGATATGTTCTGTAGGGCTGATAGAGGAGTGGGCGTATTCTTCTCTCCCCCCGCCTCATGCCAAACAGCAGTAAAAACAAGCCAGTTAAACATCAGTATAACTCAAAATAAACTCTAATCTCCTAGGGGTGAGGGAGAAAATCAAAACATGTCACTTAACTCTTCGAGATACAAAGGTCTTCCGCTTGTTGCCACTACAGTAGGTTACTTAACCTACCTCGATGCAGGATATGCTACGGATATTATGGTTAAAGGCACTTGATTTTCTGCTTGGTTCCAAAAATAGCAAAGCTTCAGAACACAGGTATGACAATGAACTTCTGGCTTGCCTTGCCCAGAGATATACCTGGGACAGAAGGCAAGGCATACTGTAGCTCCCATCAAGGCTCCCATGATATCAGTGCCTAAGTATCTGCATAGCTTCCCACAGCCTTTTATGTACTGTATACCTAATGGTTGCCTTAATTGAATGTCCCATACAAAAGAGAGATTTTGCTACCCATGCAACCGTTTTATTAACTGAAAATATAGGAGCTAAAATATATTAAAAAGGAGAGAAATCAAGTAATGACTAAACAACACGTCAGCTCACACTTGTGATAGTACAAAGGTACTGCAAGGCATTTTAAAGCTACATTTCGGTTGTTTTGAAAATGGCTTTTATAATGCATCCCATCACAGGGAAATTGTATGTGTTGGGTGATGGATCAGATCCTATGAATCATTTCATTTTTCTGTTGATCAACAAGACAAAGCAGAGTCCTGGCTTGGGGAGCATCTTGGCAAGATGCTGAGTACCCTTGAGTCTCTCAAGTGATACCAATTGAAGAGACTATTTGTAGCTCAGGGTTGAACTGTGGAGTCCTTGGTGCTCTCGGAGCCTTGTTGTTTTCTTGCAGACGTTTCATTGCCAGGCTAGGCAACATCTTCAATGCTGAAAAACTGATTTTTCGCACTGAAGATGTTGCCTAGCCTGGCAATGAAACGTCTGCAAGAAAACAACAAGGCTCAGAGAGCACCATGGTCTCTCAAGTGACTTTGGTGGAAATGGAAGATGTTACCTTCCAATGCTACGTATTGTTAGCTTTTCCACATACTGATTGAAGAGGCAGCCCATCTTACTCACAGGGTTATTGGTGAAGATAATATGGACACCAATTACTTAATTCTCCTGCAGGATGGGTATGATACGAAAAAGAATACTGCAATGGAAAGAAATCTAAATTTAATCTCCCAGCTGAAATCTTTTAGGAATTCAATGCATAGGAAGGACCTATCAAAGACTGAACCAAACATGTAAAACAGGGTTTTAGAAAGCTATTTTCCTCTCAAATATTAAGGGAACGAAACGCCATCTTGTTTATGGCTTACCTTGCATCTCAAAGTTCTTAGATGAGTCACTGTTAGCGCCTTTCCTTTCTAACATTTGGAATTAGTTACAGTAAATAGGAAGGGGGAAGTAGTATTAGCATATTATAATGCATTACATTCCTACCGTCCTTCCTCTTAACCATTAGTGTATGCAAATACCATGTTAACAAGTCATCATGTTTTTCTTCAATGAATTGCTTTCGTTTGGCAAATAAATATTCATAAAGAAATGTGGACAATAAATCACTGCAAAGAGTTCAAAGCCATTTCCTTTGTCGACTGTGCATATTTTCAGCTGTGACTCGTCTTTAATATTTCATTCAAAAGAGGGACTAAAAGAAGGACAATGGAGACAATGTGTCAAGTAGTAATTAAAATAGGCCATAATGATTAAAACTCTTTCTTGATCTGCATTGTGCTCAGACAAATCCATAATCTACTGTGCTTATTAGAATAAGTTTTCACTCCATCCCAAATCAGTATTGGCTTTAAATTACCATCCAGGAAGAATATTACCCTTTTTACATGGAAAGCAGCTGTCTATTCTGCCTGCTTATTATCATAAAGGTTAGGACCCTGTGGCCCTACGGATCTTGCAGAACTGTAACTCATATAACATGACTAATGGTGAAAAATACTGGGAACTCTAATATAAGTAATATCTGGAGGACCACTAGAGATAGACAAAAGCTGGAAGGACTTGAGGACCAGCTTCAAGTTCACGTATGCATACCCCCTGCCATCCTTGTTGGCCCACCTGCAATATTCATGAGCTTTCAGTGCACAGTAATTGCCCCACAGTCCTACAAAAATCCTATGCACAGGATTTTCCCACATCCAGCCTGAAAGGAGAAAGAAGTGGTATGGCCATAGGAAGTAGAGAGCGGCAGCCTAAACAGAAAAGATAAGAGAATATTGCAAGGTTACTCATTTAGCCCCTATTATTCCTTCTATTTTACTCTCCCAAGAAAAGGAGTCTCGTCCTTCAACAAGAAGGATGGGAAGGGGATAGGGGGAGAAAATTTGGCTTGTAGCAATTTCTGATAGTAATTCCCTCGCCACTGAGAGGTGGTAGATGAGTAGGCTGACCATATGTCCTTGAGAGAAAAAAGGGACCCTAAACTACCCACGGCTCGCCGGACAAAGTGGGCATGCATGTGTGCATGTGTGCGTGCGCGCGCCCGCCCGCCCGGACACACTCGGTCTAACAAAGCCTTACCGGCAGCACAGTCCCTGCGGTACCCCGGCAAACGGGGCGGGTGGGCGCTCTCTCATTGGGAACGGGACAAAATGGACATTTTTATTAAAATGATGGGATGGTCAGGAATTGTTTAAAAAACGGGACTGTCCTGTTCAAAACGGGACATATGGTCAGCCTATAGATGAGGAAACACGATTGACTTCTGGCATTTATATCCTATATTTCTTTCCTGGTATTTAAGGCATTATATATCAGGGTCTGCAGGAGGCCTTCCATCTGAGCCTCATTTGAGAGCATGGAGCTGGATTGGGGCCATTTAATCTGCAAAATAGATTAAGAAACCACTTGTGTCATGTTTTATGTCCCCTGAGTAGCATAAGCATCTTTGTTTTACCTTTTTCAAACTGGGAGAGATATGTAATTGAGAGAGACTTTAAATCAATACTTTGTCATTCAAACCTCATACAACTGAGTTGTCCGTGTTTGCAAACACTCCTTTGGAGAGTTTCTCAGTCTTTCCAGGACTCAGTGGTGTTTTGATAAATAACATTTCTAGCTGGCTAATTTTGTAGCTAATTATCATCAAACACTAAGACAGATCTTCTACAGTATTAGACATGCTTTGGAAAAAAAATCCTTTCAACCATATGCATGAGAGAATTACAAATTCATCGGAATATAGGTTTTCAAATCTGAAATTAATGGTTCATTATGTTACCCTAGTAGTAAAATATAAAAATTTACGGTTGAGTGATAGTAAAAATAACTACTAAATTAATATATGATTGATTCCCAAATTAAAAATCATAATCCATAGGCACATTTCTAATTATAAAAAAATTAAATTAAAATTATGAAATATTTTAGTGTATATCAGCATTTACTCTGTAACCTAGGCAAGGCATTCCAGCTATTAAGCTGGTCTACGATAACAGCTCACTGTTTCCTTTCACAACTGCTACCTACTTACTAAGAAGTCCTTAGGGGGTAGGTTCTATTGAGCCCAGATTAGCCCCGGAAAGTGCCCTGTATCACATTTTAAAGAAGCATCTACATGTGAAGTGCTGTTGGCAGATTAGGAATGATGCAAAAGAAGGATTGGGTAACCATGGAATGGAGGACATATCTGCCATGGACTTACGATGAATGGGCATACCAAAATGACAAACTATGTAAATAAGAAGGAGTGTCATGTTAGTTTATAGTTTATGGCGGCACCTTTTCCAATGAACACATTTTTATTAAAAGGAATAAACTTTTTATGGGAACCAGACCGTGCAACCAGCCCAGGTACTTACTCTGCCCCACATCCACACCAACAGCACCATCACAGGCTTCGATTAGTACACATACAGGATTAGAGGCAGCTTCACATGGTCTTCCTCTAATGTGGTATACTGTATACCTTCATCTGCCAGCAATGCCCCTCTGGATTCTATGTAGGTCAAATGGGACAAACTTTGTGCAAAATAATTAATGGACACAAATTTGACATCAGGACTCAAAAGAAGGACAAAGTAATATTAATTAATTAATTAATTAATTAATTATCCCGCCTTTATTATTTTTATAAATAACTCAAGGCGGCGAACATACCTAATACTCCTTCCTCCTCCTATTTTCCCCACAACAACTACCCTGTGAAGTGAGTTGGGCTGAGAGAGAGTGACTGGCCCAAGGTCACCCAGCCGGCTTTCATGCCTAAGGCGGGACTAGAACTCACAGTCTCCTGGTTTGCCATTGGCTCCTTCCTAGGGCTGAGAGACAGGGACTGGCCCAAGGTCACCCAGCCAGCTTTCATGCCTCAGGCGGGACTAGAACTCTCAGTCTCCTGGTTTCTAGCCCAGCACCTTAACCACTAGACCAAACTGGCTCCCTATTATTATCCCTAATATTAGAGCATTTCAACTTCCCAGGACACTCTATGGCCAACCTCCAAGTGACTATTTTGGAAAAATGGCACCATTGAGGGACAAATTGTTGAACTCGCATACATTAAGAGGCAATCTCAAAAGATCTCAACAAATACAATGGGATTTTAACTCATTACAGTTTTAATAAGGTATTGGTAATCTGCATAACCAACCTATCTTCCCCTCCTTCCTCCCCCACCTCACCTCAATTTAAATCCTACATCAGTCTAGCTACTCTGTGCATCTGATGAAGTGATCTGCAACTCATGAAGGCTTATGCCTTCTAATAAAATTTGTTAGTCAGAAAAGGTGCTACAAGTCTCTAAATAGAAATGGGAATCAGACACGTCAAAGGATGCAGCGATGCTTCTGCTTACTATAGTAACATAAGAAAGTTAGCTGCCCTATATAAAGCAAAGCCTGCCTTATACCAGGTGAAAACCTTATTCCTACAGGACCTGTATGGTTGACACTGACTAGCACCAGCCGTCTAAAGCAAAGATGGGCAACTTTTCAACAGCTATAATAATGGCTGATTGATTTAAAAGAAGGCTTACAATGGAGTATACGGATATAAGGAAAACACCAGAAGGTTAGGGTCATAGGCATCTATGGGTGGGAGGGAAATGAAGATTCATGCATAATAACATCATCATGTCAATGCCATTAGACATCATGACATATACAGAATTCGTGTGATGATGTAATTGTGGTTTAGGAATCTTTGCATGATAACATAAAACAGTAAGATAAAGTGCAGAAACTTCCTGATAAACTTTGTCACACTGTAGTGGATGGAGAGAGCCAGTCTCATGTAGTGGTTAAGGCTTCAGGCTAGAAACCAGGAGACTGAGAGTTCCAGTCCCGCCTTAGGCAGGAAAGCTAGCTGGGTGACCTTGGGCCAGTCCCTCCCTCTCAGCCCTAGGAAGGAGGCAGTGGCAAACCACTTCTGAAAAACCTGCCAAGAAAACTGCAGGGACCTAGTCCAGCCAGTCGCCAAGAGTCAAAAACTGACTCGAAAGCACACACACAGTGGATGGAGAGAAATCCCATCCCTAGAAGTTCAAATATAAAAGGGTTAAAAGAAAACTTAATCATGATCTGTCAATCAAATCTAACCAGTTAATCTAGATAGTGTTCAGAAACCACCAAGCTGGAGAAAAATAAAATGGAGCAAGTCAAGAGCAGAAAGACTTCCCTTTTTTTCTTCCTTTTTTTTTTGTGGGGTAAGGAAAAGCTCTTCCCAGCTGGCTGCAAGCCATGTGCCCTTATGCCCCAGGAGTTTGGAATTATAGATGCAGAAAATACAGAGCAATCTAGGAACTTCTGGAAGATAGATGCCAAATAGAACCATAATTCTGTTTTGTGGTACCTTTGCTTTACTGTATTCTGCTTTGGCTTTATTTGGTTCTTTCTGTGTTTGTGTTTGTATTCCTGTCTGGAGGGGCAGCCTCTGAGACAAACTCTGAAATTTCTCTTTTGGCTTTCAGCTGTTGGTTCGTCTTTTAAACTTGATGTGTGTGTGTGTGTGTGTGTGTGTGTCCTCCTGAGCAAACAAATGCAAAGAGGGACTTCTTCTGGAATAAAGTGGATGGTGGCAGAATTTCCCAGACAGCTTCCCTCCCAGGAGTTGTGGGTGAATGCAGGGCATTGTAGGGGGAAGAGCTAGAGATCCCCTTATGGAGTCAAGGCCCTTTGTGCCCCACATCCCGGTATGTATGTGTGCAGGTGCACCCACTGTTCCCAGTAATTCTCACTTTCTCAAGCCTCCCTGGGGAGATAACAGAGAGTTTCCTTCACTCGTGAGTTCCATTTTCCGGAATATTTCTAAAGAGTTAGGGAAGTGTTTATGTGGCAGATGTTATAGAAATTTTATATTTCTTTATCTTTTCTCTGTTACATTTTGCTACATTTTATGCTATTGTAGCTTTGAAAAGTAAAGCTTTGTCTCATTTCCCCTTGTTTTACTCACAGACATCTTGGGTTTTAGGAAAGGACAAATCTGCCTCCATAATTTCTTCCTCCTTGATCCTCTACCCATGAATTTCTATCCCTGTTTTTCCAATGCATCCTGAGCATTAACTGGACCTTTTCCCTACCACTGAAAACATTTAGTCTCTCAGATGAAGCTGAACCAAGAATGACCTTTACTGGATCACAAGCATACATTGTTTAAAATTCTTCTTGTTTACACTCCTCAAGACTTATGTTAAGTACCTAGATTTCAATAAGTACTGCAAATAATTGGATCTAGTACTGTTCTTAATCAGTTCAACCTTTTGACCACTAAGGCTCATCAGGATGTTCCCTCTGCCATGTTTCTATAATGTCCTTTGTTTGCATTGTCCTATTGACTTTAAGCTTATCTATGTACAGGAAATGTATCAAGACCTGTATCAAAATGCTGTATGGGAAGAGAGTATAGCTATGTAAAGAGAGAGATGCCTGCGCTATTCTCCTAATTCTGGAATGTAAAATAAACTATGAATTGCCTTTTGCCCTGTCAGCATGTGCTGCAAATTTTCTTAACACAGAACACTCAGACATTGGGAGTGGAGTGGAGCAGGAGAAAATGCATGGGACTATCCTATCTCCCAATGTTCTTGCACTCTTTCATAAATTCTGCTAAGTTCCTTTTATTTCTCAATAAACACAGGTTGGTGTTTATTTTGGAGGATCAGACTGAGTAGAAATGGAACATACTCTTAAGATCTGTGCTGAAAGATGAAAAATCCTTTTAGTGTATTTCTATTTATCTTTTTTGTTGTGACCTCCATTTCCAAGCTGTAGAAACCAAAGAACAGAGGGCATGCTTTACCTATGTTCCAGTCTATATTTGGATTGCACCAAATATAGTTTGAATTATTGATCTGATCTGAATACCTGAATTAACGTGAATTCAGAAATCAGATCACTGAATCAAAATCAACCTAACTCAGAAAGTTGGTTCAGTTTGGAAAAAGCCTTTTATTATCACACTTCATTGCTTTTTTATCAGTCTTTTTTGTGCTACTATACAAAAAGAAAAAAGAAAAGGGGGAAAAAGAAAAACAATAAAAAACACCAGAAGAAAAACAAAAAAGAAACAACAAAGATATATTACATATTAAAAAATCATTCAGCACAACTTTAAAACATATAATTAAACCTTGACCACAGAGAATAATATTGATCACTCCTTCCACTGTGCGGCTGGAAAGATTGCAATGCCAGATTTACAATCTTGCATTTTTGATATGTGTTTGCTTCCTGTTTATGATCATATTAGCAATCCAGGGTTATAAATCTGGGGCTACACTGTCTTGCCAACATTGAAAAATAATCTTTGTTTGCTGCCCACCATGCCTAATAAATCCATAATTCTTGATATTGTTTTAGACTCTGCTAATGCATCTGGACCAAATTGTGAAATCAAGATAAGGTTTAATTGAATGTTTTGCCATTCTTCAATTTAGGGCAATAACTTAAATGATTTAAAAATTTGGTTGGCAATAAGCTGTATTAATACTTCTAATTGCTCATGACTTCAGTAAAAAAATAAAATAAAATAAAATAAAATAAAATAATAAAATAAAATAAAAAAATAAAATAAAATAAAATAAAATAAAATAAAATAAAATAAAAAATAAAATAATAAAATAAAATAAAATAAATAAAATAAAATAAAATAAAATAAAATAAAATAAAATAAATAAAATGAAATAATAAAATAAAATAAAATAAAATAAAAAATAAAATAATAAAATAAAATAAAATAAAATAAAATAAAATAAAATAAAATAAAAAATAAAATAATAAAATAAAATAAAATAAATAAAATAAAATAAAATAAAATAAAATAAAAAATAAAATAATAAAATAAAATAAAATAAAATAATAAAATAAAATAAAATAAAATAAATAAAATAAAATAAAATAAAATAAAATAAAATAAAATAAAATAATAAAATAAAATAAATAAAATAAAATAAAATAAAATAAAATAAAATAAAATAAAATAAAATAATAAAATAAAATAAAATAAATAAAATAAAATAATAAAATAAAATAAAATAAAATAAAATAAAATAATAAATAAAATAAAATAAAATAAAATAAAATAAAATAAAATAAATAAAATAAATAAAATAAATAAAATAAAATAAAATAAAATAAAATAAAATTGCAATTTTCAAACTGAGTTTTCCCAGGGTATATGTTTATCTTATGAATAAGGGTTGAAATTATACTTTTCAACTCACATTACTTTTCATTACTTTTCTGTAATCTACATGCCAAGGTCATTGTCAATATTTTTGCATCTACGTTTATCAAGGAAACTGAATGACAGATTGCAGTTAGCAAGATCTTTACAAGCCTTCAAAGTTACAGTTATATAAGCCTCATCAAGTTAGTTGGAAAAACTATTTAAAAAGCAATCATTGCAGATTTCCAATAATATAGGGTGAAGAACTCAATATATTTCTCATAACACTCAATGGGATTACTGTCCAGAGTGGGAACTTTTCCTATTTTCATAGATTTTTAATTTTGGGGAGAGAGAAAAGTGCAGCTAAATAAGTAGCCTGATTGTCTCTATTCTTAGGAAGAGCTATATTATAAAAAATAGAGTAATTCCTTCCTTGATGAAATTTGACTCATTATTACGCAATGAAGAATAAGAATAAAAAGAACCATTAATAAGTGTCAGAGTCATTATATATTTTACCCTGGATATCCTTAATAGCAGAGACAATATTATATTGTTGCAACTGTTTCAGCCAAGAGGCTACTAATGTACCAGGTATTTATCTCACTCCCAGTATCTTTGCTTTATATGATTAAATGAATATTCTGTTTCAAGGGCTTAAAGGGAATTCCATTCTATTTAATACTCATAAAAACTTTATATAATTTTGGTGGTAGATCAGATCCTTAACTTTATTTTTTAAATTTTCTCATTTAACTTTTTAATTTTTATTTTCTATGAACCAGAAGTAATTATCTATCTATCATCTATCTATCTATCTATCTATCTATCTATCTATCTATCTATCATTTATCTTTAAAGTATCCCAAATAATCAATACTTTCACCAGATGTCTATACATAGGAAAAAGACAAATTGCATCTGTTTATTTAAAAATGGATATAATAACAATAACAATAATAAATTCAAATATCATCTAGAAAAAACGGGATAAGTCTTTCTTGTAGTAACTGAAAATGATACTAGGGCATGATCAGATTTAGCAATAAATTACATCTATGGATCCATTGGCAGACTTCCAAACACAAAAAATAACATGTAAGAAAAAAGTAATGTTTCAAAAATTAAAAAGAGAGAAAAACCAGACAAAATAAAAAATATAAAACTAAATTTAAAAGCAACTGAGTGAAAAAGTCATTTTTTCATGTGCAAAAAGCTATAGAATGGTCAGCTTAATGTTGATGCATCACAGTCAGCAATCTGATTCAGAAAGTCAGTTTGATTTGGAAGTTCAACTGAATCTCTATCTACTCCCTAGGTTTAATTTTAATTTTAATAAAATGGCCTTCCTATATATTTATCTAACCACTGTTTATTTAGAAGAATCTTATGTTCAGTAACATGAAATCGGGAATAAACTGGTTTTAAACACTGTCCCAGTGACTTCAAAGAGGCTTGAATTGCAATTAGAATTTGTTAATTTTTTAATGTAAGGTTGAGGGACCGCTTCTCCATGGTTACATCTACCCATCCAATTAAGACTGTCAGGAGAGGCATGTTACAGGACCCAGGAAGAGAGCCTTTTCTGCCATAACACCCGCCCTGTGGAACATAATCCCCCTGGACCTTAGGTTGCCCCTAAGCCTCCCAGCCTTTAGGAAGGCCCTGAAGGCATGGCTCTGCCGCTGTGTCTGGGGGTCCAGCAACGGTGGGGAGCTCTTACAAGGGCTGTGTTGAGCTGATATAGAATGAATTTTGCTGCTGATCATGATTTTCTGTTTTTAAAATTGATTGTGGACAGTTTTTATATGTGGAGTCCTTGGTGCTCTCTGAGCTTGGTTGTTTGCTTGCAGATGTTTCATTACCTGACTAGATAAGTTAATCAGATGGAGTTTTTATATGTTTGTATATTGGTTTTTAACTTCTTTTTATTGGATTGTTTTTACCTGTTGTGAGCCACCCAGAGTTGCTTAGAGATGGGTGGCCATACAAATTGAACAAATAATAATAATAATACTAACCCATTCAAATAGGTTGAATTTTTATAAAGCAGAACAAAACAATAGAATGGATAGTGAAACTTATACTATAGTTGATAGGTAACACTTCTGAATGGTTTTCTACATTAAAATAAAAACAAACTCTGTAGAGTTATTATGATCCTTAACTTGTTAGCAAAGCTAGTTTGCCTACAGCTAATACTGCTGAGATATTTCTTTGGTTCCTTTGAACCAATATTGACAGCATCCTCTGAAATTCTGAAACAAGACAGCGAATGAAAAAAGGACCAGTTTCAAGAAGGGGTGGGCCGCAATGTGGGGTCAACAAAACCACGATGGTGGTTGTGACTGCATGACTGAAACCCCATCCCTTTTGTATGTGCATCAATGCCTCGCTCATGTACAAAGGGGTGGGGCTTCAATTACATAGTTGTTCTAACCTACCACAGGTTTTTGACCCACCCTGTGGTCTCACTGCTTACAAGACCAAAGATATCTTGACAAGGAAGGCTTTTTTTATGAGGTGTGAATGCAAATCTTAATAACTATTGGTAAAACATTGCCTTTGATTGCGTGGATCACAACAAACTGTGGCAAAGTCTTAAAGAGATGGGAGTACCAGACCACCTTACCTGTCTCCTGAGAAACCTGTATGCGGATCAAGAAGCAACAGTTAGAACCGGACATGGAACAACCGACTGGTTCAAAATTGGGAAAGGAGTACGACAAGGCTGTATATTATCACCCTGCTTATTTAACTTATATGCAGAGTACATCATGAGAAATGCCGGGCTGGATGAATCACAAGCCGGAGTTAAGATTGCCGGGAGAAATATCAACAACCTCAGATATGCAGACGATACCACCCTAATGGCAGAAAGTGAAGAGGAACTAAAGAGCCTCTTGATGAGGGTGAAAGAGGAGAGTGCAAAAGCTGGCTTGAAACTCAACATTAAAAAAACCCAGATCATGGCATCTGGTCCCATCACTTCCTGGCAAATAGAAGGGGAAGAAATGGAAGCAGTGACAGATTTTATTTTCTTGGGCTCCAAGATCACCGCAGATGGTGACTGCAGCCATGAAATTAAAAGACGCTTGCTCCTTGGGAGGAAAGCTATGGCAAACCTAGACAGCATATTAAAAAGCAGAGACATCACCTTGGCGACAAAGGTCCGTATAGTTAAAGCAATGGTTTTTCCAGTAGTGATGTATGGTTGTGAGAGTTGGACCATAAGGAAGGCTGAGCGCCGAAGAATTGATGCTTTCGAACTGTGGTTCTGGAGAAGACTCTTAAGAGTCCCTTGGACTGCAAGGAGGTCAAACCAGTCAATCCTAAAGGAAATCAACCCTGACTGCTCATTGGAAGGACAGATACTGAAGCTGAAGCTCAAATACTTTGGCCACCTAATGCGAAGAGAGGACTCACTGGAAAAGACCCTGATGCTGGGAAAGACTGAAGGCAAAAGGAGAAGGGGACGGCAGAGGATGAGATGGTTAGATAGCATCACCGATGTAACGAAAATGAATTTGAGTAAACTCCGGGAGACAGTGGAGGACAGGAAGGCCTGGCGTGCTATGGTCCATGAGGTCACGAAGAGTCGGACACGACTAAACGACTGAACAACAACAAAAAACATTGGTAGACAAGCATTTTGATAAGGGTTAAGTGTACTTATATCAAAGCTAAAGAATTAATGAAATACATTACTAGCCTCATCCTTCCATACTTACGTATTTAATGTATTGACATTGCTGACTAAAAATTGTTGATAAGTAGAAAATGTAGTTACAGTTTGCAGTCCAGATTGAATTTGGTGACATAGTTTTTGCATTTAGAACAATCTCACAAAATCATCCACCCTCCAGCAGACATGAGGTGAAGTCTCATGGTTTGTAATAGCTTAGCATATTGTAAGAACCCAATCAATGGCAGCCTGTTAAACAAATCATGTAGAATAAACCGTGACTTAGCACAATGTGCAAATCTAGCTATATCTCTCTTACAAAGTACTCTGATTATATTTTAAACATCCACATTCCTTTTATGTTTAAATGTCCCAGTGCAATAGACCAATCATGGGTTTTTGAGTCATTAGTGACACTAGAGCTTGGTGGCTATGCTTCCTCTAGGTAATAATGACTATTAACAATTTAATTGAAAAACAATCAGTTAGGAAAAGAAGTCAGGGAATACACAAAATCCCTTCCCAGGAGCTTTTGGCTCAAGGCAACACACCAATTAACTGGCAAGGAAATTGGATGAGATAGAGGAAGGAGAACAATGAGGTGGCACATTCACATTGATTATATAGAGTGATGGACTTGGAGGTTGGTTGACAGGCTTTCCTGTCTCCCAAGATGGAGTTTTGTATGTTTAAAAAGTGGCATCAATCACATCAACTGCAGGCCAAGCCAGTCCTTGGAAAAGGCAACGAATGCAATACAAATGAACAAAAAGTCTGATAAGTTAGATCCACAGATCCCTTAAACTGGCATATAAACATCTATGTTTTCCATGAGATATGTAGAATTGTCTATGTACTACCCCAGAGTGGGAATATGGATTTTCTCCCATAATCACATTTATTTTCCCATTCTCCAATTTTTTCTTCTCTTTTTTGCTACCACTAGCTGACCAAGAGAAATCACTCAGGATAGTCTAATATGGTTGATATTCACTTTAAAATAAAACAATCTTAAGTTACTTTGTTCCTCAATATATAATTAATAGACAGAAATCACTGTTATGAGATTTTATGATAGCTGTTCTTTTAATAAGGGATTTGCTGTTGTTTGAACTGTTACAGCAAGTTGAGCAACAGTTTTAAGAGATTGTGTTGATTGCAGAATGGTTGGCATTGAATTGAGTACCATCTCTGTAGGCAATCTCATCTCTATATGTCATCCTAAAGATCTTACAAAATGTTATTTCATTTAGGGGTTGTTTAAACCCACCATACTCATAACTTTTAAATTAAGTTCTCTATACATTTAAAAACAATCAATGCAGGATAGGGAATAAACAAATTGTGTGCCAAATTGGTTCCTTCATGTCCTTGAGAAGATCTATTTTCCCAGCTGTCACATCATTCAGCCTGTTCTTGAATGTTATAGAGAATACAAGCTAAACAACAGAAGCTTACCTCTTTGATTTTCTAGGTCAAGGGTGTGCAATCTTTTCTTGTGCAATGAAACTAAGGGGGAAAAAACCCTGCAATGTCACAAGATTGCCAAATCTAATGCAAATTCAGAAAATGCCTGAAATAAACACATAACTATATTATGAGATTCCTGCATGAGCTCTTGTAAGATCTCACGTAAGTTAATAATGTTTTCATTTTTAGTTTTAAATGAAATGGGGAAATGGGCATTGATTAAAGATACCCTGACACTTCTGAATCATAAGTAGCTGATGTTTCAACAACAATGTCTGGTAATGATAACCGATAGTTATCTTGAGTATAAAGTGATATGGATAGGTTGTGAAAAGTGAGGTTTGGGAGCCACAAGTGGGCCACCCAAAGTCCTTTATGCATTTATGCATTTCCCATATATGTATGTTTTTATATCTTTATTTAAGAAAGATGGTAGGACATTGTTCCGTTGTAGTTATATGACTTTTTAGCATGGATTGGTGTATACAGATGTGTCTGAGTAGATGGTGGCTTTGGAGATATCTAAAGTTTGCACAAACCTGCCTGTGGCTCATTCTGAGAAAAACCCTTTCCAAAGTTAGCCTGAAGAAGATGCCAGGTTGTGATTTAGTAACTAACCTAAGAGTTCAGAAGCTTTAGCTAATGTAAAATGCAGCAGTAAGGTTGCTCCATGGTGAGAACTGCCACTGTCATATAATACTA
Source organism: Charina bottae (assembly GCA_023362775.1). Lineage (NCBI taxonomy): Eukaryota > Metazoa > Chordata > Lepidosauria > Squamata > Charinaidae > Charina > Charina bottae. The sequence goes on along the minus strand of JALMGJ010000003.1, from coordinate 29,583,800 downwards.
TTGTTGGAAGAACTGCCTTGGTTGTCAATTTACTACTGAGCCAGGTCTGAGGATTTGATATTAACCAAAACTATAAATGATTTAGGATCAGGATGTAGATCTGCCCAATCAGTGTAGTTCCACCACCACCACCACTACCACCACAAGGACCTCACCTTTTATAGGCATTCCCTTTTCATAAAAATTTCTGTTATGGCTACTTTTGGGGACATCCATGTAACTCTTCTGCTACATAAGCTAAATTGGTTACCAATAAGCTTCTGGTTGTAATTCAAGGTGCTGGTGGTCATCTATAAAGACCTACATGGCATACGCCCTGGATATTTATGGGACTACCTTTTTCCAATCATTTCTTCCCACCCCGTAAAATCTGAGACGGATGGCATACTTCAGGTCCCATCCATTAAGCAATGCTTTCTCCATTGCTATAACTGTCCCCAGAAGTCCACATGGTCCTGACCCTGCTATACTTTAAGAATGCCTTAAAGATCTGGCTCTCCCCACAGGCACTGTCTTAAGTTTACAAATATATTAAGAGTAGTTTCAAAATGTATGCTCATACTTGTGGAAAAGAGATAGTCGGTAGTATATTGAAGCACTGAGAATAAAACCTCAACTGATGTTGATTGAGATGCTCAGAAGAAATGAGGGGACTGACTTGGCAATGGTTCAGTGTAATTTTGGAATGCTTTGGACCCTCATCATTTTTTCAAAGTAGTTGGTTAGTGTTATCCTTTGGGTGAAGAATTGTAAAGCAAGAAAGCTCTTTCTGGGCTGTTCTAATGACAGAGGAAACCATGATTACATTTAAAAGCCACCCACCAGATTGTGCTTTTGAATAGCATCACTTAATGGGTTTCAGTAGGTGCCTAAAAAAACACATGGTTCTGTGTTTTTCATAACTGCATATTAGGCAAACTTTCAAATGGTACAACTCTCCTAGCTCTATATATTGCTGTGTTGCCAGAAATGTGGCAATCTTAAAAATGTGGGGGGGAGGGGGGAAGCCCAGCTGAAATGACACAAGCATTAAAAAAGGTGAAGGTTCCCCCCACACATTTGTGCAGTCATGTCTGACTCTAGGGACCGGTGCTCATCTCCGTTTGTTAGCCAAAGAGCCAGCGTTGTCCAAAGACGCTTCCATGGTCATGTGGCCGCATGATGCGCGCAGAACGCTGTTACCTACCCACCACAGTGGTACCTATTCATCTACTTGCATTTGCCTTGGTTGTCAATTTACTACTGAGCCAGGTCTGAGGATTTTGAATTGCTAGGTTGGCAAGAGCTGGGGCTAGTGTGGGAGATCACTCCATCACGCGGGGCTAGGGATTCGAACCTCCGAACTTGCGATCTTCCGATCAACAAGCCTGGCATCTTACCCGCTGAGCCACCACGCCCCAATAACACAATAACACAAGCATATGAGGACATAAAAAGAAATGTAGCTAGCCTTGTATTTTTTCCCACCTCTGGGAAGCTCACAAACTACTCTTACATAACAGCAGCTGGTATTGTGAACCTCTGGTGCTGGTAATAAAGGAAAACCACCATGATTAGCAGCCATCAATATAAGAATAACCTCCATGAATCTGTCAAATTCTTCCCCCACCCTTACCTCCTCTGGTAGCGAATCTCATAGTATAACTGGATGAAGCTATGTCTCCTTTATGTCTTGAAGCTTTTATTGTTTGCCTTAATGGAAAATATTAATAATGCTCCTAAGGATCAGTAGCCATTTATTTTCAGTAATTCTATATGATACTGTATTTTTCCTATTCCTCTCAGAATTAAGGAAATAATTCTGAAGATATTGAAGTCACTTTAAACTTTTCAGCACTCTGAAGGTGAATAGTGAGAAAAAATGTGCACCTAAAAATTGATTATTGTACATCCTATGTTGAAAATCGAAATGACAGTGATGTCTGTGTGGCCCTGTGAATAAGACTAACAAGGTATGATATCAAGCAGAATACTGTGGCCAACCATCTCAGAGAATTCAAAATATTGATGTGCTCCCCCTCCACATTGATCTGTGGAACTTTCTACAAAGGCCACAGTAGAATGAAAGAAAAAAGTACATTTCTTGAAAGAAAAGCTACATGGTACAAAAACATACATTACCATCTGATTCTACTAAACTGGTTATAGCAAGGGGAAAAAAATAGGCAGAGTACATTAGCAAACAATTAATTTTGATAAATCGCTGTAAGTCAATCAAATTCACATAATATAAAACATTTATATTTCTTCTGTGGATACTCAGCTTCATCTCGCAGTCCATTATTTCATGGCACAACTTTTTAAATGTACATATAGAGGTGTTGGCAATGTACAGCTAAACAATGCCAAAGAGAGAGAAACATCAGGAGAACACCCATGGGATCTCAGGATTCATAACAGAGGCAGGACTCATAGCAGAGACACTGACACAACATCTGGAAGCAACAGCACTCCCTCACATACAACCAATGTTCCTACTATGCTTCACACTTGCGCAGCTGCCCAGCAGCTGTCAGATGGCTGCACAAAAGACTCAGTCTCCTGCTCACTGTCAAAGATGGCACACTAATTTTGCAAAGGGGTAGGCTAAGGAAGGAGAGAAAGAGAGAGGGAAGAGGCCTGCAGACTTTCTGCCAGACTCCAGGCTGAAAGAGGAACTGAGGAACAGTAGGCAAGAAAAGGTGATGCAAAGGAGCAGTGGGAAAGCTTTTCTACAGGTAACTAGGCTGAAGCCTGGGTACCTTCTGCTGGTGTAATAGTATGTGGGAATGACCTTGGGAGACAGGTGGAAGACCCACAGACTTGGCAATGGTCAGACAAGAGGCAGCTGAGTTCGCAGAAGGAATGGGGGTGTGGCAAATGTCTCAGCAGGGACCCTCCCTAGCGTCTTGGACTGTAAAGCGGAGGGGGGGAGAGATGAACTTTCAGACTTGCAAGATTCTGTTAATGTAACCTTACAATAAAGTTAGAACTAGTACCTCTGGGTTTGCTTCTTGTCTGGACTGCCTTGCAAGGTTGACATGAGGGCTTGGGGCGAAAGGAGGAATGGAGCAGTGGGAAAGGAAAAATAAAGTGAGGGGGAAAGCTATGGAGAGAGAGAGAAACGGAGGAAAGGCTATATGCCCAAGAGATAGACCTAAGTCTGCGGATCTTCTGCCAGGCTCCAAGCCAAAGGAAAGATTGTAGAGAGTAAGGAAGATTTCCATGTCAGAGATATGCAAGCTTGAGAGGTGAAACAAGTCTGAAGTCCACATTAGAGAGATAATATTTGGAAGGGTCCCCAGGGCGCGCAGGACAATTTTATACCTCCCTGCTGCTGTCAGATACCAACCCTGCTACAACATACAATGTTGCCAGGTTCTGCGCAGCAGCACTTAAAATTTGCCAGATGATGACCGGTGCCATAAACTAAATTTAATGAGCAGCTATTTCATCACACTAGAGTACTGTATTTACAGATATACTAACCTTATGCTCCCCTTTTTGTTGTTGTTGTAGTTCAGTCGTTTAGTCGTGTCCGACTCTTCGTGACCTCATGGACCATAGCACGCCAGGCCTTCCTGTCCTCCACTGTCTCTCGGAGTTTACTCAAATTCATGTTCATTACATCGGTGATGCTATCTAACCATCTCATCCTCTGCCGTCCCCTTCTCCTTTTGCCTTCAGTCTTTCCCAGCATCAGGGTCTTTTCCAGTGAGTCCTCTCCTACATCCATATAATGCTCCTACCCCTCCCTTTAGATTTTTTCCCTTTTTTTTAGACTTCTGTTTCTGTGTGTATTAGATTTTAATGTATTTTCTATGCTTTTAACCAGGCCTGCAACTAGGGTCTGTGTCACCTGAGGCAAACATGGATTCCGTGCCCCCCCCATGGATTCTGCACCCCCCCGCAGGGTCGAGTCCCCCCCGCACCCCCAATTCAGACCCTCCTCCATGAAGCAGCACGGGGCTCCCCCGGGACAAGTGCCCTGCTCCTGGCTGCGATCTCTCTCATGCCCCGCTGTGCTCCCGTCTGCCCTTCTGGGCCAGGTGGAGCAAGCTTCCCGCCTCCGTGCTCCCAAGCGGGATGGTCCGGAGCGGTGCTGGGGGGGCATGGCCCTGCGGCCACCCCGGAGCCTGTGGCCAGCCCCAGGGAGTGGACGAGCCCAGCCGCGCAACGCCCTGGTGGGCCTTTTCATGGGCGGCGGCAGTGGCGACAGGAGCGCGGGCCTCCCTCAGGGCTGGCCGTTGAAAGAGGCATTTTGGCACCCCCCCAGCACAGCGCCCGGGACACATGACCCACTTGCCCCCCCTAGTTGCGTCCCTGTTTTTAACTGACTGTACCCTATTCTCCTTATTCTGATCTTTGACCACAATAAAGATTTGTTTGTTTGGAAGGGGTTCAGGCAGATGCCTCCCTAATTCACTGAACTATAAGAAGGGGGAGGAGGTACAGCATGGTCAGAGTTGCAGGATTCTGTTAGTATAAACAATCTTAATAAAAGTAGTTTTAACCTTCCAGTGGAGTTTATTTTAATTAACAAATAAGATTTGTATGGCCGCCCACCTTAAAACACAACTCTGGGAGGCTCACAACAACAGTAAAAACCCTGAACTATAAAAAACATAAAACAAAAAAACATAAAACACAACCAAAACCCAGCACCTCAGTCATCCCCTTGGGATGCTCCAACAACCAACTCAAGATACCCTCAGTCTACCCCAGCATCTGTGTAAAAACCGCCCAGAGTCCCCTTGTGGGGGGAGATGGGCGGTGATATAAGTTGGAAATAAATAAATAAATAAATAAATAAATAAAAAGATGGGTCTTGATGGCCTTCTGGAAGGCTGAAAGGGTGGGGGCCTGCTGGATCACCGGGGGGGGGGGGGGAGGGTGTTCCGTAAGGTAGGGGCAGCCATGGAAAAGCCACGCTTCCAAGTTCCCAGTAGATGGTAACATTCCAGGGAAGGGACCTGGAGCGTGCCTACCCTATCCAATCTATCTAGGACAGGCCAATAACCTCAGGGAGAGTCCTGTGGACATGATTTCCTAGTCTGTTAAAACATGAGATTTACAACATACCATGTAAGGATTGCAAAAACCTCTATATAGGACAAAGAGGATTAGCAGAACACATCCACAAACATCAACATGGTGAAAATTTATTAATTTTACAGCACAGAAACAAGCTCCACTACATTTTCAGCTGGAAAGCTGTAGACATCTTAGATCAAGCTAAGTCTAAGAATGCAAAAGAATTCCTAGAAACTTGGCACTCTGACATAGGCATCAACAGATATAAAGAAATAAACTTCATTTATGAAGCATTCAAAAGAAATAACCAAAGGTCAAAGAAGAGGTCAAACAACCCAGAGTACAACATTCCTTATTACACACTTATTTACCAGATAAGCAGGAACCGTCACTGGATCACCATAATAAACACCAGACAATAGCAGGTAATCAAAGAAGAAACCACCACTGATCCATACATCCTGCCCAAACCCACACAAGGCTGGGAGGACAATCTGCTATATATAAGCAGCCAACAAATCTCACTTCCTTGTGCCAGAGCACCAAGGGAAATGAAAACATCTGCAAGAAAAAACCAAGCTCACAGAATACAAAGAACCCAACAGGAACAGATTCTTAATTTATGATATTAAATGTTCTGCTCTATGGTCTCTCTCCCCCCTCCTCTCATATCCAGTCATCTACCTGCTCAGAGTGAGCACATGTAAGGATACACATGGCAACTCAGCCAAAGTTTTCTTCATGTACTCGTTGCCCCTTTGACGTCTGCACAATAAATAAGAAGGTCATAAGGAAATTAGAATTTCCCTGTCATCAGGAATCCCAACCACCATTTGTTTCTCACAGTAAACCATGAAAAAGCACACAATGGTTTAGGTAATGTGAAAAACCTGTATTAGATTCTTACTTAGATACAGGCAGATCTTCCAATGGAGTCCTTGGTCTCTCTGAGCTTGGTGGTTTGCTTGCAGACGTTTCATTGCCTGACTAGGTAACGTCATCAGTGCTCATGTCATCTAGTCAGATAATGAAAGGTCTGCAAGCAAAAAACCAAGCTCAGAGAGCACCAAGGACTCCAGAGTTCAACCCTGAGCTCCAGAAATTCTCTTCTACTAGTTCTTCCAATGCAATCTGGATCAGTTACCATCCTCCTAACTTTCTTCACAGCGTAGAGCACAGGATGGTCTGATTTCTCTGGAGGTATTAAAATGAATCAGTAAGATATTATGAAAATAATAGATGACTGTATATGTAATGTTCCATAAGGCCTGGAAAAGGATCTTATTAAAATTTTAAAGCTGATGGACAGCAAGGGTGAAATAGAGAATGAATGGACAGATTCCCAGACAGTATGAAAAAATTAACTCACATATTGGTGAAACTTTCAGAGGTAGAGCACCTGTTGATCTGTGACAAAGATGTTGGAGAGGCAAGCTTGCAGAGATTATTATGATGAAAATGTCTTAGTTTTGATTTGAGGTGCAAAATGATCAGATAAGGAATGACTGCATATACTAGCATGTTTAATGGATGATTGGAGAATGCCTGTCAAATTAAATTTGTGTCCTGACCATTACATGCTGTTGTAAATATGACTGTGCATCAAAAATGATGGCATTATCACTCAGCCAGCTCTCACAGTATCACAGATCCTTAAAAGGGATGGTGTGTGCAAGTTGGAAGCAAAGGAGAACCACATCAGAATGACAGAGAAGCCTCTTTGATAATATATATGCAATTCATAGCAAAAAGGAGGACGGAGAGATGTGGAGACATAAAACTTTTATATTGTCAGATTCATATAAAGGCATGTCAAAAGTCTTATCTTCTTGATGCTAGTAATATGAGGCGCTTATAGTTTGCCTATCAAAGTGGCCATGTTTGAGGACAGACAGATGAGAATTTTCCTTCCATGAATGAAACATACTTTGCATTAAGAGCTTGCAGCTTTGTGTCCCTCTGTTCATTTCAGCATAACCTGAAAGTTTACCCCTGGAGGTGTGTCTGGTAAAGACCTGGGATATTTATTTATTTAATCATTAAAAATAAATCTACTCAAATGTTCCAAACCCACAACCATTTAAGAATGCTTAAGCATTGCAATGTCATTAAATTAACCGAGAAGACAGGCTCAGCTACTATAATCCAACATAAAACACCTCTGTATATAATAAAGCTGCCAATATAAAACATCACTGAGAAACAGCAAGGGAAGACATCAGCCATGGCTCCCCCCCTTTTATTTAATGCCTACGTAGAACATTTATGGACATGTATTTGTGAATAAATGCCCTGAATATTTTTGATTTAGTCTTGTTTCATTTTCTTTCTTGATAACATTCTGTATTGTTTATCTTTCTGCTGGCTCTTTGTATTCAATTAATAAAAGAAAAAAAGTGGGGGGATCAACTCACTTGGGAGCCACATCCCATCCTTTAGGGCTGAAAGAACAGTAGAGAGAAAAGAATTTACTTGATGTCTCAGCAAAATGAAGGTGGCCTCCACCATTCCTTCTTGATTATAACTCAGAGAGAGCCAATATTTGTGACTAAGAGCAAGCCACTGTATTTTCTAGATAAGGTCTCCAACATGGGAAAGGTATTTTTTGTTCTGTGCCATGCTACATATATTTACATCTTAGAGAGGCCATATAAAACAGTCTCTTCTTCTGTCTATGGGAGAAGGGAAGATGATATGGAAAAGCATGGTCCTTAAGGTATCTTGGACTCAAGCTATTTATTTATTTATTTATTTATTTATGTATTTATTTATGTATTTATATATTTATATATTTATGTATTTATGTATTTATTTATTAATCAAACTTACTGTATATCACTGCCCATCTCCCTCAACCGGAGGGACTCTGGGCGGTTTACAACAAGATAATAAAACAAAAGACATAAAATATACATACAATATAAAAATACTAGGTTATAAAACAAGATTAAAATCCAAGAATAGTAAAGAGATCTAACTCAATCCAATGTAGGAGAGGGGCTCTCTAAGGCATTAGCCATCCCCAAGAGTGACTACTTCTTCCTTGGCCCCAAGCAAGATTTAAAGATTTGTATGGCCGCCCATCTTAAAGCACAACTCTGGGCAGCTCACAACAATAAAACCACAAAACCTAAAAACCTGGGATGCCTCAACAAGCAGTCACAGACACCATCACTCTACCCAGTGTATTTAAAACCACATTTGAGAGCACCCTTGTAATCAGTACAATTGTTCTTAGGTTAACATAATATGAACCCTGAGTGAGCCTCTATCAACAGTGTTGCAGCCACATTCTAGATCAGTGTTTTTCATGGCTGGCTGGGGAATTCTGGGAGTTGAAGTCCACACATCTTTAAGTTGCTGTGGTTGAGAAACACTGCTCTACATTAACTAGCACCTTCAAAGACTCTTCAGAAACAACCACCTACTGTATAGTTAATGCTGCAATAATCCAACTGAATTTTGTGGTAGAGGTTTGGCAGCAATATCATTAAGAGAAATGAAAGGGCATCCCTTTCCATTATTAAGATAATGGAAATGAGGGCAGCGTAGTTTGTTTCTCTCAATACAATACCATATAAACTAAACTCAGAAAGGAAAAGAAAATAAAGAAAGAGAGAATAAAAAGTGCAGGAGAAAAGAAACAAAAGGAGAAAGAGGAAAAAATAAGAGAAAAAAAAAGAAGTATTAGAAGAAGTGGCTTCCGATCTTCATCACAAGTACAAACAAACTTAGTAATTCTTCACCCGCTATAAGGTTACATGCAAATATCTCTTCTTCCCATAACCCATCCCTTATCCATACGCAAATCCATAAATCATTAACATTTCAGTTAATGTTTAGTCCTGGTATTAGCAAAAAGTCCACAATGGTTCCCAGAATTCTATAGAAACATGTCTTAGTTTAACCTTGGCCAAACAAACCAACTTTGTACTCCTTCCTTTTGCTTCTAGCAATCTTGATCGTTAATTTATTCAGAGGTTGTTGTAGGATTTTATCTCTTTTCACTTTTTCTTTTTCCTATCTCAAATGCAGCGTGTGGCAGCGACACAGGAGAGCATGCGGCGGCGCGCGTGCATGGAGGCGGCGTGGGGGGGCGTGCGGTGGCGCGCGCGTGCATGGCGTCGGCGGCAGTGGCTGCCGCTGCCACCGTGCACGCGAGCGCCGCCGCTTCCGGGTGGTATGGCGACACACCACGCTGTGTGTGGCGACACACTTTTGTGTCGCCACACACAGTTTGGAAAGCTCTGTTCTGCATAGACTATCCACAGAAGCAGACATCATTGCTGACATTGCAGCTGCTAGTTTCTGTCCCTATTCTTCAAATATCTCCTGAAGTATTTCAAATGCCCTACCATTTTCTGTCATTTTTTCTCAATGCTGACCAAAGACAAAAGGCAAGCCTCTCTCTCTCTCTTTTTTTTTTCCTTTTATGCCTGGAATCTTTAGTCCCATCTAGTGTCTAATTTCTGAAATCATAAAGTCTTGAAATTCTGTTATGACTTTAGGTAGACTAAACAATTTAGTTCCCATGAAGGTGCTATTTATATATCTAATTATTTCCAAAATCTTATAGCAAAAGTCCTAATATTCTAAGTTTCTTTGGTCCTTTAATTTTTTTCCCTACCTTTATTATTTTTATTTTATTATTTTTTAATAAAGGTAGGATAAAAAAGGTGGTGAACATACCCAGTACTCTTTCCTCCTCCTCTTTTCCCCAAACAACCACCCTGTGAGGTGAGTTGGGCTGAGAGAGAGAGACTGGCCCAAAGTCACCCTGCTGGTGTTCATGCCTAAGGCGGGACTAGAATTTACAGTCTCCTGGTTTCTAGCCTGATGCCTTAACCAATAGACCAGAGCTTTCCAAACGGTGTGTCGCAACACAAAAGTGTGTCGCCACACACAGCGTGGTGTGTCGCCACACCACCCCGAAGCGGCAGCACGCGCGTGCACGGCGGCTGCCATGCACGTGCGCGCCGCCACCGTGCGCGCGCGCCACCGCACGCCCCCCACACCGCCACCATGCGCGCGCGCCGCCGCACGCCCCACACGCCCCCCGTGCCGCCGCCGTGCGCGCGCCACAGCATGCCCCCACCGCCGCCGTGCGCGCACGCTGCCGCACGCCCCCCCGCGCCGCCGCCGTGCGCGCGCGCCGCCGCACAGCCCCCCGCGCGGCCGCCGTGCACGCGCGTGTCACCGTTGCCGCCGCCGCTGCTGGGTGTGTCGCCAGCGGCGGCACTTTGGAAAGCCCTGCAATAGACCAAACTGGCTCTCAATTTGTTTATAGTTTTCTTGGATTAAAGTCTTATTTAGCTTTTTGCCGTTTGTTTCAAATTCTTAAAATTCTTAAGCTTATAGTTAATTTTTTTTTATTTTGGAATGACGGTAAACTCACCAGGTGGCTTTGCAGACTTGTTGTTTTGAAGATCTCTAATAGCCTTAAGATAGAAATATTTGAATAGGTAATTTCTGAAAGTTATTAGAAAGTGAGGTTAGCAGACCCAGTGTCCTTTAAAAGGTTCCACTGTGAGGTTCCATCATGAGAGCATGATGGTTTCCCTTCGTCTCCCGGCGTTCAAACCCATGGGAAACTGCTATCCTGTGGTCTCCTCATGAGGAGCAGCTGTTTGGAGCAAAAGTGGATGATCTCCTGTACTCTCCTTTTCTGGAGAGGTTCCATGGGACCGGTATACTTCTACATGAAACCACTGGGTGAGATCATCTGTCACCACAGGATGAGGTATCATCAGTATGCTGATGATACCCAGTTATACATCTCCGTCCTGGGTGAAGTAAGTGATGCGGTGACTGCCCTCTCTCGGTGCCTGGGGGCTGTGGGGGTCTGGATGGGGAACAACAGGCTTCAGCAGAACCCTGGTAGGACAGAGTGGCTGTGGGTTAATGGCTCCTCTGTATCCGGGAAATTGTCATCTTTAGTTCTGGATGGGGTTGCACTACCCCAGACAGACCAAGTGCGGAATCTGAGGGTTCTTCTGGATTCATGACTCCTGCTCAAAGAGCAGGTGGAAGTCGTGGCCAGAAGGGCCTTTGCACAACTTTGTGTTGTGCGCCAGTTACGCCCTTTCCTGGATCGAGAAGCCCTTTGAACAGTCACTCATGCCCTGGTCATTTCCCATATAGACTATTGCAATGCGCTCTACATGGGGCTACCTTTGAAGTGTATCTGGAAGCTACAGGTGGTCCAGAATGCAGCTGCACGGGCAGTTCTTGGTGCCCCAAGATTGGCACATGTGACACCACTGCTACGCGAGCTGCACTGGGTGCCAGTTTGCTTCCGGCTCCAATTCAAGGTGTTGGTGATCACCTTTAAAGCCCTACATGGCATGGGTCCAGGTTACCTGAGGGACCGTCTCATCCCCATGACATCGACCCGTCCCACCCGGTCATGCAGAGAGAGCTTGCTATGGACTCTGTCGGCAAGGGAATTTCATTTGACGGGGTCCAGGAAGCGGGCCTTCTCTGCAGTAGCCCCCGCCCTCTGGAACACTCTGCCCCCAGAGGTGAGACAGGCCCCATCGCTCCTGGCCTTCTGGAAGAACCTGAAGACTTGGCTCTGCCGTCTCGCTTGGGGTGGGAAGGGGAGTAGTTATTCTTGGCGGTGGCTGGCGCCTTAGATCTCTCCTCACTGATTTAGTTCTTTTTCAGCCACTTGGATTTTATATTTATTCTTACTTTTATATTTATATTTGGAAATAGTGTATTTATATTTTAGATGTTTTTATCCCTACTGTTTTAAAGTGTCTGCTAAAGAGTCCCCCTTTGCTGGGGGAGATGGGCAGCGGCAAAATTTGAAAAATAAATAAATAAATAAATAAATAAATAAATAAATAAATAAATTACTGATCCTTTGGTTGTTGCTGTATTGTCATCTCTGTTCATTCAGAGATGTGCTAGCTCACCATTCCTCACCCGGAAGTCTGTCTGTTTTTCTTTTCCAATGAATGGAGGTGGCGCAACTCCAAGATCCAACAATATGGCATTGCTTGATGGAGAGGCCGTAGAGCATGCCCTTGCTGCTAAACCTGGTGGGGTGGGCAGAAACAATGGCGGACAGACAGTCCCACAAATAGCCTGGTCCTATGCCATGGAGGGCTTTATAAGTGGTAACCAGCACCTTGAATTGGATTCGGAAACCTACTGGGAGCCAGTGCAGCTCATGGAGCAACAGTGTTATGTGAACACATCGAGACACACCAAAACCTGCCTGCACTGCTGCATTCTGGACTAGCTGCAGCTTTCAAATACTCAAAGGCAGCCCCATGAAGAGTGCATTACAGTAATCCAAGTAGGAGGTGACTAAAGCATGAGTAACTGTGAGCAAGACCTCTTGGTCCAGGAATGGGCGCAATTGGTGCACAAGACAAACCTGTGCAAAGCCCCCCTAGCCACAGCTGCCACCTGCTCTTTGAGCAGGAGCTGTGAGTCCAAGAAGACCCCCAAATTACACACCAGCTCTAACTGGGGAAGACATGCAGAGTTAAAGATGGAAAATCTCCAGAACCAGGAGGCTTGATGCTGGGGAGTAGGCTTTAATCTCAGGGACAGAAATTCAGATTCCACTATGCACCTGCTCCCTGGAAGAAGGATATGTTTGTATGTGTACCCTACTGACTAGGTTGAAGCTTTCCTCTTCCATGCAGCTGGGGAAACTCCCATTAGATCCTGCAGTCACTCTTTAACCGCTGATGGCTGATGCTTCGTTTCCAGAGCAGCTGGGATGGCCTCTGATTGTAGTTCTGCAAAGAATTCACTGGCAGTCAAGGCAGCCAGCAGACTGAGGGGCTGAGTGGGGGTCACATCCCTCCTCCTCCCAGTCTGCCCAAACCCCTGCCTGGTGATGTCAACTGCGTCAATAAAATTGGCACAACAGCTCTCCTGCTTTAAAGAGGAGATGCACCTAGCAGAGTCCTTGCTGCTGCTGGAAATGGGCCCCTCTGGCTGAGCCAGATGGCCATTCCCATATAGGCACCCAGAGCTGCCCCTGAGATAAGCTTCTTTGTGCCTATCAGAGTGCTCTGCATGAGAGTAAACACTGAGTCCCTGGGAATGGTGCCTTCAGCCCAGGCCCACTTCTCCCCTCCTGGGCTACTTCTTGCAGGGAGGCTGGGGAGGATGAGCTTCCCTTTGAGGGGCCCCCTTCCTGGGGGTAGGAATCATACAGCCCCACTGGCCCAGGCAGAGTGGCCCTGTCGGGGAGAGGAGTTTTACCTGGAAGCCCTCTGGAAGACAGGTGTCCAGCAAGGGCTGAGTGACATTGCAAAGGTGTTTTAATGTAGGAAAGGAAGTTGGGAGCATAAGAGGGGGCAGCCCGGGGAGGCCCCCTCCAGCCAGGGCTGCTGCTGCTGCTGCTGTCTTGCCTTTTTAAAATAGGTCTTGCATCCAGGGCAGGGGCCCCTGTTGTGCCTCTTTAGTGCCTTGTCTGGGGTGGGTTGGGGTAGAACTGTGAGGTTCTCTTCTCCAAAAGATGGATTTGGCTAATTAAAAACGCCCTTCCCCGAGGAGGAAGCTATAAACCCTCCTTCACTGGTCTGTGGAAATAATACTGAGTGCAGGTAGGAAATTACCTGCCATCTTTCCATACACATCCTGCCCCTTCCCACATCAGTGCTCCTATTTTAGGCTCCTCCCCTCCCCTGCCCACTTTCTTTGCAGTTTCCCTGGAATCAACAGGTGCAGAGAAAGAAGAGTTAGAGTTAACCTCAGGACTTTCTGGGGGATCTCAGTGGCTGCATTCACACATATCACTCAATCATTTACTGAGTGAACTAGTTTTCTGGGCTTGCAAAATATATTGAACAGTATACTGACTGAACAAGCAGGTCTGCTCGAAATGCTAAACCCTAAACACAAGTCAGCAAAACATTGTGGCTGTGTTTCTGTCATCTGAGATGCACAAAACAATAAACCACCAGGTTCACCTTGGCTGTCTTCTGAAAGGTTTTCTAGCCAGGGCTGTAGCCAAGGGTGAGAGCCTTGAACGGTGCAGTCCCATTTTAGCCTAGCTTAGTGCATTATGTGAACCCTGTCAGTAAGTGATGCTGGTGGCTTGTTTCCTCCCTGTCTAATCTCCCCCTGCTCTGCTGTTGCACAGAGCAGATGGGTCATTCCCCTCAGCATTACATGGGGAAAATTGGGGGCAGTTGAGTTTATAGGCCACCTGACTCCCAATGACTCTGGGCAGATTACAGTTAAAAGTAAAACAAAACAACACAACAAAGAATTACCTACAGCCCCAGAAACAATATACTGTATAACCAAAGAAAGCCCATCCAGCAGGGGCTCAATCCTCACTGCCAGGTCTTTAATAGCTCCCAGAACTTCATTAGGGTGAGCCAGTTGTTTGGTCCTGGGCCTGCTTGGCTCAGCTGGAATGCCTGGGCTTGGCCAGACATTTGTACCTTGGCCTCTTGCTCGAGCTTCTGGGTTGGCTGGGGAGGCAGCACTGAGAGTGTGCTCTTGTCTCAGGAGAGGAGTTACAACTCCCTCATGAAGGCACATGGCAAATACCAGATTTTTCACAACACAGCTCTTCACGGTAAAGTTCCTTTAGCTTTCTCCAACCCTTAGGTCCAGTTGGAGGCCAGGCAAAGGCCTGCTTCACCCCTCCACTCCCTCAGTTCAATTGTTCTCCTCCAGGGAAAGGTGGGGCCATTAAACAAGGACCTCTGGGTGCTCCTTGGGGAATGTGGGGGTAGTAGCTCCTGCTGTAGGGAGCACTGGAAGAGAGGAGGCAAAGTACTTAGATAGTGCTTCCCCCACTTGGCTTCCCCTCCCTCCCACTCTGCAGGTCCATACTTGCTCACATGGCTGGGGGGCACTGGTGTCTCTGCCCCTGCAGATGTGGGACATCCAGTTCAACCATCTAACGTGATTTATAGGAGTCTGTTTGACCCACCCAACATTTGCATCATGAATAATACCGTCTGAGAGTTTCCAGGTGAGGGCAGCTGTCCCAAGGGAAGGGGCACAGCTCCCTCGACTTCCATCCCCCTGCAAGGCTGCAGGAAGGAGGTGGCAGAGGGCTGCCAGGTGGGGGGGGGTGTGTGTCAGCCAAGCTAGGACTTGACTTCCTCCTTTTCCTCCCCCAGGATATTTTGGAGAACGAGAGCATTAACTTGGACTGGATGTTTCGCTATTCCCCCATCAACGACATTGTCAAGGTGAGGAAAGTGGCTTGCTGTGTTCATGGTGAATGACCTGGCCAAGCATTTGGCTTCCTTCCCCCATCAGAACACCTTGCTCTGAAACTTGTTTTCTCCTCACCTGGAGTTTCTTTTTTTCCTCAGGGTGGGAGTCTTTGCTGCAAGCTTCCCTGGGCTTCTCCTTGCCACCCATAGCTAACCTCTTCTCTGGGCTGGGGATCAGCCTCAAGCAGTCCTCCTTCCCTCCTTTGGGGATCCCTCTGTTGCAGTCTAAGCCAGTGTTTCTCAACCTCAGCAAGTTTAAGATGTGTGGACTTCAACTCCCAGAATTCCCCCAGCCAGCATGCTGGGAGTTGAAGTCCACACATCTTAAACTTGCCGAGGTTGAGAAACACTGGTCTGAGCACAATACCTTCTGGCATACAGAAATTCAACAGACAAAGCCTTTGGCCATTGACCAGCTAAGAATTGTCTTCCCTCATGGAGCAGCGATTACAGACAGAGCAACATGCAAAGCTGGTACCCGAAAGAGTTGAGCAATGCTGGGAAGCTCTGCCTTGATTGCTTTGGATCTAGACCAACTCTGCTTTTGCCTAATCTCCGACGTCCACGGCCTTGGCTGTCGTTATTTAGCAATCCATTCGTTTGCCAAATCCTCCCCCCTTTGAAAAGTGACGTTTGCGGAATACTGGATTATTACATTCCTTGTGTTTAATGTGCCTAATCAATTTGATTTGATTGTCTATTTTTTCCCGATTCCACTGATCCTACATATGATTTTATAATAATAATGGATTATATGTCGTTTGTCGTTCTCTTAAAAAGTGGATTATTCCTTTATTTAAGACGAAGGAGATGCAAATGAAGAAGAAATCTGGAGTCATAGCCTGGTTACACTGCGAAACGGTGGCCAGCGCGAGGGTTTTGCACGTGCTCTGATGCAAGCTTGCTATCCGTTCACCTATCCCTGGCATTCCAAAAAAAATTCCCAAGCTGCGGATTAGGCGACCCTTGAATCAAATTAAAACTCGGCTCATGTAGGTGGCAAGGCAGGACTACAAAACGAAGTGCTACCCCTTCCCCAATCAAAGGCGGAAAAACAAGCGGGCAGCAACTCGCAGCCTTGAAGTTAAAGCAACGCGCGCATGCGCACACACCCAAATGCACACGAATACTGTCCGCCCATGCGGGCGTGGCTGCATTGGCCAGTATATACCTTAGTTTTCGGTCGCTCAGAGTTTCTTGACGCGAGAAAAAAAAAAGGGGGACTATGAATCGCTTGCTTAGCCGAGACCTTGTGGATATTGAGGTACCCACTTTTCCAAACGGGCCGGCGGGGAAAGGGACAAAAGAGGAAACATAATGACCGCAGCTTAGATGGGAAGTCTGGGAGAAGAAACTTTCAAGCAAGCAAAGGGAAACGCCAGCGTGGGGCGGCAGGGATAGATTTAAACTGTACCGGCTATCGATGCGAAAGGTGTCTCTCTGAGAAAGTTCAAAAAATATTTTCATCAACATTGATGGCCAGTGATAGTCCATAGCAGGACGCTGTGAATTTGGAAAAGAGGGTTGTTTCCCCTACTGGGAGACTTAGTTTTCTACTCTGGCCTGTGACGCTAAACTTTAGAGAAAATACAGGGAAATAACGGAGTTCTACTTAATGGGTAAATGCTTTGATTTCCTTTTTTACTCAACCACGGCAAACTCCAGGACACAGTTAGGGTACCGGTTTGCTTCCTGTTCCCTGCCCTCATGTGAGTGTCTTTGAGGGAAAAAACAAAACAAAACAAAACAACCTAGTATTTTGTGATTTCAGAACTCCATTAGAGTCTTGTTGGGAAGATAAAGGGCTTTTCGACACCTCTGAGGGAAATCCCAAAAGTGCATTCTCTCCCCCTGTGGTGAAAATCTAATAATCTTTAAAGAAGAAGAAAGCCCTGATGTGCAATCCTACGCATATTTACTTGAAATTAAATCTCATTATGTTCAATGAAGATCACTCTCAGTTAAGTGTGTCTAAGATTGCGCCTCAAAACTGGCATCCTGAGTAGGCTTCTTCCATCTTCCTAGTAACAGTGATACCCTGGAGAAAAAAGATTGTGAAGCATTTTCTGTGTTAAAAATAATAAATTACCTCAGGATGTCGTATGTCTTCCCCTGTTTTTAAGTAATTCAGATTCCTTGGAACTGAAACTGCAGCTCAAGAGTTCCTTTTATTTGGTATGGCATACTGCTATTACGAAGGAATAATACCAGACAGGATGGGATTGGTTAGCCTGAGTTGCTTCTTGTGTCTCCCTCAATTCTCTTTTCCCAGGTGCAAGCTATAACAAACATCAAGTGTGCCTATTGTATGCTATCTAAGGAAGCATCTCTAGAGGCTGCAGATCTTGGTATAGATGGAATACTGTAAGAGATGCTTGCTGTGAGCGTGTCTGTGGAGGTATAGGTTTGTACTCCTTTCAAGGAAAGAGCATGATAGCCATCATGCACTTACTGTACTGTTTGTAAGGCTTGTCATTTTAAAATCAAAACCAAATTGTTAATGGGAAGGTTGGAATGGAGTTCCTTGAGACTAGCATGCATTTCAGTACAGTGTAGAGCAGCGGTCCCCAACCTTTTTGGTGCCAGGGACCGGTTTCAAAAGACGATTTTTCTGCGGACCAGGGGGGACAGGGTTTCCGAGATTTCCATGGACCGGGGGGGCAGGGTTTGCGGGCAGGAGCCAATAATGTGCACAGGGGGCGGGGTTTGCAGGCGGGAGCCAATCACAAGCACCGGGGGCGGGGTTTGCAGGCGGGAGCCAATCACACAGAAGGGTGCGGGGTTTGCGGGCGGGAGCCCCGCGGCCCAGTTCCTAACAGGCTGCAGCCCACTAGTGGGCCACGGACCACGGACCACAGGTTGGGGACCCCTGGTGTAGAAGATGAAGTAATCATTTATTTTCATGTCTTTTCTTCCCAACCAATAACACATCTCTAGAGATATTTATTTGATTTATATGGCCACCCATCTCACATACATGACTCTGGGTGGCCTACAACTTTAAAATAAATAAAAATACATACAGTTGTAAAAAATAAAAATAAAAAAAAATAAAAACACAACTGCCAGAAAAGCATTCACCTGCTGAGCACTTCTCCATCAGTTCTTTTTTCTCTACAGTGGTGGTGTGTTGTCAAAATGAAACTACTGTATCTTCCTTCTATTTTGTTCTACTGAGACAAAGGTAAATTTTGGCAACATCTGTGCTTGCTGTTGCTATTATATCAGTAAATGAAAGGCAGACACACGATCCATTTTAATTCTTTGTGAAGAAAATGTACAGTAAAATAAACAACATTTCTTTTTTCATTTTCCTTAGTAGCTAGGTGGCATTGTACAAACAGGCACATGTTCTTAAATTCGTGGAAATGGAAGTATACATCCCAAACCAACAGTAGTCCCTGATGAGTCTCCTGCCCATTTAGGAACACAGCCCTGTTAGGAACACAGCCCTGTACTTTACCCTTTGAACATATAATGGTGTAAACACTGATGTAACTGATTGCATTGTTATTATGTAAAATCAGAAGTGGTCTTCCAATATCCAGTCCAAGAATTCATCTGATTGGCTTGTCTGCATTTGAATTTCATAGCTGGTTTTTTATAGATTCAGACTGCAACTCAACTGAACCGAAGCTGCCCTTTTAGTTCTTAATGTTGTTCAGACATATCCTTCATTTGAACTAATGGAATGGAGTGTTGCCATCTGAACTTTTTTCTTCCTTTTTCTTTTTTTAACACACAAAATTCATGTTATTCTGTCTGTATTACTGTGGATTGAGTCACTTTAGAATACCACTTCTCAGCTTTCAGGTAATGTCAGATACAGTTCCTAGAGTTCCCAGCCATTTTTGGAAAGGGGAGCTGAAAGGCATCATGTTGGTTAGGCTACTTTAGAATTACAAGGCTGAATTCTGAAAAAAAACACCTTAGGCTGGATCCAAACTTAGTTACCATTGGTGTTTGCCCATTGAGAACAATGGGATTTATGATAGCCACAATTTCAGTGAGTCACCCTTAAAGTGTAACCTATCACCTGATATTTCAGTCTTTGATTGGACTTGCATATGCTACATGTATGAAACGTGTATTTAATTTTAGCTAGTGTCAGATGAAAAAACTGGTTTTATATATATTTGTGTTATCCAGATGTATTTATCTTGGCTATTTTTATGTAATCCATCTGAA
This sequence comes from Charina bottae, assembly GCA_023362775.1. Classification (NCBI taxonomy): domain Eukaryota; kingdom Metazoa; phylum Chordata; class Lepidosauria; order Squamata; family Charinaidae; genus Charina; species Charina bottae. The sequence goes on along the minus strand of JALMGJ010000003.1, from coordinate 29,564,391 downwards.
ACCTTGGAACATAGCTTTTCTCTTTCCAGGGTTATCCAACAATTTCTATGAAAAGCTAACAAATGCATTATGGAAGAAGTGGTAACTTATTACAAACTTTGTGCATTTGATAATAGCTGTCTAACTTTCTCACCCAGACATTTGCAGGGTTATAAGACCTTGATATAGAGCATGTGGTTTTAAAAACAAATTTAATCACTAATGGCGTGGAGGGTTGTGTTAAAGCCTGGGAGAAGAGCTGTAATGAGTATGAATGTTAATTGGTATTTACAAAGGTGAACAATTAGCATGGAACATATAGAAGTGAATCATACTAAATTTGGTGATGTTTCTATTGCAAAACAATGTGTTATGAATTGCAATTTAAATGAAATCAAAGCTACAAATTTTAGATTTATTCTTGAAAAAAACCTTATTAGAAAACCATAGCTGTATTCAATCCAGTGATATGTTTGTCATTCAGCACTGTTGAAAACTCCAGTGGCTCTGCTTTTACATATCTCCCATTGGACTTGTACAAGATGAATGATTAGCAAACTGTGTGTACTTTGTCCTTAGTGATGTTTTGTTGCACCATTTCATAACCGATCCAGCATTTTATAGGACTGGAAGATTCCAGAAAAATAGACAGTTGTTCCAAAGTCCTAATCTCAAAGTTCTAGGAGTATGCATACTGTAGTTTTGATTATAGGTTTAAGCTTGTACAGAATCATAAAAGGGACCATTCATGTTAACTCCCTGCAGGGATCCAAATTAAAACATCCCTGACAGAAGGATGCCTAGCCTCTGCTTAAACACATCCAGTGAGGGAGAGCCCACCATCTCTCTTGGTAATTGGTCCACTACTGTATTGCGGTTATTGTTAAGGGTTTCGCTCCTCCCCAATTCAACTGGAATCTGCCATCCCGTAACATAGATACATTATTCTGTGTCCTGCATTCTAGAATGATAGAAAACGGGTTCACCTCGTTCTGTCAAAATCTTGTCTAGTATTTTAAGATTACTACGTTTTCCCATCTTTTTCCAAGGGTAAACATTCCCAGTTCTTTCAATCTCTCTTCATAGAATTTAATTTCTAATCCCCCAATTATTTTCATTCCCCTTCTCTGAACCTATTGCAGTTTGTTCAAATTCTTCTTGAAATGTTGTGTCCAGAACTGAATACTACATTGAAGACTGGATCTGTCCAATACAGAGTAAAATGGAACTTACTTATTGTGATTTGGAAATTAGAAAATTGCACTTTTTGCAATTATATTGCAGTACTGACTCATATTTGCCAAGACAGGTATCCTTCATCCTGTAACTGTGTATTTGATTTCTGTTTCCTCAGATCAATGCTTTGTATTTATCCCTGTTTAATTTCATTCTGCTAATAGCAGTCTAGCCTAATCAAGGTAATTTTAAATTTTATGTCTAGGGTATTAGTTATCTCGCACAATTTTGTGTCATCTGCAAATTTGATAAACATTTCTTCCATCTCTTCATCAAAATAATTAATTAAAAAAATTGAAGAATATGAGGCCCAGGGCTGAAGCTTGCAGCATCTGACTCAGTACCTCACTTCAGAAACTATTGATGAAAAATATTTTAGCATAATTTTTGAGCCAGCTATGCATCCACTTAATTGTCATGCCATCCAACATTTGACTAGCTAGCTGATCAGAATGTCTTAGGATATTTCGTCAAATTACATACTAAAATCAATATATATTACACCTTTAGCATTTCTACAGTCTGTGAAGAAAGGTTTTTTTTGTGTGTGTGTGTGTGTGAGTGTTGACTCCTGGTATCTGCCTGGACAAGTCCCTGCAGTTTTCTTGGCAAGGTTTTTCAGAAGTGGTTTGCCCTTGCCTCCTTCCTAGGGCTGAGAGAGATTGACTGGCCCAAGGTCATCCAGCTGGCTTCGTGCCTAAGGCGGGACTAGAACTCACGGTCTCCTGGTTTCTAGCCTGGTGCCTTAACCACTATGCAAAACTGACTCTTTGAAGAAAGTTACCCAATCAAAAAAGGAGATAACATCAGTTTTTCAAAACTTGATCTCAAATATATGTTGACTTTTGGTAATTACTACATTGTATTGTATGGCCAGCCTCCCTGTAAATATCTGAAATCCCATACTACCAAACAGACTTCAGACCAGAGGTTTCAAAGAATACAGCTTTAATTATTTGGCCAAAAAGAAAAGCCGGGTGTGACACACACACACACACATGGAGTCTAACAACAGATTGTTATATAGTTATAGAGAACAAAGAAATTTACATTTTTAGCATAGGGACCAATCAGGTAATTTTTACAAACATTGTTGCCTCCCCCTTTTTGGCATCCTGGCATTCTCCAGATGTATTACAGAAAGAAAATACTTGGTAACTTTGTATGTTTCCTCCCCTGGCAGTTCCAAAGCAAAAGATAGTGAACAGGCCTTTTATCAGAGACGGAGAGGAATCTTCCCAAATCGTTATGCTTTTGATCTTCCAAGGGGAAGTTAGAAAACCTTGGAAACTTTGTTCTTAACACATTCCATTCCTGTGAGCGAAAAACAACAACACTCTCTTATCTTCCTTCTTTATGGCCCTACAGTGGGGCCCCCCTTTCCTCTCCAAACAAACAAGACACTTACAACTTCATTCAGGGAACCTTGCTAGAGTGAAACAGAGTGCACACACTTGTGTTATAGAAACTATATAAAGGTGTTTAAAACTACACAGATAAAACTATATATGCTAAATATATATATCAAAACTATGGGGGGACCTAAATTGCCCCCAGGGCCATATATTCCCCCGTTTTCTTAGCATGGCATGCTTGCCATGCACCAGATGTTGGCGCTCTTTGGGCATGGTATGGAGGACCATCCTCTTACCAGGGGGATTGATTGTATTTCTTCCAGAAACAAACACAACTTCCCCCGTTTTCTTATGAGGATGGTCTAGTGACAAAATGTATGTTTCCAGGTGACAGGCCCCACCCATTTGATGATGTGTTTGGGTGGCAGCTCACAGACCCATCTTTGATAGTGTTTTGGAAGTATAACAGAGTTGTTAATGCCCTTTGAAAACAGATTAAGACATTGGAGTGTTTATGCAAAACAAAATCAAATGTAGTAAGAGTTTGTGTCTTTCCCATTAGTCCCTTTCCCATGTGTAGCAGAAAAAGATTATACAAAAGTTCAACAGAAGTCATGGTTGCTTAGTCTTGTGGTGGAATTTTTAAGCAACACAAATTCTCTCAGCTGGAATGGAGGGATCCAGTCACTTAGAGGGGCAGTGGCCCTCATTGTCTTCCAGAGTGTTTGTGCTGTTTCTGGAAGGATAAAACTGTTTGGCAGTTAGTTTATTTTCTCTGTCAACCATAGAAGCACTGAGATGGTAGGTAAGAAGCCCCTACCACTCTTTGTGAGTCCTTGACCTAGAAGAAGCTCTAGTGTACAATAGCTTGAGTGTTATAAAGTCCTTTTAGATGTCATTGTTGAAACAGAATCGTTGGGAACCATCCAGAAGGAACCGTTCCAAGGAGCAGCATAGAGACATTGCAGGCAGCAGTTTCAGTATCTGAAAGAAATTTCTTATAGACAACAACATAGGAACTAGAAACACAGGTGTAAAGACTGAAAGACACCAGATTATTGAGCAGCCTTTTTAGCAACCTCCTCAGAAAAGGGGAAGTGCATCCAAAGGTAGAACAACCAGGCCATTGAGAGCAATATGGTGGCTTAAGGTGGTGAAAATCTTCTTAGCTTCCATAGGCACCTGTAGCATAGCAAACACCAAAAGTCGGTGAAGGTATCTCTGCAAATAGAACAAGCTTGAGTCAAGGCAGAAGTTTAGCTGTTTGGGCCCCCAAAGAAGGTGACAAGGGTTGTACCCAATAGGTGAAATTGCAGCCCCTATTAATTGGAGTCCGTCAACTGAGAAGAGAAGACCCATCCAAAAAGAGTTCAGAGACAAGATACTGTAGGGGCACATTGGTAAGACCTGAGCAAGCGTCCTTCATCGGGTTATGGTTTGCAAACAGTCATGTTGTTGACTTCTTTCCATCTGTAATCTCAGGAAACAAAGTTGCTGGGTTCAAAGTCGTACACCACTTTGAAGTCACACTTGGAGTAGCTAAAAGGTTTACTTCATAAGCGGCTAAATGCTGATGTGTAGAGGAACAAAACACAGTTAATAGAAAACCCATAAACAAGTTAAACAGGCATCCTACTGTACCATGAGCAAAAGAGTCCAGTTATACAGAACAGTGGGCTACAGGCCCCTCTCTGGCACTTGATAGAAGGCAGTGGCAATTGAAGAACAAGCAAAACTAGCTTGGTTGGTAAAGCCTTGTGATCTTACTCTGTGAAACCAAAGAGTGAAGTTTTCGGGTCTCTGTGGTAGGCTTTAGCAGGTTTTAACATCAGTAGAGGATCAACTCCAGAGTCTGTAATTGAAAAGGCTCTATTGGCAATATAAAAGAAAAGTTAACAGATAACCCTGATAATAATATAGTGGATGGTGGCTCTCTTTTGCAGTCCAGGGCCAATATGTTCCAGAGCCCATCCACCTTTTTCCAGGACACAAAGCATAAGCTTACATCTGAAAATCAACAAGTCCTAGAAGAAAAGCAAAATATTAGTTACAGTTAGAAAATGCAGGTAAGTGAAAACGATGTTTAATCCTGCATTGCTTGTCTGAGGAAAACAAAAGAACAAAAACAAAGTCTCATAGAACTGCACACTGAGTTTGCATTCTGTTCCTCTTCTCCTTTCCTTGTTATTTGCAATCATATCTTTATTAGGCAGGAGTTCCTTTTCTTTTAGGCAGGCTGTTTCACAGTGCAAGCATCAGGTTATTGCAGAATCCAGGCATGAGGGTGGTGGTGATTTCTCAGGCACTGGGATTTTATGGCAGCCTCGTGCACTTAGGCTGTAACTCTCCTTTGTCCTGGCACCAAGCGTCACCAGCCCCAACTCTTCAGCCTGGAATGGGGCACCGGTTGGTCCACCTGCCAAGGTTGGCGTTCCTGCAGAAAGGATGATAAGAACAAAACTTGCGCAGACAACTGCTAGATTGGCTCAGGGATGTATGCCTGGGCACATAAAAATTAGGAGCTTTGAAAAAGCCACCTTTAATAAAAACAAAAACAAGAAAACAAAACAATAAAAACAAAACTTCCAGGGTTTATGCTTATTTCTAAGCAACCTGGGGGGGGGGGGGTGCCCTGCAGTTGCAGGGGTTATTGTTTCCCCCCACGCATGTGCTCACCGCACCAGCAACTTCTGATGTGTGAAATAATATTTAAAAACTATTGGGACTTAGCAACAAAAATTTTTTAAAACCCATGCTAAATGTTTCAAAGAAAAATAAAAATAAAAATTGAAGGGCAATAAAACAATGCCAATTATCTCTGTGACCAAATAACACAGCCATGTTAAGTAAAAACATTGACACATAGCAGTATAAAATTTCCAATTAATTTTTAAATAAAACTGAGCATGGGACAATGTATTTTAATGAGTAAACTGCTTTTGCAGAAAAAAAATTTCCAAAAAAGAAACAAAACAAAACCATCAGATAGACTATACCAATCCATGGAGGCTCTATTACAGCCAGAATTTTCAAAAAGGAAAAAAAAATCTTCTTTCTTTTTGTTATTTACACACCACACAGTTTAACAAACTGAAAACACACCCACACAAGCACACACCTACATTTCCTTTACAAAAAGACACAAAAAGGAAAAACAAAAACATAACCCAACAGTCAAAAAAAGTTAAGACTCAAATGAGATTCCAATGAAGGGGTTTAAAGTTTAGATGATTTATTATAAACCCCTTGTGCATCAGAAAAATCCTTGCCTGTTGCCTGTCTCCTCGCCCATCTTCCGGAAAATTCCCATTTTTGTCTAGCCTTTTTACTTACTCAAGCCATTTCCATATTCTAAAGAGCTAACACAGCCGAGACCTTTTCCCTCTCTTTTTACTTTCTCTCTCCCTTTCCTCCTTTTCTCCTCGTTAATCTTCCGCAAATTCCAGTCTTGCCTAGCCTGTTTATATACATCAATTTTCTCTCTGTTACTTACTTAAACCATTCCAATATTCCAGTTTCTGTCCTTATCAGGGAGGCAAATAGCCAACACAGAGAAGAGCAGTCTCTATTGCTTTTGGTGGGCTTTCCTCTCCCTCCCCCTTCTTCTCTCTCTCCCTTCTCTCCCCCCCCCAAGCTTTTAACTAACAGGCAATAAACAAACCAGAGGAAAGGAGGGGGGGGCAGAGCCTGGATAAGTTACGCACACACATACACAGGAAAAAAACACCTTTTAACTTTCTTGTAATATGCATTCAAACCATTTAAAATACAACATACAAAACACACTCAAGATGAGTAAGAAATGCTTAAAACTCTGGCAAAGACTTGTCATTAAGTTGAACACGAGTCCTCATGCATACAAACGCAGGTATGGCCAAAATTTGCATTTAACTTCCAACCATTCCTTTACCACTACAAAGAGATTCAGCCTTCAAAAGGGACAGACAGACACAATTTTAAAACTTCCTCTTCACAACTTAAAACAGGTTTTCAACCTTACACGCACAGACATTTAGACTGACAGATACTCACAAACAGAAAACATGCACCTGTGCTTTTGACACTGACAAACACAGAAACATCTTTTTCTCTTTTTCTCTTTTTCTTAGGACAAACAGGGGATGGGGGGTCGTTGAGAACACTAAAGATTGCCCCTGTGTAGAGAGCTGGTGGTGAGGCATTGGGCGAGAGCGTTCTCCTTCTGAGCAACTGGGAAATTGTGGTTGGCTCAGGGACATTTATTTTTCCAGTGGCCAAGCCGTTTGTATTGGTTCTTTTGGAGGCTTGACTGACAGCAGTTGGGTGGCCCCCGTTTTCTTTATGGCAGATGGTTTTGGGGGCTGGAGGACGGCCACAAGAATGTTAGCCTGTTTATGTATTTTCCTTTCTTCCTCCTCCCGTTGGGAAGGAGCAGCGAATGCAGTCAAATTCTGGGTGGTGAAGGCTTGGGAGTTTTTGCAGTCTTCTCCGGACATCTGGGGCACTTTGGCTAACGGAACGTTAGCAGGGGCTTTAGGGTCCAATACAGCAAGATATGAACTGACCACAAGGGAGGCATACGTTGTCCCTGCTCTGGTGTGTGTGCAGGGCTCACTGAGGTTTCCTTCTGGGGTTTAGGGTGGAGCCGTTGGCAATAAGGCATTAGCTGCTGGTGGGCTGAGCGGAGCCGGAGCCGGTAGTAAAACATAAGAGGGAATTCCTTTTTCTCCATAGGCGTGGCAACGCCGGTTATTCAAAGAGACCTTAAGCAGGTTGGGGGGGTTAGACTGAAAAGCCACAAGATTTCTGAATATCAGGCCTGCCTGATAAGTTGAAAAAGAAGCTAGCATAAAACTTTTCCTCGGTCTTTCCTTGGCTTTTGAGGAAACTTGTTAATAGGTTGATAAGCTCAGGGTCCGTGGACCCATCACAGGGCCAAGGTTTTTGGTGAAAGCCCAAAAAGTATGTGGGCCAGACAAAAGAACAAAAAATTCCAAAGTTTACTTTCCTTAAAAAAAAACATTTTCACTGCCACTTGAAGTTTTTTAAGGCATCTCAGTGGGTTAGCATGTAGCCCAAGGGGTGCCTGGCTAAGACCTATACCTTTCCGCTTCATTTGCCCTTGGCAAACTTGGACGGTTACCTATGATTCCCTGAGGGGTTTCTCGGACCTTTCCGTCGGTTCGGGGCGCAGCTTTCCCCCCCCTCGTGTAGGGAATCCCAAATGCCCTGAGAGGTTTCTCGGACCTAAAAGGTTCGGGGAGCCAATCCTCCCCCTCTCATGTAGGGCTTCCTGAGGGGTTTCTCGGGTCCTTTCCTTCAGACTCGGGGTGCATGCCTCCCCCCCCTCGTGTCTCAACAATCATTCTTCACAATCGCCTTGGTGTTCTCTGGCTGCGCTCCTCGCGGAGCAACAGAAACGCGGATAGACCTCCCACTCGCTCTGTGTGTCCGAGGACTCGTGGTACTCTGCCACGTTTCATTCACACACATTCACACAGCACTCCACAACCCAAAAGCTAAAAACCAAAACCTAAAAACAAAACCAATACTTACACCATTCCTGTGGTCCCAATACTGAAGCCAATTGAAGAGTGGCAATGTTGAAACCTCCTTAGAGCGTTCGGGTTTAGCAGAAAGCGGAGCCTGCCGGCCCTCCTCAGGTGAAGTCACCGAACAAAAAGGTTCGGGAGGCCTCTTGACTGTCCTCTTGGTGAGGGCCGGTTTCGTCTGTCCGCCTGGCCGAAGGTCCTCGAATCACAATGGGATTCGACTGTGGGGGACCCTGGGTGGGTCAATCCCGAAGGAACGAGGCCCTCGAGCCCCACGTTGAATGGGCGCCAGAAAATGTATGGCCAGACTCCCTGTAAATATCTGAAATCCCATACTACCAAACAGAGACTTCAGACCAGAGGTTTCAAAGAATACAGCTTTAATTATTTGGCCAAAAAGAAAAGCCGGGTGTGACACACACACACACACATGGAGTCTAACAACAGATTGTTATATAGTTATAGAGAACAAAGAAATTTACATTTTTAGCATAGGGACCAATCAGGTAATTTTTACAAACATTGTTGCCTCCCCCTTTTTGGCATCCTGGCATTCTCCAGATGTATTACAGAAAGAAAATACTTGGTAACTTTGTATGTTTCCTCCCCTGGCAGTTCCAAAGCAAAAGATAGTGAACAGGCCTTTTATCAGAGACGGAGAGGAATCTTCCCAAATCGTTATGCTTTTGATCTTCCAAGGGGAAGTTAGAAAACCTTGGAAACTTTGTTCTTAACACATTCCATTCCTGTGAGCGAAAAACAACAACACTCTCTTATCTTCCTTCTTTATGGCCCTACAGTGGGGCCCCCCTTTCCTCTCCAAACAAACAAGACACTTACAACTTCATTCAGGGAACCTTGCTAGAGTGAAACAGAGTGCACACACTTGTGTTATAGGAACTATATAAAGGTGTTTAAAACTACACAGATAAAACTATATATGCTAAATATATATATCAAAACTATGGGGGGACCTAAATTGCCCCCAGGGCCATATAGTATGTATAGTACTCTCTATACGTACTTATAGATCTATCTCTTTATGATCTGGTCTAGAAGCTCCTCAAGTATCAGTGTCAGGTTGACTGGTATGTAGTTCCCTGGTAAGGTCAGTATTTGTTCTCCATTCATCTGGTACTTCATTAGTGTTCTAGAGTTTCTCAGAGATAATACATACAGGTTCAGGTAGATAACTCTGCAAGGTAGAAAATTAAACAAAAATAGAGGATGAGTATTGAGCTGATTTCGTAAAAGACTGCCTTGTAGTTTGCAATTCTTGTGAAAAGCTGCTGCTTCTGTATTTTAAAATTCTATTGTTTTAAGATTTAGCTGTGCTTAAATTTCTTTAATATATCCATAGCAAAGCAGTATGGTGGTATGTTGGCTTCAGTTCCATACTGAAATTTAAATTGCCTTTCGTAACCCACTGCCCTATAAGGATAGGGTGGTAGAACCAGAATTGTCTTCGTCACATCTAGTCAATCTCTAAATACCATTTCCTGGAAATAAATTTTATGACTTCTTCTTGCTAATTATTATGCACAGAATGGTGTTTCTTGTGTTTCTTCCCATATATCTAATGTTTTTTTTAAATTGTCTTGTGTATCCCTGTGAGCTTTAGTTTTTTGTGATGCATTTATAATTGATCCCATTTAAGCATTCCATGGATTCTCCATACCTAAAACGAGAAGTTTTTAATAGGTTCTAGGTTCTTTTTCCTGACCTGTAACAGGAGAAAGGTGAGACAACTTGCCCAGCAGATGCACCATTATCTCTATTTTCCTATTACAAAGAGAGAGGGAAGGAAGGAGGATCTATAGCCTTCATGGAAATCAGTATGCGAGGCAAAATTCAGGCACTATTTTTCCTAGTTGTCTGAAAAGAAATCAGCTTGCCCTCACCTTTCCAAAGAATATAAAGTAATAGCAATGATTGAAACATTCGTGCAAAGCTTTTAAAATACTTGGTTTGGGTTCCTTGAAGAAAAAGTGGTTACTGTCCACAGAAAAAGTTCTAAAATTCAAGTAAACACATTCACAATTTTGTAACCAGATCTAAACATTAATAGAAGTAGACTTTTTTTTTCTATCTTCCAAAATCTGTCTTTTTCTGAGTTTGTAATCATTTTAAAAATTACAATTTTTTTAAAAAAAATTACCAATAGTTTTTATCATAAATTTAATGCTATATTTAATTCTATAGCTATGTATTCCAGGTGGAGGGAACTACAGCATATCACAGTAAGATAGCTCAATGGTTGATATTACTATTTTGTGGGTGGATACAGGACCATCAACCCTGCAGTCTTATCCTGGTGGCTTTTTTTTTTTAAGGGAAATCCAGTAGGATGGATCTATACGGTTCATTGCAATAGCAATGCAGTTAATGAAGGTCTGGAAGAGGCGAGGGGAGCAATAAATGCATTGAGGGCTTAAACAACTGGTAGAACAATTCTATCTGAACATCAAGTTTATCTTCTGAGAAGCCATTAACAATAATAATAATATATTATAATAATAATAATAACCATTAACTAACAAGCTGACTTGTTAGTTCTACCAAACTAGTAAATCTGTCCTTTAATGCTAGGTAGGTGTGTGTGTGTGTGTGTGTGTGTGTGTGTGTTTTCTCCACTCCCCTAGAAAAATTATGCTGAATGTCTGTGGATTGATCTGTAGATGTTTGGCATATCAACACTGAGGGAATCCCTGTAGATTTGCCTTTGGATAGATATGTATAGAATTCTGCTGTAGATTTTGTAATAGTTCCCAAATTAGTCATTTAAGTATCAAAGTACAAACCTCCACTTTTTTATCTCAGCATACTTTAATAAAAGCCATTTGCGTTTTGTTCCATATAGCTTGCTTTTCCCTCTCCCTCCCTCCCTTCCATCCTTCCTTTCAAAAAATAAATTTGAATTCCACAAATATTGATTGATTGATCAAATTTATATGCTGCCCAACTCACTGTGTCAGTGTCTCTGTGCGGTTTACAAGTAAATAAAATAAAGCTGCTTCCCCCTTTCCCCCTTTTTAAAAAGAAAACATGCCAGGGTTGGTTGTGGGATTTTTCTCTTTCTTAAAAAACAATGAGGGACGTGGTGGCTCAGTGGGTTAAACCGCTGAGCTGTAGACTGCCGATCGGAAGGTTGGCAGTTCGAATCCCCGCGCAACGAGGTGAGCTCTTGTTGCTCGTCCCAGCTCCTGTCAACCCAACAGTTCGAAAGCTTAGCAAGTAGATAAATTGGGTACCACCTTAAGTGGGCAAATTTGCTGGCGTCCTGTCGGGGGTCGGCCACCAAACGGAAAAAGATCTCATGAATGGCGGCGGTGGCGGCGACGGAACCCGAAGCAGCAACATCCAGGACGTCAGCAGCCGGCTCCGGCGCAAGGTATTGTGGGACATGTAGTCCAGTAGCCAGGGAAGAGTCGGTTCCCTTACCCCTTCCCTTAAGCGTGCGGTTTAAAAATGTTTACTGTATAATGAAATGTAATTTACTATGTATGTAAGCCGCCTAGAGTCCTCCGTTAGGGAGGGGATAGGCGGGGTATAAATACAATAATAAAATAAATAAAAAATAAATAAAATGACTATAAAACAACAAACATTTCTATCAGAAATTTGCACTGATTACAGTTCTTCTTACAGTTTTTTCTTCTCCCCATCCATCTATGCCAACTTTCCTCAGCCTGCTAGAAACCAGGAGTCTGTGAGTTCTAGTCCCGCCTTAGGCATGAAAGCCAGCTGGGTGACCTTGGGCCAGTCACACACACACAGCCCAACTCTCCTTTTTTTGTTTGTTGTTGTGGAGAAAATAGGAGGAGGATGGAGTATTAGGTATGTTTGCCGCCTCGAGTTATTTATAAAAATAATAAAGGCAGGATAAATAAAAATTAAATAAATAATCTTCATCTGCCTGGCTATAGTCTGTCTCTAGGTGTTGTACTGACTATCTTGTTGGCTTATTCTTTTTCCATACAAATCTGTTTTGATCTCTGAAAATGAATGGAAAGTTTCAAATGATGGAGGTTAAACTGCCTTTCATTGGAGCTTGACATATTCATCACAAATAATAGTTTATTGGACAGATTTATTTAATGTGTTTTTCAAAGTTTCTGATTAGGTTTTAGAAACAGCAAGTTTCAGCTTGCATACCTTGACTTCTTTTTTGTACAGTTCAATGTGCATATACCTTTTGTCTATGACTTAATTTCTTTGATGTTAAAATATGATGAGTGAGATTGTTACAGTTGTCAGCTTGTATTTCTTGCTGCATCTTGGCTTTTTTTTTATTTATCTCTGTGCATCTGGCTTGAACCAAATATATACAGTAGACAATATGTCATTCCCAAGGTACTTTGGAAAGGATCCTCCAGATTGCTTCAACTTTTTGGTAATTTTTATCCTGTCATAGATAGTTTGCTGTCCTCCATAGTGACATATTTTCATTAAGTCCTTGATCCAGGTTGACCCTGTGGGAGCCTTCTCATTCACTGTAAGGCAATCTTTCCTGGCTAACAACATTGGGGCTGTTTCTAGCAACCTTTTTAAAAATGTGCACTTCGATCAGCACCAGATCCTTGATGTAGCTTATTGTGCTTCAGATAAAAGTCTTTGCTTAGTGACTAGCATCAGATGCTGTCTTTATCCTATAGCGTTTTAAAAGACTAAAACTTGCTTCTTATCTTTATTTTATGGAACCTGAATACTATTATTCATTTTCTTGAACTACTTGGTGTAAAGCAAGGTATAAATGGGGGTGAAATAAACAGATTATATAATAATGCCTGGATGGCTAATGTGGTACCATTATGAAATTGTGATGGTTTCTTCTTATTCTTTTTTTTTCTGAATCCAAATAGCATGTGTAGTAAAAATTAAATTGGTTCTACATTTTCAAATGGGAGTTACCTGTCTTACAGCATCTTATCACCCATGTAACTTGCAAGGGTTTAATATCAAGTATAAGAGCAAAAAAGCCTCATTCTGGCTTAGTGTGATGGGAGAACTCTGGAAAAAATCATTTTTATGAATGAGCTTTTTATAGTATTATTGTGGAGACTACAGCATATTGTGGCTCAAACTGTTTCTTTAGCCTATGTGTTCAACAAGTAGTGGTTCGGGTTTTGAAATACAGATTTGAATTCAAACGAAACTCCATCTGGGAGGGTATTGGCAAAGTCTGATGAATGTGAATATTGCAGAGTTCTCTTAGAGCAGAGCTTTCCAAACTGTGTGTCGGGACACGTTAGTGTGTCGGCTGCAGTGTCTGGGTGTGTCGCGGCTGCTGCTCCCTCCTGGCTTCCACGCAGGTCCTAATGCCTGCCTTGTGCCTTGCTGCCTCCAAACCAGCTGTGATTCCTTGCAGGTCCTAGTGCCTGCCTTGTGCCCTGCTGTAAGAGTGTGTCGTGAAATGATGCCCTGCTGTAAGAGTGTGTCGCGAAATGATGCATGTCTAAAAAGTGTGTCACCAACATGAAAAGTTTGGAAAGCTCTGTCTTAGAGGATTGTTGCATGGCAGAATAAGATAACGAAAAGAGATGGTCAGAGTAGCAAAAGAAAGCCAACTCCAGCACTTTCCCCCCTTAATATTGTTTGCTGATAATCTTTTAATTATTTATCTTTTAAATTATTTATTTATTTAATTTTTATCCCACCTTTATTATTTTTATAAATAACTCAAGGCGGCGAACATACCTAATACTCCTTCCTCCTCCTATTTTCCCCACAACAAACCTGTGAGGTGAGTTGGGCTGAGAGAGAGTGACTGGCCCAAGGTCACCCAGCCGGCTTTCATGCCTCAAACGGGACTAGAACTCTCAGTCTCCTGGTTTGCCATTGGCTCCTTCTTAGGGCTGAGAGACAGGGACTGGCCCAAGGTCACACAGCCAGCGTTCATGCCTAAGGCGGGACCAGAACTCTCAGTCTCCTGGTTTCTAGCCAATCAGACTCATGGTTGCTTACACAGTAACATATCAAGCATCCACAGTATGGCATAACAATAAATAATAATATAGTCACACTGTCTGAACTATAAAGCATCCATGAAAACACTGTAGCATTTCACATCCATGAAACCAACTTGGTAGTATATCCAATAATATAAATAATCACTGTTATTCAATTAATAGACATTAATTAAACACATCTAGTTTTTTTTAAAAAAAACCTCTGTCATTACATATAAAATGACTATCCAAGTCGCTCTGGTAAAGCTTATTCTGAAAACTGGAGAATGTCTCTGAGGAATAATGGTCTCGCAACAGGATGGACAGCAACTACAATAAGGATAGAGAGCATGCAGAGAAGGTGAGGCAAGGGCAGGATGGAAAGGCAAGACCAACCTCTTACAGGAAAACAAAATGACTACCTTTTGGCTAATTTCTCTACAGAGGCCACTCTATAAAAAGCACTGCCAAGGTTTATTGTGAAAAACAGAAACAAAAGCTGTTTCATAAATGATTGAATTGCAGAGATGGATTGCCTTTCTCTTGTGCCAAGGAGAGACTGTGGAGAAAAAGAGACTGCTGCTATCCAAGGAGTCTTCATATGGGAGTTGCTGATTGAAGGAACTCTGACTTATTTCCTAGTCTTACAGATGGGCAGGTATTTTATTCTAAAAATCTGTGGAGGTTACTTGGGTCTAATGGCATCAAATTTGGGGGCTACTGTTTTGTATCTATTTGAAAATATAATTGCAGGCATCCTCCTGAGAAGTTTTCTTTCCCTTGTGTGTCTGTTCCATGGATTAACTCAAGAAAATAGTTAGGAAGATGAGGTGCCCATTCTTGGTACGGGCCTTGATGTGGTACTATCGTGATGGTGATTGATAGAGAGTTTTTCTCTATCAACCCTTTCTCTTTTCAGACCTGAGTTCACATCCATGCAGTTTTCACTGTGTTTGAGTAGAGATATAATATGGTTGAAATCTGCAGCTAAAAGTCTACTATGGTTGCTAAGGCTATAATATGGTTAGAAACCACAGCTGAAGGTAGTTAAATATCTTTTTTTCTTTTACTGATTTAAGATAGGAGCTTTATTGTTAGGTCTCAAACTGAATTGTTCAGTGGATTGTTTAATGTGACTATAAAGTTGATGTTATGCTGGTTTTAGATCTTAGTAATTTGAGTCTGTTTTTTGCATACCAACATGCCAGTTAAATGAACTCTTAGACTGCTAATATAGCATTATAATGTATTATTTTTATACAATGGCTTTGTTTGGTGGTTGTGGTTAGTTACATGGACAGTTGCTGTATTTAGATTAGTATACCTATTTTCTGTGAGCCACTTTGACCACAGCGGGTTGTGGAAAATGCAGTATATAAATAAACAGGGTATTGCTATGATTATACAATTACCTTTAATTTAAACAAACCTTGATTTTAATCTCAACAGATGACAAAAAATTGACCTCTTTTGTAACCCCTGATTTTTGCAGCTTGAGCTTGTCAGTTTGGTTTCAGCTGAAAGGAGTCTTTAGTTTGTAATACAGTGAACAGATGAATATGTGTAAATTAATCATGGATTGTGGAATCATATGATGTCTTGCTAAGAAGTGGAGTGTAATGATTTGGCTTTAAAGAATGCTTGCCATAGAAATTATTAATGGTTTGGAAAAGGATTATTTGGTTAGAAAGCTGTGTGCTATATCACGTTTTCTCTGCAGTTATTTCTACAAAGAATACCCTTATAATCCCTACATTATCGGCCATGTTTTAGAAGAGATCTGCAGGCTATCTAATGCTACAGTGAGGAATAGGTTCCTCCTCCTGCTTCCTTTATTTATTTATTTGTCCAACTTCTATCACCGCCCATCTCCCCCCACAAAGGGGGACCTTTGCATGGACTTGACTTCTTCCCCTAAATCATAGCTTTCCAAACCTTGTGTCGCGACATATTAGTGTGTCGCGACAAAACCTGGAAGTGCTGATGGCGCATCGCCGCCGGCGCGCCATCACCGCTTTGGGGATTTAGTGCACCACACGAGGCCGCCGCCGTGAGCGCCACTGCTGTTGGTGTGTCGCCAGCGGTGGGACTTTGGAAAGCACTGCCCTAAATGATGCTCCCAGTTTAAGTATAGCCCCACTCACACATATTTCAGGCGAAACGCTTGGTGTTCCCGTGTGCTCTCTTTCTGGTGAAGGCTTGTAGTCAAGAAAGCAGTGTGTTAGTGGGTGCTCTAGCTGGGGTTCATGCAAACTTGGTTCTTGCTGCAAATGAAGAGAGGGAGGAGGCTTGGGGTGTAGCTATGAAAAGATGAGAGGCATGGCTTGATGCCCTGCAGGTCAAGTGGGATATCCTCATAATCCACATTGGGCCCTGGCCAGAGCTGATTTTATACTTTTATATATTCAAAGGCAAAATTCTGAGAGCATTAATTCACACCACTACTATGAATCAAATTCCTTAAGGACAAAATTCTATTACATTTGGGCAATGTTGAGAAACTATAAGATCCTTCAGGTTTCTTCAGTTTCTCCATTAATCACCAGAAAATAAATAACCAGTCCTCATTCCCTCTCCATTAACTAGTTTTTCCTGCATCTGAAACTCTGATGCCAAAAAATGTCAAAGATGGTGTGACAAAGGGTGAGTTGGGAGGTGATAACTATCCTAAGTTAGCTCTGCCAACAAATGTATAAACAATTTAGAGATGGGCTAAATTGCTTAAAATAAGAGAGTTTTTTTTCAGAGGGAAAAAAGGATGAGAAATACTCTTTCTGGTTGTACCCTGCCAATTTTTTTATATTGGTCCACAACAGTGGCTCTGCTTTTTATTCACTTATTTTAATCTAGATGCTCTCAACAGTTCCATCAAATTCCTTTGCTTGGATTTCTGTGTTATTAATTTTTTAATGTACAGTGCAATATCTCCTTCTTTTCTATGCCTCTGTTCCTTTTGAAACAGATTGTATCTGTTAATTGCTATATTTGTGTGTTAAGAATAATCAGGTCTAATATACCTATTAAATAATATTTGACTTCCTGCAATAAGAATTAAAGCTAATCATACTTACGATATTTACTTAATCTTATTCTTGGAATATCTATGTATCTATATCTATATGGAGGAAATTGAATTCTCAATGCAAACTGATTATTTGATGGAAGTAGGAAAACATTCCCATGCAAGTTCCTTTTTCCAAATTAGTCTACTATTTAAAAATATATATTCTGTGATTCGACAGTCTTTCATAAATAACAAGCCATAAGTACTCCTCCATTCAGTCACTGTTGTTTTTATAGTGCTGTGCATATCTTTGGCAAGGTGATTTCATGTATCATCACAACCAGTGCTATAGCACCTTGAGTGGAAAATCATGGCACCTTGCTTTGACTCACAGAGTTCATTGGAAAAGTAATTCAAAGTAATGTATCTGGTCTCTTTGCTGCAATGGAAATGTCTTTAGCATCTATCCATCATTTGTCACTTAAGGGAAAAGTGTGCAAAATGTGGGATTCTTGGTTGTTGAGTCAACTTGATAAAGATATTGTGCAAGAGCCCAGCTCTACTGGTTCAAGTGATGTAAAGACCAGCACTGACAGAATAAGCAGGATGTACTGTACCTGCAACCTCAGTACCTGCAACCAACCTTTGGTAGGCCACACAGCTTGTGCCTAATACCAGGTGTGCCCATCTCAAACATGCAGCCTGAAGTGGTGCACTTCAGGCTTGGCATTCACTCATTCTTGGCCAATTTTCCACACCCTCATGTAGGTTAATGCTGAGCCACCTGAGGCTGTGGATGTAAGCAGGCTCACATTTGAAGCCTAGTTGCTTGGGGCAGTGCTCTACTTTAGCTGTCTCTTCAATGAAGACCACTGACATTTGATCTTTTGACTTAGAGTGAAAAGAATGAAATAGAAAAAATGGGAGCAAAGATAGAATAACACAACTGAGCATAAAGGCAATGAAAAGAGATAAAATACCAAAAAGCAAAATGCTTTTGCCTATATTTCCCTGCCAACTTATCTTATTGGTCCCAGTTCTCCAAGGGCTTTTGAAGAGTGTGTTTACGTTCCGGCCCCAGTCATGAAATCTGCTGCCCTTGCTGCTCTCAGGACCTGCAGCCCACACATACTGGAGAAAAAGATTTTAGCTGCTGCTTCCAGCCTGAATCCTACTTCCCTGCTTCTTATTGGAAGATTTCTAAAGAGTGGCTTTGGAAGAATTGTAGGACTATACAGTAGTCATCAATAAGTATATTGCTTGGTGTTCCATGGTCTTCAGAACTTTAAGAAACATTGGTCTGATTTGTAAGGATTTTTTCCAGTTCCAGTTTTTCAGTTCTCTGGTAAGCCCATATGTCTGCCAGCTGCCCTGTGGAAAGAATTTTGGAGGGAAGGAGAGACAGAAAGAGCCAGTTTGGT
The DNA here is from genome assembly GCA_023362775.1 of Charina bottae. Classification (NCBI taxonomy): domain Eukaryota; kingdom Metazoa; phylum Chordata; class Lepidosauria; order Squamata; family Charinaidae; genus Charina; species Charina bottae. The sequence goes on along the minus strand of JALMGJ010000003.1, from coordinate 29,545,917 downwards.
TTAGTGCAGAGCTTTCCAAATTTCTCATTTTCGTGACACACCAACGGCGGCGGCGCGGCCTGCGGTGTCCTGGTGTGTCGCACGCAAACCTGGAAGCGCTGATGGGAACCGTAAGGAGCAGCACCTCCTTACAGTTCCCCCCATCAGTGCTTCCGGGTTTGCGTGTGACACACCAGGACACCGCAGGCGACACAGTAGTGTGTCGCAACACACACTTTGGAAAGCTATGGTCTAGTGGTTAAGGTGCTGGGCTAGAAACCAGGAGCCTGAGAGTTCTAGTCCCGCCTTAGGCATGAAAGCCGGCTGGGTGACCTTGGGCCAGTCCCTCTCTCTCATCCCAACCCACCTCACAGGGTTGTTGTTGTGGGGAAAATAGGAGGAGGAAGGAGTATTTGGTATGTTCGCCGCCTTGAGTTATTTATAAAAATAATAAAGGCGGGATAGAAAATAAATAAATAAATAAAATAAGGAAGATAGTAACTTTTGATTCTCTGTCAGGTATGATTCCCGCAGTGATAGTTGGCCACACTTCATACACCACAAGTGAAGAGTCAATCAATAAAGAATATTCACCTTCATTCCTACTCCTTGATCACCTTGTAAATAAAAAAAAGGGTTAGCGTATCACATTCTACCCGTAATAATTTCATCAACATTTTCCTCTTGAAAGAAAATCTGAAAGCAAAGTCTCTTTCACCAAATTGAATATGAACTAGTAGGAAAAATACAACAGGATTTTTTTCCCTGCATGGCACTGTACTGAACATTACTTAGCATGGGCCAGCACAACTGAAAATTTACCACCAGGCATTCATTGCTCTATATTCGAAACCTCTTGCTTTTGTTACTCACCTGTGAATGTGTGAATAAGTGGGGAGTACCTGCAGAAATAATCACCTTTTGCTTTGTCTGAAACATACAGATACCCACATTTACCACCAGAAACATCTGAAGAAAAGACATGTACCTACCTGTGACTTAAGGCTATCAAGTATATTTGTAGGAAGAACAGAGAGCAAAAGAATGATATTACAGGGGCAGATTGCTTTCCCCACATGGAGACTGCCACAAATACTTTGGTCTAGCAGTACTGCATCTGACTGAGTCTTAGCCAAACTCTGGCTTAGCTCTTATTGATTCTCCATACCAACACCAGGCATGGCTGTTAGTTATTTGCACAGCCATTTAGGGGTATCAGTGTTGCAGTAGATTTTAAACCTTAGACTTGTTTTATGAGTAGCTTTGTCATACACACACACACACACACACACACACACACACTCCCTTTCTGGTGGTCTTTCTGTCGAAGTTGCAATGTTTGAATAGGCTCCAAGTCAAATGTATTGTACACACTATCGTGACATTCAAATAGCTTCATATTTGTTGATCACCCTGGGGTGGTGTTTTATGTAAATTAACCCATGTTCTTGGGACCTCACCATCATATGTTGCACGTAGAATATTTCAGTGTCTTCACTTAAACTGTTCAAGAGAAAATGAGCAGGCTTTGTTTGTTTAACCCTTCAGCAGCAGTCAAGTTGAAAACAAAAGCTGTCTCCCCCCCATTTCACAGAGTTGCCTAGCAACCTCCCTCCCCTTTATTAGCATATAGTTTAATACCTTTTTATTACAGGACTAAGCCGTGTTACACATTCTTCTTCAGCCCATTGCAGGTTTTGGCAAGCATTTGATCTGGCAAAAAGTGTAAGGAAGTGTGTAAGTGGAAGAATAAAAAAGAACCCTCATATGCCAAGCAAATAGAATTGTTCATTGCTGCCTTGTAATTTCATGCTTTTGATTAAAAACAGGAAGTAAATTCCCATTGATCTCTCCGCCAGCTGAAGTAATTCTGCACAAAACTGAGGATGCATCCACCACCCTTCATGTCCACTGTGATTATAAACCTGGGCTTTTGCGCTGCAGTGGCTCAGAAATGCTTTCTTGATGGCCCTGTAGGAGGAGGGCTGTGTTAGTTTATGGTGGCAAAAAAACAAAAACCCAGGAGTCTGGTAGCACCTTTTCCGACTAACAAACTTTATTAGAAGACAAGCTTTTGTGAGCTTACGCCTTTTAATAAAACCTCATGAAATCTTACGCCTTTAATAAGATTTGTTACCAGACTCCTCCTGATTTCTTTCTTGATTGGCAAATAGCTCATCATTTGTGAAATCTTCTCTTTCACAAGAAGGGTTACAATTATAATAGGGGTGCTTTGCATTTTCATCATTATTTTTATTTTATTTTTCATTATTTTTCTTTTTTTATTGTTATGATCTTATCATGGATCTTAATATTAAAATGAAAAGGTTGTTGAAGGCAGACCAGAACCCGCTGGGCCTGGCCCAAAGAGGAGGTAGACTTCAGAAGAACAACTGAGGTTGCCTTAGGCACTCCAGCTATCAGTTAGTAAGAGAAGGATGACAGAGGACAACAGCATGCATGAAGCTGCCTCAGGCTGTGTCTGTACTGGCCAGTTGGTTTGAGATACAGTGGAGTCTGCTTCAATCAGCTGAGGACTGCCAAGGCAGCATGGTGAGATTTGCTGCATTGGGAGTAAGAATAAATGGATCCTAGTCTAGATAATACAAGCCCTGTATAATTTTTTCTCTAGCTGCAGGCGTGCCTGCTGGAGTCCAAAGAACATTCAGTCTCATTTCGTTTTTGTGGTAGGCAATATGAATAGTAATAAAAGTATTTGTCCCAATGCACTGTCACAGTCTATATCCTCTCTCAGTTTTTAGATTTTTTTGCCCTGTGCCACTTGTAAAACCTACCAGAACAGTTTGACAGTGTATATGAATGAATGAACATGTTGGTAGCCTTGGATGCAATGCAGAAGCATGTTGAACTCTCACTTTCTCCCACCCGACCTCTGCATTGTCATATCTAAACTCCAGAGATGTGTGTGTAACTTGACCCATTTTTAGACACATTCTAAAAGTTTAATTTCTGTGTATCCAGTTGAGTTGTAGCAAGTTGTGTATGCATGTGGCTTGATCAGTTTTAGATATAATTTGTTCCACATTTTGAAATAAAAAGTGCTGGTAGGGAGGCTCTATAGTTCCTGCAGATTTTTATATTTTATGGGTCCTTGTAAATGCTGTCAGGGTCCTGTGGTGGTATGCAACTATGAAATATACGTACCTGCTTTTCTGATCTGGAATGCTGCATGTTGAGGAATGATACTGCTGTCAGAAGAAATCTTAGTATAAAATAGAAATTGGATTGTTAGTTTCTGGCTGGAAATGCAAACCTGTAAATCTGAACCTGTTGAAGCAGATGAATTCCATTTATGGCTGACAAGAATTTGACCTTAAGTGATTAAAATAATTGTTGGAGTTAGTTATTGCAAGAATCAGGTGCAGCTGGGAGTACATAGAATCTGTGCAGTCAAATAAAGAACAGTTAGGACAATACAACCTTGATTTTTAAGCAGTGACTCTGGAGAATAGTTCTGGAAACCAGATAGATGTTGGCAAACAAGCTAAGTTTTGTTTGTTTGTTTTTTGTTTTGATTACTGAACCTGTTTTACTTGATACTGCATGCTGGTTCATTACTGATGCTGGTAGTTGTTTTGGAGTAGTTCTAGGAAATACGGCACAAACATAATAAATCATGACAGATTCCTGGACAGAAAGTGATTTAAAAAGCTTGCATGGGTTGATAAACTTTGAGAGACAGTTCCGAACATTCTATTACTTTTTGTGCTCGATACAAACCTACTAGTATTATTTCATCTTTATGAAAACCAGTTACAAAAAGTGTGCATGAGTGCACTGCATATAGCAAATTGCATGTTTTCTGTTCCTGTGCCATGTGATAACTTTCTTTGCTGTTCTTCAACCCATGTTGAAAACGGTTTAAGAATATATAAAGGTGCTGGATCATTCCAGTTTATGTAAATAATTAGTACTCATTACCCTCAAGATGCTTTTGGGAAGACTACAAGTGGGACATGGCAATGATAGCAACCTTGTGCCATGTTCCCTTTCAGTTTGAATTCAGATACAGTACATACTACTTGTGATAATAAAACAAATTAACGGCTATTAGAACTAGCAGCTTTTGATAGCTGCATCTTCCATTTTTTTTTAAATTAAAGCTATCCAAGTGAGTGGACATTGCTACAAATTCTGGTAGAGAATTTTATAGTTAAACTATGCATTCAGTGGAAAAATCTCTGTTCTGAAGCTCCCATGCTCAACTTCATTGGATGATTACATCTACTATTTTGAGATAGGAAAGAAAAACTCATCCATTTTTCTTTAGGCCAACTTTCTCCACTTTGGGCGTATTGAGATGTGTGCGTTTCTGCTCCCAGCCTGCATGGCCACTGATGAACATTCATACTCCGAATGAATGAAGTCCACACATCTGGAGAGCACCTAGGATGAAGAAATCTATTCTACACAATGTAAACATTTATTCTCCTCTATCCCACCCCCCCTTTCTGTCCCCTCCCAAACTTCCACATATATGAATTGTTCCTGTCACTTCCAGTAATGCTGCCTTCTTACATTTCCATTTCTGCTAAATACTGTACATTGGGTGACTTGAGTAATCATATATAAGCAGCCAAGGAGAAATGCTAGGCAGAAAAATGTTTTCACCTGCACTTTTAATGCATGCAGGGATTTTAATGCATTCAGAAATTCATCTGAAGTCTCCCCACCCTTCAGCCTACAAACAAGCTAGAACCCTACTTTAGTGAAAGGCCCACAACAGATGGCATTATTATAAGGTTCTGGTAGAAGGGAGGCTTCAGATAACTCCCGTCTATTAAAAGTGCATGTGAAGAGGTAGTGGGGCCACACAGGTTATCAGGGCCATATACCAGCTGATCACATTTTTGGCAATTATAGTAACAGGACTTAAACTTGACCCAGGATTTCCCCTTGCATAACACAGTGCTATCTGGATAGTTCAGTACCTAGCCTTTTTTTTTTTTTTTTTTGGTGTATGATTGCACATTCTGTTGCTGCTGGCAGTCTTGTAATCTCCTCACATCTGCTTTTAAAGCATATGGGGGTTTCATGTAATCAACTCCTTTCCCTCTGTCATTATGGCAGGTGAGCAACAAAATGCCCTGGTACCTCTGTGCTAATGCAGAAAGCATGATGGACTGTATATAAATATTAAATATTACTGGAAGCAATATAATAAATGGAAACCTTTGACTGAATTGGTACACACTCCTCTTTCAAAACGGGGGTGAGGGATGGGAGGATGTATAAAACTATCTCTAATTCTTGAAAAAGCAATAATGGTTTTCTATACTGTTTTATGCTTTTAAAAATACTTGGGTAGGGGCTTTTCTGTTTATTCTAAAAGGAATTAATAAAAGAATAGTGAAAGAGTTGTCAATGAATGATAAATACTGGTAATCAAATACATTATGTAAATTTAATTTGCCATTGAACTCTCTTTTAGAAATTCTTTTGGTTTTATTTTTTTCCAGATGTATCAATGGATTTAACGTAATGGCTATGAAAAATGTAGGATGTTTGTTGTAGGTGTTTGTTGTAACTAAAAATATCTGCAGGATGCTGCCTTGGAAACACATCTTGCAATTTTGTTTGAGGGAAGATATTTATTTAAAATATTTTAAAGTACACTTCATCCTCATAGACTTCAGGTCAGTTAATCACCTAAATCATCTTGGCTGTATACTGTAAATGAAAATATTTTTGAAAAGCTAATAAAAGGTAAAGTCTCCATTGAACTCAATTTTTTGTGAGTATATGGATAGATACATGCAGTTTGCGTGGCAGCAATACAGAAGGAGTTTGGTATTGTCTTCTTCATTGATGTTTTTTCAATTTCCCAGATTATCCCAGAATCCCTGGGATTTCTTCATAGCCTTTCACCCAAGTACTAGCCAGATCCAAACCTGATTAGCTTTTTTTGAGATAGGCCAGGTTCAGGAAAGGTGTAATGGATGCAGAACCTCTATAGCAATCCTTTCCAAAGTGCCGCTGTTGGCGACACACCAACGGTGGCAGTGGTGTCGGTGCAGGCGCAGGCGTGCACGGCGTCGGCGTCGGGGGGCGCGCAGTGTTGTGCATGCTGGTGGCAGCAGTGGTGGTGGCTTCTGCTAAAATGTGGAAGTGCTGATGGCACGCCGCTGCCGTCGCTACCGCCGCCGCCATGCACACCGCCGCTGCCGTGCACACCGCCACGCCACTGCCGCGCACGCCCCCGCCGTCGCTTCCGGGTTGTGTTGCGACACACCAAACTCTGTGTTGCGACACTCAGTTTGGAAAGCTATGCTCTATAGCAATTAAACTCACCTCACAAGCTTTGCTTGGAAAACTATTTAATGCTAGGTTAGTACAATACAAGGAGAAAGTAACAAATGAGGAAAGCGCGGGCTTTTCTCACAGTTATACATTCAAAATTCCCCCTCTGCAGTATGCCCACTCCTCCCTGTGCAGATGTCTCCAACGTCTCCATGACCGTGTGCTGATAACCCAACCACAGCAATCTCAGAGTTCTGGAATGCCAGTGCTAGTCTTGCAGCTCTCGACCCAGGTTAACTCTTTCATGCATGCAAGTCACTTTGCTGTTCTTAGAACGGGGAAGCGACAAGTATGACAAAAGGGCTGCCACCTTGCCTGTTCCAAAAGTCTCAGTTTAAGCAAGCCAACCATCAGTTTAATGAAATTTATTTAATCAGTATTCCTTTTCTGCTGGAGGTCTTGCATGAAGATCTTGTATGAATATTTAAACACAACATCTTAAACTAGTATGATTTTTCATAATTACTCACAGTATAAACAAAACTTCTTAAACCAGAATGATTTTTTCATAGTAACTCATGGTTTACACTAATAAAACTATTCTATATACTTTTTCATCAAGAAGCAATTTTTTTCTTCATCACACACACATACATGCTGAGTCCGCATTTCATAAAGTTAATATCCTGTAATTACTAAATACTGGAGAAACAAGGGAACTGCCTTTTTGTTTCCTAGTGGCAGACACTATGCTTCATCGCTGATCTATGCTGCTTATGACATTTTGCACAGAGAGTGTTCTGAGGTGTCCTACACCTTGATGCTAAAGAACTTAAAGATATTCTCACAGACCTGAAAGAAAAAGAAGTACTAAAAGTAAAAAATTGAACCAAGAGAAATCTCATCTCTGTGTTGGAAAAAGCCTCTCCTAAGCAAAGAAAAGGCAAACAAATTGGTATATTAAGAAATGGGGTGGTCAGTTTTAAAGTACGTTTAAATGGCTGCAGCGCGGCTTGGGGAAGGATGACAGCCCTGCCTCCCAGCTGATCATTCACCGCTCAATTTATAAACTCTGTTTACGATATTCTGGCTATGACCAGCTGTCCGGAGGACATGGGGTAATTCCTAGGGTTCTCCTTTGTCCAGGGAATGCTTCTGGGCTCCAGGGAGTCCTGCCTGAGCCCTAAAAACACCGCGCTGCCAGGTCTACTTGCGAAGCGAAATTGCAAAGAGACGCTGCTTAAGCCACCATTCCCACTGGAAGCCCACAGCTTCAGTTTCTTATTGCTGATTTGGACCACTCTTGTTCCTTTTCTTCAACCATTCTTTTTGTTGTAATTTGCTTAGTATTTTTACATTGCTTTTTCTCATAGATATCTCTAAATGTGACAGTCTTAAGCAGTTGCCCTCCAAATGTGTTGGACTAAAACCCATACACATCCCAAACAGCATGGTGGTTTTTTTCTACAAGAGGACACCATTATTGGAGAGGGATGGAGTAAGCATATTTATGTGGTTTCCCCCCCCTTAATTGATTTATAAAAATGCTTAGGATAATCAGAAAATCTCTAAGAGAAATGAATCGTATGGTAAAATTCTGAGGTCTCCCAATTCTATATTTATATAGCAATGTTTCTGTATGAAAATTAGGAGCATACTACATTTTTCCATTGAGAAACATTTATTTTCTATCCTGAGAATAATTTATTCCTATTCTACTCCTACCGATATATATTCATAGGATAGGAGTTTATGAGGTAAACACAGGACTCCACTTATCTGAAAGGAGGGCAGTCGCCAGATAGGATAGGTCCAGCATACCAAGTAAGCTTAATTATAGAGTACGAATAATCCTTGTTTAGCAACCACAACTGGGACTGGCTGCTAATTGAACCGGTCGCTAAGTGAAACAGCAACTGTGCTTATGATTCTACTTTAGCTTTCCTTTGCTTTACAGACCTGCGAAGGTCATAAATGTGAGGACTGGTCATAACGTTGCTTTTTCATGACTTGTAACTGCAAATGGTCACTAAACAAGGCAGTTGCTAAATGAGGATTATCTGTAGTGGCACCTAAAGAGTCATCCCTCCCATAAAATCATTGGATAAAGTCTAATTCTGAAGATGCAGAATGTCAAGTTGTGCAGTGGACCTTTTTTTTTTTTGAGTCCCCCAAATTTCTAAACGTATACCCTGAGAGGAAAAGATTTGGAAATCTGTATGTTAGGTTTCGGAAATTGATGTAAAACAGATATACACGTACTTACATTGGAACATTTTGGGAGCATTTTTTAGGACTTACCCAGTTTTGCGTATCATTTGGATTGAGGGCTGCATTGTAAGATTCAGAAAACTGAGATAATTAAAGAATAATTAGTGTTTTAGTTCAGCTGGTGTGAATTACATTTTTTTTTAAATTAAGAAATGTGGCACCCAAACATCAAATACATGTATTATAGCACAACCCACAGGTTCTCAAATGGTGGCTTGTGGCCACCAGAAGGTCTTAAGCTAATTAGAGGAGGGGAGGGTGCCACAATTTGAGGGGGAGTCTTACATATGCAAAGCAGGATTGCTACCAGAACTTGTTCCTACTCTGCCTGGTCAAGCTGACAGCTGGCTTATCTGAGCAAAGATAGAGTGAGGTCTGACTGGGCTCTGCTTTGAATGTATAAATTTCATGGCTGCAGATTGACAGCTGGATTATTGCCAGAATTTATTCCCTCTCTGGCTGGAGGAGCTGGCTGTCAGCTCATCCAAACAAAGTAGAGAGGAAAGTCTGGAGCAGCCTGTTTCAGGGCTCTGGGTGTAGATGCACAAGCCTGAAGGCTTGAACCAAAACACGGATTGCTGTCAGAACCTGCTCCTGCTCTTCTTGGAGAAGATGGCAGTTAGCTTGTGCAAGTACAACTCGGAATGTGTTCTGTCAGGGGTCCCACTTTGGGTGTGCAAACTCAATCACTGTCAGAATTTGTTCTTGTTCTGCCTGAACAAGCTGGTAGCAAAGTCAGGATTTTGTATAGTTGTTGCTAGAAAGAACGAATATCAGCACAACATAAATGGGGAATGAGAAATGTGAACAGTTGTCTCAAAAAATAAAACATGGATTTTAGGAATGATGCAAAACGAAACAAGCTCATCCTTTCCATTAAAAGTATGGTTTTAAAATGGTTTTATTTTTATTTCCAGTGAAAAGGTTTATTTTATAAAGTTGCAAGGTCCTAGCATTTTCATTTGTTATTTATATTAAAATTTAGTTATTAAAAGCAAGTGGCATATATATTTCTTGTCTAACCTTCAACCATATCTGCCTGTTGAGAGAGTGGGAGAACAGTATTAAGGCGAGGGAGAAATGAATTCAAAGGAATAAAACCAGAGAAAATAGCCTCTGAATGGTAACCATTAACAAAACAGTTTGTGGTTGTGTCTGTTGATATGGTTCAGTATGTTATTCTTAAAAATCACCTTCTAGGACTAGGTAGTTGTAGTATTGAGCACCCCTCCCCCTCCCCCCAAACCCACCAAACCTTTCAGTATATTTATTGCTGAGCTTCAGCATTAACATTTACTTGTCCTGTGACTGAAATCTGTAGATCAGAGCTTTCCAAACTGTGCCAGGACACATTAGTGTGTCGGCTGCAGTGTCTGGGTGTGTCACGGCTGCTGCTGCCTCCAAGCCCTGCCAGGATTCCGCGCAGGTCCTAGTGCCTGCCTTGTGCCTGGCTGCCTCCAAACCTGCTGTGATTCCGTGCAGGTCCTAGCACCTGCCTTGTGCCTTGCTGCCTCCAAACCTGCTGTGATTCCACGCAGGCCCTAGCGCCTGCCTTGTGCCTTGCTGCCTCCAAACCTGCTGTGATTCCACGCAGGTCCTAGTGCCTGCCTTGTGCCTTGCTGCCTCCAAACCTGCTGTGATTCCGTGCAGGTCCTAGCACCTGCCTTGTGCCCTGCTGTAAGAGTGTGTTGCGAAATGATGCATGTCTAAAAAGTGTGTCACCAACATGAAAAGTTTGGAAAGCTCTGCTGTAGATTATTAACTTTTCAGTAACTGACATAAGATCACAGAAGTCTATTTGGGACTGAATAACTTTCAATAACTAATACATAACTTTTGTTATGATAAAATTCTTAGTCTCATGGCAGTGTGGGTATTGTGTGGGTATCATACCAGTGAAACTCCTAGATGTAGTCCAAAGAAAAGAAAAGCGGTCATTATTGATCTCATTGATCCTACCTTTATTTAAATGTTCTGTACTTAAAGAAAAAAGCTGAAATAAATAGGCAAGATCACCACCACTGGCACAGTGATTTTAAAATACATTCTGTGGCAATAGAGAACAAAGTGATTCAAGGATGGGATAAAAGCCTTGCCCGAAATGGGGTCGGGAATACTGAGAAAGGGTCTTGAAAAAAATCCATGTATTCAGTTTGTACATGTATAATTCAATTACGTTTTTGTTTATTGTCTGAAGAGGAAAGGTTTCAATGCAAGGAATGGCTAAATGGGGCAATACCCTTGTACTGATCTGTTTCTGCATTTGATTTATTTCTGTAAAAGGGCATGACGTCTTGAACTCTAGTTAGTCCACACATGTCTCCAACAGGCACTCCATCCCTGCTCTTTGCCCCCTCACTTGCAAATGCTCTTCCTTCCTTTTGTACCTCTAATACAACATGGCAAGATTCCAGTGATTCCTGCCAAATACTGGACCGAATTTTAATAACTTGGGGTCATAGGCTTCATTTTTGCCCTACTTCGGCCACATCTATATCTGATCATTTCCTTGTATAATCAGGCTGGATTGGGCCAGGAAGAATGGTGCCATTAGAATTCCAAAGTATGAATGACTTTTTATATATATATCAAGTGAACGTAACATTGTGATACATTGTAAATGTTTCATGAAATTAACTGACAATAAATATTTTGTGGAGAATGCATTAGAATGGTATTAGTGTACTGCAGTGTACTGGGAATAAATGGCAATGCATGGAAACTGGTTTATGAAGACATTTTGGAAGGCACAATATGGACTTTATGTCTGGAGCAGATGAGTGAGTAATATTTCCTTAACAAAAAATATTGCTCTCCCTCATAGTTCTCTTCCTTCTCCACCACCCAGCTTTTAATATGCTGTTTCAGAATTCAGATACACTTTATGAAAGCAATTATTTATAATGAGCTAAGGTGCTCTGTCAGATACTATCACTTCCGTGTGTCAAGCTCAGTGGCCTTAGGTTTTGTTTTAAGCATTTTGTATCTTCGGATTTAGTAAACCACTTAGAGTGTTTTTATAGACATATAAAAGCCATGTTTGTTTGATGTGGTGAACATGTGAATCAGTGCCTGTTAGGAGTCAGTTTCTGTTTCTTGAAATAAAATATGCTGCATGTTTTGTCATGTCTATCTTACGTCTTGTAAGATTGCTTTTTTCTTTTTTTATTAACTTATCCCCCACACTAATTTATGATGAAGATTTATTTATTTATTTATGTGAGGTATCTGCCGCCTCAGTTAAAGATGATGAGCTCAGTGGTATTTCACACTGAGATACAGTATGGTGTCATCTCCTGTTCTTCTAGCAGGAAAGAACTCTTTTGGAGTTCTTGGATGGTCACTAGCGGTCAGAGTAGACCAAAAGGATGTTTTTTTCACCTGCAACCTCTCTTACCTGCTGATTGGGGTTGATGGGAGTTGATATCCATATCATCTGGAGAGTGCTGGCTTATCAACCCTTGGAAAAGATAATAGATTAGGTGGACAAATTGTGTAATCTGGAATAATTTGTTTTCTATTTACTAAGCTTCTAGTACAGAAGCTAATTGTGAAGGATACAGATTCCTTTCCCACCTGCTAGGTCATTCTCCTAAACCAGTGCTGCCCACCCTAAGCAACTTCTAAATTGCAGGAATTCTGATATGGTAGTATCAGAACTCTACGCAGCTTCTTCTTAGTATATAGCAGAGTAGAAGCGTTCCCATAAACTTGCACAAGGCTTAATCAGTTCAAAACACAAAATAAACACACTTCACACGTTAAATGTAAAGTTACATAAAAAAAGAGTTTACAATTTTATTGTAACTCACAGTTTCTTAGTAGAAACAGTCCATGCGTGCAAGCAATTAGTTCTGACGTGAACCACATGCTTCCAATGTGGCCCACCTGGATGGAAGTATGAGAAACACGTGGCAGCAGCCATGGCTGCCACCCTCCTGGTGGAGAGATTCAAGCAGAGAGAGAGTGAAAGAGAAGGGAACAGGAAACAGGAAACCAGGATTTAGCCCCTCCCACACACAGCAAGTAAGATCAGGTTACAGCAGAGGCTGTCTCCTCCTCCGAGCTTGTGTGTGAGATGTGCTTGATTGAAACCCGATCTCTAACATAAATGTTGCCCTATGTAGAAGGACATTTGCAAATGTGACCAGTGTATTTGAATAAGAGAAAGAAATAGAAATGCAACTCTGTGGTACCTAAACACATGTAATTTAGGTTTTGCTATTTTAGGAATAGGAAAAGAAATAGGTAGGCTTTTTTGTTGTAGCAATTTTGTTGGCTTACGAGATTTTGCAAGGCATTACTGACATGCTTGCAAACATTATCTTTGCAACTACAGGGACCAGAAATCACTGTAGGTTTGAAAAATGAAAATTCTCATTTTTAAGAAGAATTGTTCTGCAAGCCACTGCCTACTACAATTGCATGTTGTCATTTTTCTGAAGTCATTCCAACTCTGTTGCAAATGGGCAATATCCTTAGTCTTAAACAGACTTTCATTTTGCAGGTATTGGGTTTGGAAAAAAAATACCACATTCTTTCCCCTTGAATGATACCTAGAGCAATTGAAGACTCAGAATGAGAAAATTATGATGTATGAAATACTGCTTATTCCAGAGTCTAGAGCAGAGCTTTCCAAACTGTGTGTCGTGACACAAAAGTGTGTCGCCTGTGGGGCCCAGATGTGTCGCGTCAAAACCCGGAAGCGCTGATGGTGTGCCATCAGCGCTTCCGGGTTTTCCTGCGGCGACACACCAACAGCGGCACGCGAAAATCCGAAAGTGCCGCAGCCACGGCGGTGCGCAAAAACTGAAAGCGGCAGCAGCACTTCCGGGTTTTTGCATGCTACCACATTGGCGGCGCTTCCGGGTTTTCCCATGGCGACACACCAACGGCGGCGCACAAAAATTGAAAGCGGCAGCAGCGCTTCTGGGTTTTTGCGCGCTGCCGCAACGGCAGTAGTTCCGGGTTTTCCCGCGGCGACACACCAACGGCAGTTAGTGTGTCGCCGCGGGAAAACTTTGGAAAGCCCTGGTCTAGAGCTTAAAGTGACTGGGGAATGCTGTAATGTTCTGTCAGGGAATCTTTTCCTTTCCTCCTCCCCCTTTGTGTTTGATAAAGTTTTAACTGGTGTTAATAGAAAATAGAAATCCAGTTGACATGATTCAAGCTACAGACAATTCCACCTGGATGACTGAGAACCTTCATAGACATATTTAACTGGTGTTGCTTTACACTAAATGTATCACAATGTCAGAGTAGACATTTTTGTAAGACTTTATGGAATTTTAAGCTACAAAGCTATCATTCTGGGTAACATAAATGAACAAAACTATACAAAATATTTTATAATATAAAGAGTCAGTCCAAAGGAGTCATTTATGTTCATACTGCAAACATTCTCTTGAAACATTGTTATCTTTTTCATACAAGGTGTAGGCAAGCTATTAACAATAACAATTAGGGCTTGTTTTTGGAACTGTGTATGACCTTAGAGCAGTAGAGCAAATGATACTCAATGTAACTTCAGAGGATAATCTACTTGAACGCATGCTTTGTTTGAAGGGTTTTGCAGTTCACATCCATAATAAAGATAAAGTTTCATGAGAAGGGGGAGTAGTACAATTTTTTTGGGGTTAGTTTTTTGGAATTTAAAAGTGTAATCAGTCCTCATGCACATCAAAGTAGCTTGGGGCTGCTGCAGGTAACTGAGTGCTAGATTTTACTTGGATGGAAATCTAAGGGCTACATATGTTATGTATGCTCTTTTGCTTTTTGTGGACACTATTCTGTGCATGTGTGTTTGTGTGCTTGTCTGTGTTGGAGGCTGATTTTGATTTCATCTCCACATGCAGATAGGGATGAGTTACAACCTTCCCTTTGAAGCTGGTATTTATTTTTTATTTTTCCCCAATGGGGAATTTTTAAAATTCTTTCTTCCATGGGGAGGGGAATCATATCAAGACTCTAGAGCAGGATTGAGCAACCGTTTTGGTGACTGGAAGATGCATTTAAAAATTTTGAGATACAGGCTGCTGTGGATGTAGTGGGGCAGGACTAATATGCACATGAATTGGGCCACATTTTCTGGGTTTAGTTCTAGAAGAAGGTGTTTGGAGGCTGCATGTGGTTATACAGTCTTTTCTAGTAGTTTAGAGTGCATATAGATGCCTCATTTTACTGCATGTATGGTCAAGGTTTTGTTCACACGTGCAGCAAAATTAGGTAACAAAGAGCAAATGTGGGTATCTATTTCTGAATACTTCATTCAGCGAAAAGGCCTTTTCCCCTTATCAGCACTTATTAAAGAATGGACGGTGAGGCATAAAAGTGAATGTTTTTGCTACCTATAAATACAGATTTGTTATTTCTTTTCTGAGAGATGTTTTAAGTGCATTTGCTCTAGAGTGGAGAAGCCTCCCTGTGATCTAGTACAGCAATCTGTAAAACCAAAGGTATTATTTAGTCAATTCATTCAGGGTTGTGTGAATAGTTGTTAAACTGATAACCAGAAGTGAGACTGAGTATCTCCTCCAGAGAAAGAGACCTTGCATGGGTCTCCCAATGAGGTGCACAGGATGAGCTCTGGTACCAGCTTACCTCAGATCGTGATGCCAGTGGCCTTGCTATTCTTGATCCTCTGTGCCTATGAGTGCTGACCTCCACTGCATGCAGGACTTAAGTGGTGGCAGTGCTTTCAGAAGGCCTGCATAGCCAATATAGGTGCATCAAATCAGCCTCACATTGTGTACCGTTCCCCAGGATTTTGATAGGTGAAGCTGGATTTTCCCCATCAGGCCAGCTCTGGTCTGCCTCTTTGGTTGTGGGTGAGTATCAGAACTAGACGTAGTTAACACCACTGTATATACACCATTGGAAGATCTAAAGGACCAGGTTGGGAACAGATCCTCCTGGAGAAAATCTATGTGGTCACTGAGGGTTGACATTGACTTGATGGCAAATAATCAGTCAATTAATCAATCAACCAAGAAATCTACGTAAATCTACCAAAGGTATTGGAACATTCTTTTCCAACCTGATGTTCAGAAGTATTGGACTAAAACTGCCATGATCCCATCCTACAGGGCATCATGTTGTGTAAGCCTATAATAGGGTGTGGAGTTCTTCAGTATATAGTAAGTATTTCCAGTAGCATACTTCTCTATTCCTGGTTGGAGAAGGCTCTTTAAATAGATGGGAATCATTGTATAGCAATTTGATAGCTTTCAACTGAGCTGTTTGCCCTTTGCCTTATGGAGAGAGGTACAATATAGAACCTACAGAACAGTGCTATAAAACTGGTGTTGAAAGTAGACAGTGTTTCATTCAACAGAACATTCATATGTTGTATGTATATGAAATTTAAATTATGAGAGGAAATTTGAAAAGAATAATTGCAGAGATCTAATTTTATTATGGCGAACCAATATAATTCTTAATTTTTACTCTAATGGAACCCTCATTTATGTAAGAAAGGCTAGGGAACTTTAATAGTTTAATAGATTAATAGGAAATCATGTTAATATAATTGATTCAAACATCTACTTTACATTACTACAATTCTTCTTTTTAAACAAATACAGGCTGGGTGCTTTGTAGTTTTGTAAGCAGAAATATTTAATTGTTTCTGTGCTTTTCACTTTTAAAAAAGGAAATGTCTTTTTTTTTTGTATCTGCAGAATATTTTAGCTCTCAACCCCTATATACAAACTCATGCATCTTTGAGTTCAACTGCAGCAAAGAAACATGAGAAAAAGCACTGGAAAAGGAATGCAGATAAAAGCTGTTCAGTAAGTATCACAACTATTATTGCTTCCTTTGGAAAATGTTGCATCTGGGTAAAGGCTGAGATCCTTAATTGTACACTTGTTGTTGTTCAGTCGTTAAGTCGTGTCCCACTCTTCGTGACCCCATGGACCATAGCACGCCAGGCCTTCCTGTCCTCTGCTGTCTCCCGGAGTTTGCTCAAGTTCATTTCATCGGTGATGCTATCTAACCATCTCATCCTCTGCCGTCCCCTTCTCCTTTTGCCTTCAGTCTTTCCCAGTATCAGGGTCTTTTCCAGTGAGTCCTCTCTCCGCATTAGGTGGCCAAAGTATTTGAGCTTCAGCTTCAGTATCTGTCCTTCCAATGAGCAGTCAGGGTTGATTTCCTTTAGGATTGACTGATTTGACCTCCTTGCAGTCCAAGGGACTCTTAAGAGTCTTCTCCAGCACCACAGTTCGAAAGCATCAACTCTTCGGTGCTCAGCCTTCCTTATGGTCCAACTCAATTGTACACTAGATTGGAATAATTGTATATCAGCAAGCATCATGTTCCTTATCTTCCAAACTGTGGTTTGCAACCTTTGGAGAGCTTTCTCAACCTACTTTTTAATGGCTCAAATGACATGGCAAACTTTGATGAACTTAGGAAATGTCAAACCACATGCAAGAGAGGGTAGAAGGAACATGACAACCAGCACATCTGGGCTTTTCCCCTACCTTACAAGGTTATTTGTACCAACTACCTTATGGGAAGGATTCTGGAAGGCAGAAAAAGGGGTTTCCTTATTCTCCTCTCGGGGTTATTACCACCAACTGCCCTGTGAGAAGCATTTTAGACATTTGTTTATCTGCTTGATTTAAAAGAGCATCTATTGTATTTTTATTTACAACTGTTTTGATTACTCTGTTATCCTGTAAGGCTGGCCATAAATAATTGTAATAAATACAGAGAACGGATAGGATAAATCTCAGCTTCTCACTTGCTGTTATGTCTGGATTTCCTTGGAAAATGATGTCTTCTTGCCCTAGCTGCACCTCTGACAGGAAGAAAAATTATTCTGAAATATTCAGGATTGGTGTTTCCAATCTTGGATATTTTAGGATGGAGTAGTGGCAGGAAGCAACATGGAACAGTCTGGAGCGAAAAGGATGGTGCTTTCCTGAGTATCACCCTTGAAGGAGAGAGGGAGTGGCATCTAAACAGAGGTTCATGAGATATCAGACACCAGCCTGGGAGTTTGAGTGGTTTAGGGATGCTTCTTACAATCCCTCCCTCCCTCTTGAAAAATATGTTGGACAGAGGTAATTTAAACACTGCTGTAAGTGGCAGAGATCTGCAAGTTCAAATCATAAACACAGATTTAAGTGTGGTGTGAGAGGCCGTGTGGTGTAGTGGTTAAGAAGTTGGTCTAGGACCAAGGAAACCCAGGCTCAAGTTCATCTTAAGACATGGAAACTCACTGGGTGATTTTGGGCGAATCGCTCTCTTTCATCCCAACCCTACTTAACAGAACTTCTGTTGTGGGTATAAAAGTGAAGGGAAATTCCCATGTAAGCTGCCTTGAGCTCCTGGAGGAAAGGTAGGATATAAATCTAACAAAATGAATAAAACTGTGGCAGGGATTGTTGATTTTGAAATAATGCCTCAGGCTTGTTAGCTCTGGTGGGAGTGACGAAAGGAGCTATGAATGATTTAATGAGCTATTTGCAGTTTCACTGCTATAGAGGCATAAAAATAAATAAATAAATTTTTGTGCAGTATATTACATAAACATTTCCTTTCCAGAATATTTTTTTTAAGTTGAAATATAGTAACCCTAATTAAGAATAAAAACAAAATCTATCTAAAATCCTACTGGGTGATACCTTTATTATATTGGAATGCAGCCTTGACTTTAGGGGTACATTTAGGAATTTTGAGAGCATGCAAATGCAAGTAGATAAATAGGTGGGAAGGTAACAACGTTCTGCGCACGTCATGCCAGCCACGTGACCGCAGAAGCGTTTTCGGACAACGCTGGCTCTTCGGCTAACAAACGGAGATGAGCACCAGCCCCTAGAGTCGGATACGACTGTGCGGGGGAACCTTTACCTTTAGTGGGTGCCTATTTACAATATGTCTGCCAGAGTGTGCATGGCCAATCACAAATCATCCTTATTAGAAGGCAAACTAATCCCCCAAATGTATTTTATAATCCCAGTGGGAACTTTGTAGGGTTTAAAGTAATTCCTGTGAATGGATATGTTGGTAGAGTATGACATTACTTATGTTTTATGCTTGATATTGTAAACTGGCATGGATCTTTTTGGAGTGCAAATATACTGTATATTTTTGGAGTGCACTGGATAGCGTAGTGGTTAGAGTGCCGCCCTTTGACACTGGAGACCGGGGTTTGAATCCCTTCTGGTACCTACCTTACCAGTAGGGGTCCTTGGGCAAAGACCCCCTAATGCTTCACCTGCCTACCTCAGATATGAGAGTGACACAAAATAAGAGAGTCATGCTGTCTCGGATGTTGCCCGGATTAATAAGGTCTGTGCCAGATGTTGGAGAACCAGGACAATCTGATGATAAGTGGGCTACTGGAACAAACTATACATGGATGAGGCAAGAGAACCTGGAATTGATGGAATGCTACTACAACAGTAGACCTAATAAGAGGGGATATATGAAACATATAAGGGTGTTCTGTTCGGAGTAGGAGACAGCCAGGAAGGTTTATAGAAAATAGTTTTATTTACAATTAAACTATTTACATAGAATAAAGTCCTTTAAATGGCAAATTGCAGATCAAATTCAAACCCAACCAGGCAGTGGAGGAGGACCTGATAATTCAGCAAGGCAGGAACCGGTGGAAGAACGTGGCAAAACTGCAAGGCAAAACTCGGCTAGCGTTCGCAATCAGGTAGCGAGGCAAGGTGGAGCGGGAATTCATGGCAATGAGTCAAGACCAAACTCAACAGGACTGGCAAGGCAAGGCTGATCAGAAGCGTCTAGACAAGGATGATCTGAGGCAACAAAACAAGGCTGGGCTGGAGTAACAAGGCACGGTTCTTCTGGAGCGACAGGACAAGGCTTGACTGACGTGGCAAAGCGAGACTGAGCTGGAGCACGTGGCACGATGGCTAGGCAAGATTCGGCTCCCCGTGGCAAGCAGGCAGGGAGAGACTCTAAGGAAGCTGGACTCAATTCCGAAATGGTGAAAGATGCTGCTTCTGGTTCTGTGAGGGCTGCAGGGCAGGCTTCTGAAGACGGTTCTGGCTCGACTTGTCCGAAAGAAGCTGTTAGCTCAGCGGAATGTTTGTCTCCGGCGACTGGGTCCTTGTGCTGGCGTCTTTTTATCCTGTTCTCTCTGCGCCGTTTCTCCTCGGGAACCAACCGGGCTTCTTTTTGCTTGGGACTCTTTTCAGCTCGCCTCTCCCTTGCACTGATTGGTGGCTTTGAACCTGTTCCTGATTCCAGACCAATCATTTGCTCAGGATTCTCCCGCTCTGCTGCGTCGTGCTCAGTTTTGGTTTCCTGCTCAGCATAGTTCTGTTTTCCTGATCGTGCTCCAGATAAGTTTCGTTTTCCTGATCGTGCTCCAGATAAGTTTCATTTTCCTGACCCTGCTCAGCGTAAGTTTCGTTTCCCCCTTGTTCAGAGTCAGAGTCAGACTGAACTCTGACAGAGGGAACTATGGATGGACAGAAGACCTACAGTACATCCACACTAACTGAGAACAGCTAGTTACCCAATGCTTCAACATAGTGAAGAGGAAGCTGCTCTCACAACTTGAGATAGACCAACTATGCATTTCATCCCAGACTCAAGAAGACCCGGAAGAACAACTGGATGTGCAGCCAACACCTGAAGCTGGAACGTCACTGCCACCCACTCCATTACAGAACACAGCAGCTGATATGAGGCATAAGATCATGGATAAACTAGCTGCAGTCAGCCCTCGAGACCAATTACCAAGGCTCAGTGGAGAAGTACCATCAGATAGTATCCTAGAAGATGCCAATAGAGCTCTCATGACAATCCCTACTACCACCATAACACAAACCAACGAACTGGTATACGCTACAGCCGCTGTAATTCTGGAGATGCTTTGCTACATGATGTAGAAGAACAGCAGTACATACCCCCCCCCAAAAAAAAATGAGGTTGGAGGCTAAGATGAAGGCAATTCGGAGAGAAGTTAGTCAGCTGGTGGAACTCCAGCTGAAGCCCTAGAGACTGCTAAACAAAGGCTCACAGCATCTTGGCTAAGGAGATACACTAGAGAAGCAGAGGCCAAGAAGATAAATGCCCTGTTCTCCAAAGAACCATCCAAGGTGCATTCCCAACTGCTGTGCAACAACACAGTAACAACAGAATCATCAACAGCAGAAACTGAACAGTACTGGAAGAACATATGGGAGAAAGACAAGACACATAACCCCAGTGCAAAGGGGCTGCATGTCCTGAGAGCAGACTACAGCAATCTCCCAGAACAGGAACCAGTCACCATCCCAATAGCAGACATCCAACAGTGGGTCAAGAACATGAAGAGCTGGACAGCACCTGGACCAGACATGATCCACACCTACTGGCTAAAGAAACTAACAGCAGTGCAAGAATGCCTAGTTGCACTAATGAACCAGCTGCTAGCAGTATGCTCCCATCCAGATCGGCTAACACAAGGAAGGAAAGTGCTAATCATGAAAGACCCCCACAAGGGAACAGCACTGTCCAACTACCGGCCAATAACCTGCCTCCCCACAACATGAAAAGTCCTATCAGGCATCATAGCCGCCAAGCTACAGGACCATATGGACCAGTACATGAGCACAGCTCAGAAGGCCATTGGGAACAACACCAGAGGCTCAAAACACCAGTTGCTCATAGATAGAGCAGTTGCCCGAGATTCAAGATCTAGACAGACCAATCTGAGCACAACCTGGATTGACTACAGGAAAGCCTATGACTTGATTCCACACACATGGATCTGTGAATGCCTGGCGCTATACAAAGTCAACAGGACACTAAGGATCTTCCTCAAGAACTCAATGGGACTGTGGAAGACAACACTGGAAGTCAACTTAAGACAGTTCTTAGAAGTGGTCATCAAGTGGCATACACCAAGATGATGCACTGTCCCTGCTGCTGTTCTACATAGGCTTGAACCCCCTCAGCCAGATAATCACAAGGACCGGATACGGATACAAGTTCAAAAGTGGAACTACCATCAGCCACTTCCTCTACATGGATGACATCAAGCTGTATGCTAAGAGTGAACAAAACATTGACTCGCTGATCCACCTGACATGGATCTACAGTGAGGACATTGGGATGTCATTCGGACTTGAGAAGTGTGGCCGGATGGTAGTAAAGAGAGGGAAGGTAGTCACATGGGAACCATGATGAGGAGGCAAGGAAGACAGCAACATCCAAATACCACCAAAGGATAAGATAGGTCCCGAAGAGCCAGCTCAATGGGAAGAAGAAGATCCACGCCATCAACACGTATGTCCTGCTAGTCATCAGATACCCTGCCGGTATAGTGAACTGGCCAAAGAAGGACATGGAGGCTGCCGATTTGAAGACCCCAAAGCTCTTCACAATGTATGGAGGTTTCCACCCCAAGTCCAACATCCTGAGACTGTACACCAGCCAAAAAGAAGGCGGGTGGAGTCTGGTGGGTGTCAAAGCCACTGTCCTGGACAAAACCTGGAGCATCCAGGAGTATATCAGTAACATGGCACCCAAGATGAGCTGCTGAGAGAATGCCTGAGGCAGCAGTAGACATGGGAGGAAGATCAAGCAGAGGAAGTGCATTGGCAAGACAAGACCCTGCATGGGATGTACCATTGACAGATAGCTGAAGTGGCTGACATTGGGAAATCCTACCAGTGGTTGGAAAGGGCTGGACTAAAGGCAGCACTGAGGTACTGATCATAGCAGCACAAGAAAAGGCACCAAGCACCAGATCCATTGAAGCAGGAGTCTACCACACTAGACAGGTGCCAACCAGAGCCTTCCTGCTTTCATCCCACCCATAAATCCTCCAAAAAACCAAAAAAAAAAAGGCTAGAAAAATTTAGCTCTTTCCCTTCCTGTGACATCATTATCACCTGCAGCCCTCTGGAATCTTGGGAGTTTGAGTTCCAGCCACCAACCAAATGTTAACCTCTCTGATGTTCAAGGCTGGTGCTTAGATCTACAGCATACCAGCTTCCTAATTATTTGATTAAAAATAACAGTAAGATGGGACTTCAGTAAGATGGGATTGGAACTTGCTGGCCATCAAGAGAAATATTTGGGAGCACATTGGTGCCCAGGACACTATTTTGCCTATTCTTGTTTTATTAGGACCAATTAAAGTAGCAACAACAACAAAAATGCAAGCTTCATACTCTTCAGGGCTCTTCTCAGAACAATCTGGAGGGAGAGGAAAGAAGGAAAATCAATAATAAAAAAGTCTGGATATTTAAAAGTGTGGGATTTGTAATTTGAAGTCAGCCCTGTGTGGAAATACTGGCTGCATGCATTCACGTCATCTGATGCTGGTCTCAGATTATATCCAATCATGAGGAGCAAAGGGAATGTTTGTTTGTTTGTTTGTTTGTTTATTTATTTATTTATTTATTTATTTATTTATGTGATTTGTATGGCTGCCCATCTCACAACAGTGACTTTGGGTGGCGTACAAGGATTGAAACAACAATAACATATAACCCATGATTCCCCAAATCATAAAAACCACAGCACCAGCAGAGCTTGACTAACTTCCTGGCCCAAGTGCCTGGGGAAACAGCCATGTCTTCAGAGCTTTACTAAAGGCTAACAGTCCCGTATTAATTATTGCAGCTCAGGAAACATAAATGACTGTGAGGCCTTTTTTACAAGTAAGCTCCCCCACCAATCACTCTGCACATGGGGATAAAGGGACATCACAGTGATTAAATAAGCAAGGCCAGAAAAAAGGCAGAACAGATCCTCAAAGAATGCTGTTGTGCCCTGTTTCTAGCTAGAATGGCTGTTGGGCTTTGCTTGGCAAAGATGGTTTCATATTGATAGAAACTGCTTCCCTCCAAGCTAAGCAGCCATCAAGAGAGTGGCACCTTGACACCTCCACAAGGAGGTGTGACTTGACACTTCCACAAGGAGGTGTGACTTGCTTCTGCAACACCAGGCCCTCAAGCAGGATTGATTGCAGTCTGGGCAGGCCTATGAGAGAAAGTTTCAGAAAATATATTATTAAAGCAGGATCTTTTTAAGACTGAGAAAACTGAGGACGTGATACTCTTCAGCACTGAATGTTTTGTATAAAAATTACGTACAATAGCAATTCTATACAGATCTCTCTGTAATCATTACCTTAGTCCAGTAGTAATTACAGATAAATAGATAAAATGCTAATTCTATGAATTCTTGGTCTTTTTAATCATAAGTATTCAACCAATGATTGGTATAATTTATTAAAGGGGTCATCAAAGGAAAGTACTTAGACACTTTACTCTTTGAACTGATTCATCCTACATTTTTTACATTATTTTTCTGAAATTCTGAACAAATGTTTGCCATTTATGGAAACTGCACAAAAATATACTTGACATGACTGTATAATCTGGATAATTATCTGTAATAGTATATTTCAGATATTATGTATGGTTCCCTTCTTTCAGCTCCCTTCAGCTTAACTTGCATGACATTGGAAAGGAATTGTAGAGTTCTGGGCCAAATAGCTAAAGGGCATGAAGTTCCCTCGTTCTGGCTTTAGGCCATCTCAAAGGTTTTTAGTATTGATCCAGAAGATCGTTATGGGGATAAAGGTGTACCCTCAAACAAATTAATGTGCGATAACAGAGATTAGACTATTGTATGTTGAAATCTGATGCTAAATGTGCTTAATTGACAATGCTTCTCAAAGGCTGCCAATGCAACCATTTCTCTAAACAAATAGGGTTTATGTTTTTTGATGGGGGATTTTGCTCAGGTTGCCTGTTAGTTTCCACTTATACTGTATCTGAAGTCGATGGGAATCGAGATTCTTAGGCTCTCTGAGGATTGGCTCAAAAGAACAAACTGCATTCTTTTGATTATCTGCTATACTTTCCAAGTTGTTTGTATTTTCCTTGGTTGTATGCATAGTTGAAAGGGTTTATTGACTCTACTCAGATTAAAGCTTGAATGACTAATACGTTTGGTTTGAATTCACAACTGACTGTAACAATTTAGATGAATCCAGTAATGTTTGAGGGTCTTTAAAAAAAGCGAATTGCAAAATAAACAGAATTTTATACTGTAACTTTGTTGTAGCCGCTTCATAAGAAGGGAGGGGAAAGGAGCAGTAGTCTGTAGCTCCCAAGTGATGCTAGTCTGTTTTAGCAGTATAGAGAAGCTTGTCTTCTGATGCTTGTTTTGCAGAATTTATATAAGTCCTGACTTCATGGACCATTTTACACTGAAGAGGTAAATATACAGAGGACAATTTTGCATACTGTTCTTGTAACAGCTTCTGAAAAGCATCTTTACCATAAGGTGTCCAGATTAGGCATAGGGAAATATAATGTATACTGTTGCTAGGCAACATAGCACTACTATTTTTGAAAACATCTTGCCATTTGGGTGGCAGCTAAAAAATCTCTACTTACAGGAGGAGATTTAAGGAAAAATCAGAGAAAAAAGTTATAACACCTTGCAGAGTCTTGGAAAAGTCTTAGTAATTGGAGAACTGGCTTGGATCATAACTTAGTGTCAATAAAATGAGCCAAGTCTCTCTAAAGCTTCTTTCATATCCTGTTCCCAGTCCTGCTTTGGTGTAACTATGGGATGTTGAAGAGCATTTGCTTCTGTATTACATTAACTACAAATTGCAGTGTCACCCAAACAGGGACAAAATGTGACTAATCATAAATATATTGAGCGGAAACAAAGGAAGGTTGGACATAGTTTATAAAACAAACTGCTTTTATAAACAGTAAATATTAACTTTAAATTAAGATTGATATTAAAGGCAAAACTGAAGTACTTTGGCCACATAATGAGAAGACAGGATACCCTGGAGAAGACGCTGATGCTAGGGAAAGTGGAAGGCAAAAGGAAGAGGGGCCGACCAAGGGCAAGATGGATGGATGATATTCTGGAGGTGACAGACTCAACCTTGGGGGAGCTGGGGGTGGCGATGGCTGACAGGAAGCTCTGGCGTGGGCTGGTCCATAAAGTCAGAAAGAGTCGGAAGCGACTGAATGAATAAACAACAGCAACAACAAAAAAGATTAACCACAGTGTAGTATTATCTTGGTCTTTCTTTGTAAATATGCATGGGAATACACATGTGATGCCACAGATCTATGTACTGCATTCCAGCTGAATACAGAATTAGTACTTTGAAGTGTGCATGTATGTGCATATATTTATTATTTAAATTATTTGAGGTATCATACAATGAACATGATGAGGTGGGGGCTGAGGTGGTGGGTAGGTTCTGACCTGGTGATTTTACTGTGCTGAATCTGGGGAGTGTTGGAGTCTTAAAGGTTAGTAAAAGAACTCCAAGCAGCAAACAACAATCTTGCAGAGTAAAAGCGTGTACCCAAGGAAGGCTTGCACATAAAGCTTAATTGTGTTCAGAAATAAATCCAGTCTTCACACATTAGTTGGATGAAGAAAGATAAAGATAGCTTACATTTATTCTGTAGGTCTGGTTACAAGTAGATTCATTGTAGAAAACCACTTAATCATCTCCGGTGCGTGCAAGCGATATATTTGGACAAGACCCGCATTTTTTAGCGGCCCTCCTGCATGCATGTGTGTGTTGGAAGAAGAAAAAAATAGAGACTGAATCTCCAAGACCGAGAAGAAGCAGGAAGCGGAAATCAGGTGATCCAGGAACATCCCACAAACACAGTAGAGATACGTTTTACTAGAAAAAAAACCCCTTTATGCTTGTGAGACAATGCTGAGTTGATTTCTGATATTCCCAACAGGGAGTTGGGAGATGAAATGGCCAGCTGACAGAGAGATTGCAGACCACAGTTTGAGAATCTCTGACTTAAGCAGTTTTAACCAGCATATACTACTGTAAAAAAGAGAAAAATACTTGATTAGTGTATGACATCTTTAGTAAAATTAATATACTACTACTCATTGATTTAGGAGACTAGTAGAGAAAGGTGGATGTGAAGAATATTAGCATTTGCTAATAAAGGAGATTAGAGAGGTACTATGGAAATGGAAATTCAAGGATCTGAGGGAACTATATTGGCATATAATGCTGGAGAAAACTTTGGGCTGTGGAGTATAGGAAAGGAAAGAAACAGCACTGAAGCAATTATAACTGATGATGGTTTATCTGAGAATAAAGGAAAGAAGGCACAATATTTTCTGCCTGATATTAGTGAGTCCCAGTTCTACTCTATTTTCCAGTTTAAAAAAAAGTTCAAAATTTTATAATTTTTCATATGGACTTTGAATTGGTGAAATTTGGTTGTGTATGTAGAATTTAAAATAGAAAACAGTAAAACATAACTTTGCAAAGACTATCACCTCAGGTTCAAGCAATATATTTGACGTTTTTTAATTGCAGTTAAAGGCTGCTCCTTTTTAACACTTTCATGAATAAATAGAATAGTATTAATAGTATCAGCAAACAAAACAGAACAGAACAGAACAGAAGAGATGGTGACTGTTCCAGGCTCTACAACCAGCAAATAAAATCATTCTGAAAGCTCAACATGACAGATATAGCAGTATACAATAGCAGTCATGCATATACACAGCCACCTCAGCAGAATGTCCTTTTAGAGTTAACACTCATCAGCATCCACAGTTAAAAGATTGAGCAAATGTTCCACCAAATGAACAGACTCTTGGCAATTTTAAATTTAAATACATTTTGGAAGCTCAATATCAACAAGGCACAAAGCTTAACAAATCAGCCCAACCCAAAACAGAAGTCTTTTCATTTTTAAAAGTATCCTGAAAGCTCATCAGCAGCAGGACACAAGAGCATGCATAGAGTATGCACACTCCAGCTCATACCTGTATAGAATCTTTGTATTTTTAATTACATTCTGAAAACACATTTAACTTGTATTTAAAAGATCAACAGGACATGCACATCTTTGTGTTTATCTGTTTTCTTTGAACTTCATTTGCTTGTTTTCTTTTGCAGGCAAAGCTGCCTGCCTGTAAGTTTCCCATAGCAAGAACTTTGTATATAAAAAAGAAGCAATAATATATTTGTGAGAATGGCAGGCAGGCATCTTCATGCAGTCTTCTTATGTCTGGCCATGTGCTTTAAATACTTAAGTGATGTTTTCCTCTCAACACTCCACTTCCATATAATTGCATGCAGTATAAACCAATAGCAGCAGGACATGACTGCTGGAAAAAGTTTGAAAAAGCTCAGTGAGAAGCCACAAAGGAACAGGTCAGTCACTGAATTTGGAACCGTCAGACTTGAAATGTGCCTCTTGAAAAAGTTAAATATTGTTCTAAGAATTGAACAGAACTGTGTATTTTGTTCTGACAATTAGTGCCTGTAGCAGGGCATCTTTCACCAGTCTGTTACACAAGCCTGTCTGATCCCTTCCTGAAATCTTCATCCTCTCAGGATTCAGGGATGTCTGGCTGTAGTTGTTCTTTCAAGTGAAAGAGTTCTTCCTGGGATAGGTAATTAATGACAATTAAATGATTTCAATTAAAGGTAATTTTTTATATTTCTTACTACATACCTGCAAGACACTTTTAGTAGGGACACAAACTGCTATCACTTCTTTACCTCCAAGAGTTTTCTGAGCCATTGCTGCTGCCCTTCCTTGCTGAAAGAGGCTTGGATGTGCCAGCCTTAACCACTAGAACTAGTCTGCTTCCTGAAATATAGCTTTAACTGATGGTGAAGGTTGGAATGGGAGGACTTGTCTGAGAGGTTTGGCTTGGGGGCAAAGAGCTCTACTTAGTTCCTGCCTTGATGCACTGTACACAATAATTCTTCTCCAAAGGACATCTCTCTCATGTAATGGTATGTGGGAAAGACCTTGGGAGACTGGGAAAAGAGATGCTGCCAAAGGAATGGTCAGATAAGAGACAGCATAGCCCGCAGCTGAATAGTGGGATGGGCAAGAGGCTCAGAAGAGACCCTCCCTAGTTTCTCAGGCTGAAAAGGAGATGGGGGGAGAAATGTACTTTCAGACTTGCAAGATTCTGTCTATGTAGCTTTACAATAAAGTAGAATTAGCTCAACTGGTCATGATTCCTATCTGGTTTACTCCGCGAGGGCAACACTCATTAGCTCATTTGAGCATTGAGTGATAAATGGACAAGTTTGAACCTGCAGGAAATTAATTATATTCTGGAAGGGTAAAAGGGCCTTACCTTTTACCTTTTGGGGCTGTAGAAAGATAATACTTTATATTTTGGGAAGTGGAATGTGTATGTATTGCCTGCTGTGGGATTAGTTGTGTGAGCAAGCATAGGCAAGGAAATACAGAATAAAATAATGATATTACTGCTGGATCATGGCTTTTGATTTGGCCTTTTGCTAGTGCTGGACACAGAGTCTTCCCATCCAGTCCAGGATGTCCACAGCAGAGTAGCAAAAGAATATCTGCACATAAGAATGTTGTAAAAAGTAAGTAAATAAATAACACACTAATGCTGTAAGGTGGCAGAAAATAAATGATAATTATTCTGAATGATGCTACAGAATTAAGAATAGCACAGGTAAAGAGGATTCTGTGTGCTCAGAGGTCCCCATGATATGGCCAGACATGCTAAAAATGGACCATTTGACAGAATTTCCAGCATCCTACCTTTCTGTGTCTAGTACTCCCACTGTGCCAGGCTACCTTGGCTCTTCGCTGTTGTTTTACTCTTTTGCTTCCTCAAGTCAAACTCCTGACTTTCATACACTCTTATTTGTTTCGTTTTGAGCTTGGTCCCAGGGCTCCTTTCAGCCTTGTCTGTCTCATCTTTACTATATCAATATTATGTGTTGCAGTGGTCCCAGCTGGATCGCATCCTGTTCCCTCTTTTCTCTGTGCTGTCAACAAAAGTTGAACAGAAGCAAGATTCTTTATATTTAGCGTTAGTGCAAGTGGAGAATATCTAATTTGAAATGTGCCCATCGACAAAAGGACAGAATTCTGCAAGAGAAAGCTGCTGGACTGATCTAAACATAAATGTTTTCCTTTGTGGAACAGCTTTTGGAAATGTCTTCTGCAGCTGAATAAGCATGACAGAAATATTAGGAAAGCTGTATGGAATCAGAGTTCTGCTTATGGATCTTTATTAGAAATGTTCTCTCTTTCTACACTAAACTCAAGAAAGCCTACTTAAAAATTAATAGAGTTTCATGCATTCATACTATTTCAACATATAATATTCTAGTACTGCTTGCAGGCTAATGTTACACAAAAGGTGGTTGAGGTTTACAGAACGTGGCTTGTCTAGGACCTGCTAATAAATTTTTGTCTGAGGCAAGAATTGAATTACAGATTTTCCACAATCAGACTCTTAGCCATTGGGCAAACACAGTAATTAAAATACATATGTATCACTAACATTGAAGTGCCATAAATATAATCTCCAAATAAATCGTATAACTCTGATATAGTGATGGCCTGTGGCAATCTACTTAGCATTGTATTTCTGGCATGCTGAACTGAGTTGATAAGGTAGGAGGGAATGTTCTATTGCTCAGAACTAAACTCATTGTAGTCCAGTTTCTGAGAAAGTTGGCCAAAATGATAAACTTTCACAATAACAAACTGAGGGCTGAAGGGTATAGGAGAATTCCTTTGCTGCTCATACCCAAAGTACAGGTGCTGAAAGAAGGATGTGGAGTTTGGAATGAAGTGAGAACAAAATCTAGAGCAGCCTTTCTCAACCTTTTGACCCTGGAGGAACCCTTGAAATATTTTTTCAGGCCTCAGGGAACCCCTGCACATTCAGCCTCAAATATAGGCCAGAAGTTACAAAATTATTATATTTGTTTCATGTGTAGGCCCGTATATATGCATTAACAGTGTTCTTAAACTAAAAATAAAGAATAAAACTTATCTCTTTAATGTGAACTTGCCCAAATTTGAAATAATTTTTTAAATAAATCATGATCTCCCAGGGAACCCCTAGTGACCTCTCGCAGAACCCTAGGGTTCCACGGAACCCTGGCTGAGAAACCCTGGTCTAGAAGGAAAACAACATGGATTGAGTAAAAGGGAGAGGAGGAACTAAGGCAAAACTGGTCTCATCAACGAGAAGATTCTGAGGTATCTTTTTGGTGGGGGTGGGGGTGAAGAATCAAGAATACATACCTAGAGAGAGATGTTTCTAGTGTTAGTCTAGGTTTAGCCAGAAGAGAATGCTGCATTATCACTGTAGCATGCCATCACTAAAGGTACAATGAAGCCCCAAAAGCAAAATATTTCTGAAGAGCAATATTTTTTATTGCCATGAAGAAATGAGCTAATTTGATTGTGAGTTTTCTATCAGCCAGCTCTGTTCTCCTCATTTTCCTTTTCTGGAAGTTTTCTATTCCTACTCCTGGAGAGATCAAATCTGACATTTGATCCCAGAGAACTTTAACAGTTGAGGTTATCAAACTTGAGGGGAAAATGGTGGATTTCAAAAATAAGTGAGACATGATTCTGTCTAAACCACCTTGGTTAGAGGTATGTGGCGAGTATGTATGTGTGAGTATGCAGTTATTAAATATGATGTGTATATATTGTTGAGATGCCACAAATATTAGTTGAATACTAGCTGAACTGAATATTAATTCTCATTTCAGTTAGGTTGTCTCTAGTTTGATTTTTTCCCAGTCCCTCCAAGAATCTAACTGTTTTGGGGATATTAGCACTTTGTTAAAAGTTTTGGTTTGAGGCGGGGCTGGGGGAAGGCACACAAGAGTGCGTGGGTGGTCAGCGAAGCGTGGCTCAAGTGCAACGGGGCTGGAGGAGGGTTTGCGAGGGTGTGCGGGTGGCCGGTGAGGTGCAGCAGGGCTGGGGGGGCTGCTGCCA
The DNA here is from genome assembly GCA_023362775.1 of Charina bottae. NCBI lineage: Eukaryota > Metazoa > Chordata > Lepidosauria > Squamata > Charinaidae > Charina > Charina bottae. The sequence continues at coordinate 29,514,649 of JALMGJ010000003.1, read as the reverse complement.
GGGGGGGAAGGTGCATGAGAGCTGGCGTTCCAGCCTATGAACCCAGAGCCATGACGTGACAAGAAGCCCCAGAGCCACGGCACCTCCCCATGTGTGGCTGGGATGGTAACCCCAGCGGAGGGGAGACAGGCAAAGACGATGAAGGTCAGCTGGGGGGCAGCGGGGGGCCAGTTGTAAATGAGGGCTGGCACAAATTTTTATCATGTTACCGTGGGGGCTCTGCAACAGTCGTAAATTCAAGGACCGGTTTTTCAGCACCAGAGTAACTTGGAAAGGTTGCTGAATGAACGGACATTAAGTGAGGACTACCTGTATAAGAAGGTAGAGACTGTGGGCTTACACACACGTCTTGCTTGCCATGGTGTGAAGACACACCCCATCCCACAACCATTTGTTGAAGACAGGAATGCAAGACTGGCAAACCTCTGCCCCAAAATAGCCCAACTGACAGGTTGGTGGTCTGGAAGACTTTACCTGGAGCCATTCCTGTGCTCCACCAATCTACCAGCTGGGCTATATTGGGACAGAGGTTTATCAGTTTCATTGAAGATGGATAGACAGCTTTAACATTCCTCTTAACCCTAACCCTTGGGTTTTTAGAAGATTGGTAGACCTGTATTCAGCAATAGCCCAAGTGGCAGGCTACTGGTGTGGAACAGCTCTACACCAAGAATCTCTCATGTGGGCCACTTCAGAGTAGCTAAAGCCGTCAGGGCAGGCACCCACCCTATCCCCCAAGCCTGCCCCAGTACACTTCATGGAGAGGATTGGTGCTGGCTTTTTCTATTGGCAGCTGATACTGGACGGAAGGAGAATGCCAGGGAATCTTGCCATGGATAGTAGGAGAAATGGGGACAGAAGGAGAATGGCTCTTTGTGTGCCAGTTCCCTGTCCCCAGGGAGTGATCACTCTCTGTGTGGTTGAGGAACTAACAGCAGGAGACTCACAGTCTTCTACTGCCAGTTATTGCCAACAAAGGAGGTGTTGCCCACCCACCTCTTCCTCTCCGTGCTTTCTATTCTCCTTTACTGCCGAGGCAGAGCTTTCCAAACTGTGTGTCGCGACACAAAAGTGTGTCGCCACACACAGTCTGGTGTGTCGCCACACAACCCGGAAGTGCTGATCATCATCAGCGCTTCCGGGTTTTCCCGCGGCGACACACCAACGGCGGCGTGCAAAAACCCGAAAGCGGCAGCAGCGCTTCCGGGTTTTTGCGCGCTCCTGCAACGGCGGCACTTCCGGGTTTTCCCGCAGCGACACACCAACGGCGGTTGGTATGTCGCTGCGGGAAAACTTTGGAAAGCCCTGCTGTCAGCCCTTCAAAGTAGGTCAGGTCAGAAAAAGACTCCACTAGTTTGACTGATATGAGAGCCAGTTTGGTGTAGTGGTGAAGGCACCAGGCTAGAAACCGGGAGACCATCTAGTCCCACCTTAGGCACAAAGCCAGCTGGGTGACCTTGGGCCAGTCACTCTCAGCCCTAGGAAGAAGGCAATGGGAAACCACTTCTGAAAAACCTTGCCAAGAAGACTGCAGGGACTTATCCAGGCAGTCTCCGAGAATCGGACATGATTGAACGGATAAAAAAACCACCCAGAAACTTGAAATCCCGACTGTGGTTTCCCTTCCCTCCCTCTTTAACCCTGGTGGATTAGGGTGAAGCCACTCTGAGCTTTTTTCTCATGCTTTCTTTGTTTCCCAGGCTTAAAACATGCTTTTGTTTTTTAAACCATTTCTGCATAGTTCCTCCAAGGTAATCTCCATGGTGCTCTACAGAGGCACGATAGGGGTTTTCTGCCAGCTCCTGCATTGGATAGCCACGTTTAAGTGCTGCTGTGAGGAAGAATAATGTGAAAGACTGGAATAATTGTTTTCATCAGATGCTTTTAAGCACCTCAAAAAGCAACCCTAAAAATGTGTACATGACAATTTGGTATACAGGTAGTGATCACAGTTGAGTCTGGCAACTTGATCGTTAAGGGAAGTAGTCGCTAAGTGAAAAATCATGTGACTAAACGACTGTGTAAACGACTGTGTTTACACTTTTACATCCATTTCCTTTCCTTTCCAGTGTCAAACAACCAAACAGCCAGGTGAGTCCAAACGGTGGGGAAGGTTTCCGGAACTTGACTCAAATCTTATTGCCCTTTCCCCCCACTCCCCCGCCTTTTGGAATGCTCACCCCAGTAATGGGATAATTTGCAAGAAGACAATTGATGTTTGTATTTACATTCATTGGAGAGGAAGGGATTACAAGAGAGTGAGTAGGCACAAAATGGGGAATACACATTGAAAGGAATGCGCTAGCGCTGGATGTTTGCCTAGCGTGCTTCTGCTTGCGAGCCACCAGCTGCTTAGGAGGCAAAAAAGCCTTCAGTGTGAAATTGAATAGGGTCTTGTCAGTGTCAGGCAGCGGTTGGGAGCTGGAGGTTCTACTCCACTAATTAAGGTCATAGAGCTGAGCTTGTGGTTAGCACTTTTTAGGGACGCACTGTGCTGCGGAGAAAAGCAGCTCAGGAGATAAATTGTTTGGACAATCTCTTTGTGAGTCGGGGGGGAAGAAAAACGTGGATCAGGCACAGGACAGTGTGTACTAACTGACTGTAATGGTGAACACATGACAGAGAGATAGACGTGAAGGTTGTAAATGCGGGCATTGGTTGGAAAATTACTTTTTCACCACCGTTGTAACTGCGAATGGTCACTGTCTGGGATGAAAGAATGGCTGTTGCTAAGAAATAAGAGAATGTTAGAATTAGAAGAGCAGAACCTATTTGGTTTGGGTATCATGGTTTTTTATGGTATGATAAAGTTAAAGTTAATGTAGACTTCAAAAACCATTATGCTAGGAATGCCATATTAAAAATATGGAACAGATATAAACCTAGGCTGTGCCTGAAAATACCTTTATCGGCCTCAGCACAAGAAGTGTTTTATAGAAAAGAAACAGCGGACAAAGAAAAATGGTTAATACAGTATATCAGAATTTGCCAGTACAGGTAAATTGAGAACTTAAGATGAAATCAAGAGAAGAACTGCAGAGGGATTTACTTTCCAATGGATTTCATCCGCACAATTAAGGGAGAGATTTAATATGGATAAAAAGCTACCAGGTATAGAACAAAATGTAATGGAATTTGAAATTGAATTATGTACAAATATGAACATGTAATTGTTAAAATGTAGAAACTTCTGTTGAGATTCAAAATGGAAGAACATGTTAAAGAGTGCATGATAAAATGGGCCAATAATTTTGGTTGTAATATACAGATGGAGCAATGGGAAAGGATGTGGTTAAAAGGACTGAAATTCACATTGTCTTATAACTTAAGAGATAATTTTTATAAAATGATATACCGTTGGTATATGTCACCAGAGAAATTATCTAAGATGTACAGTATAAAAGTATTTCTGATTACTGTTGAAAATGTGAAAAGCGAGAAGGGACATTTTACCATGCATGGTGGACTTGTGAAAAAGCAAAAAAAGATTGGATTCAAATACATATGATGATACGGAGAATTTTAAAAATTAATATTCAGATGAAACTAGAATTTTTCTTACTAGGACTAATGGATAGTCAATTAAAAAAGACTCATGGACAATTGGTTTTATATATGGTAACTACAGTGAGATTATTATATGCACAAAGATGGAAAAATAGAGAAATACCCACAATGGAGGAGTGGACCATAAACATGGTAGAACTTGCAGAAATGGCTAAACTGACTTGTTTGATTAGGGAAGGAACAATAACTAGTTTTATAAAAGACTGGAAACTGTTTATGGACATTTTGCTAAAAAATGGATAAAAATGAACTGGTGATTTCTGGATTTACTGATTAAAAAGGGCTTTATGTGGGAAGAAGGGAACTATGTTATGTAATTTTGAAGGGGGGAAATGGTATCAAGTATGTCTATAACTGCTGTAAAGAAGATTGGAAGTCACTTCTTCAAGGTTTTTTCCCCTCTTTTTCTTTGCTCTCTATAGTTTTCAACACTTTTTAAATCTTTCTTCTTTTCCTACTTTTCTTCTATATTTTTTGTGTATATTTTAACTTTGTAAAACATTTCTTTAATAAAAATTATGTAACTGTGAACGGTCACTGTCTGAGGCAGTTGCTAAATGAGGACTCCCTGTACTACCAGTATAGTAGTTAAAATATGCTAAATATCCTACTAAAAAATAACAGTTTTGCAGGGATTAGTCTTTTAAAAAAATCATATTGATAGATTCATCTGACTTTTCCAAAACCTCCAGCAGCAGTCTGTTCTTAAAAAATGAATATGTAATGCAATGCAAAGATTGTTATAAAGACATACTCATATATTATGAATATTGTAGAATGCCTAGAGCTTAATGTATCCTGTCTCAAGCTAGGACAAATTCATGTACTTTTAGGGGAGAGGGGTGGGAGGACCCATATCGCTCTGTCTTCACTCTTTACAATTGCTGTCCTGTCACCACAAATAATTTATTTTCCTTTGTATGGATTAAAATAGCTTACATTGTAAAGAACAGACACATTTGAAAGGAACAGTGAGATGAAGTAGGAAGAGAATATAAAAATAAAGAACAAGTTTGTCTAGTGCAGCATAACTAGTTATTAAATCTAGTGAGTTGGAATTTGGTGTTATTCTGCAAAAATCTCTAGCATCATTCCATCATATTAAAAGTTCATTTATTTGAACTGTGATGTGCAAAATTACACAGACTTGTCTTAGTCTTGGTTATTTACACTAGCTCCATGCTGTGATTGGTGAGTTGTCACCTATTGTACAAGGATCAAAAATACAGGCTTATGGCAGACTTTCTTCTAATTTAGTTGGAGGAAGTCTGCAAGCTGGAGTACTCTGAGCATAAAATGAGGAGTTATTGCATACAATCCTTATGTAGACCCAGATAATCCATTATCCTTGAGATGGGCAGCAAATATATATGGATGGATGGATGGATGGATGGATGGATGGATGGATGGATAGATTGATAGATAAAATAGTTCATGATCAACAAAGCACTATTTTGGACTTTCCAATTGTTTGATAACCTGCTTTTGCATTCCCAAGCAACAGGGAAATAGTATTATCAAAGCCTTAGATGCTAGAGGGAAAGTGGTCAAGCTTGGGGATGGCTGATTTCTTAGAGCTGCCTCAAATATTTTAAATATGTTCAGCTTCACTGTATGAACCACCTGCCACTTGATTTTAATTTATATTTATTGCATTTATATTTTTATTGTGTTTTTATTGTATTTTAATGATGTTATTGTGGCTGTGAACAGCCCAGAGTCCCTCCTTGAGGGGGAGATGGGCGGTCATAGAAATTTGATAGATAGATAGATAGATAGATAGATAGATAGATAGATAGATAGATGGATGGATGGATGGATGGATGGATGGATGGATGATAGAGGGCCCCAGCTACATGACAGCACCAAACTAACCTTCATAGATCTCAAAAAGCTACACAGAGTTGGATCTGTCTGTAGCTTGAATCATGTCAACTGGATTTCTATTATAATATTATAATAGAAATCCAGTTGACATGATTCAAGCTACAGACTGTTCCACCTGGATGACTGAGAACCTTCATCGACAGAGTTGGATCTGGTTAGTTCTTGGAAGGGAGACCACCAGGAAATACCAAGGTTGTTTGATAGGCTGGGAAAATGAAAAATTCTGGCAGAAGGCAATGGCACATCTCTGCTCTATCATTGCCAAGTAAACTACATGGACACGATCATGAAGTCATCAGGTATTCAGCTTCATTTGAAGGGTGCTGGAATGGCTTAGTTTTTGGTGGTTGTGGCCTCTATTTGACTTCTAGAGGAGGTGTTGAAATGGTGTTAGCATCTGGATCAACATTACATTGGGACTGAAAGATCTTAATTCTTAATTTGTGTATGTTCAGGACTGTCTGTGAGAGGTTAAAAAAAGTCAAGATGTTGGCCATGACAACACAGTTAAGACTGCACCCCTTTTTTTACATGCATCAGAACAAGTTCAAAAGGAATGATGCTTTGATCACATGGCCGTAGATGCCACCTTTACTTTTTGTTACCACCCTCCCCAGAGCCCCTTATCTGTATTCATGTGGGGGGAAGAAAAAGGAGGCTTAATTAGCTGCTACCCTGGGATTAATATGTGTATCTAACACAATAGAATTGTTCTTCTCACAGTTCTCACATACAGCTCTCTAAAACTCAGCTCAATTGACAGTGTAAGTTGAAATAATCTCTTTCTATGTAACCCATGTAATGATGCTGAACCAGATGATAATATTTTCTTGAGAAATTTACTGGAGACTATTTTGGGGAGCTGTATGTAATGCAGATGCTGCAAAGGCCCACCATTGTAGTAGCAAGCTACTACATATGGCTGGTAGACCAGAGCTGTTTGGATACTGCAGTTGAATGAAAGCTACTTCTCTTCCTTTTTGTCTTAAACAGCAATGTGGGAAAAACATTCTTGGAAGTGGACCTCAGATAAGCTATAGGAATAGGCTCAAAGCTGAAGCAGCAGCAATGATGTTTGGTTCCGAGTCTTTTTATTACTCTGCAGTGTTTGTATCTTAATTTCATTATAAGAAATCCTGTTGAATACTGAATAGAACAGGAAGTCAACGAAAGTTCAGATTTTACATGGAGTTAACACTTCCCTTGTTATGGTTACATAGATATGTATGAAAGGGAAAAGCTGGAAGGAGCTTTCAGATTCATAACAATAGCCTATTAGTCTGGTGGTTGGCTTTTTTAAAAAATATTTTTTCTTTGGCTTGTAATCCTATTTAATTAGATTCTACTCTGTTGTTTCAAGATTCCATAAACTGGTGTTTTTTCTACCAGCTGCTGAAGCAGGAGTTACTGTCTAAATGATATTCACAACGAGTATTTGGAAGGTTTACAATTATACCCTTGCTAATAAGTTGTGTTATTTTCCCCAACAATTTTAAGAGCTAATCTTCAGAAGGCATTTTAAAATTAGCTAAAATTCTGTCGAGAGATTTACAAAAATGGTTAGCATGAAGATAATTATGTCACAGTCCTTGGACTCCATCTCTGATTGTGTGCATAAATCAGAAAATGTCAGCTGTGTTTTCCCTTAATAATTATACTTGCAGCAATATATTGCAGTTTAAATTTCTGTTATGATTTTGCTGTGGGTTTACAAAACACAAGACAGTTGTTTCTAAAGTTTTTCTGCTGATTAAATAACCCAAGTATTTTTCAGAATAGCAAGTTATCATGTCTAATGCTAAGATATCAATAAACAGATCAATAAATGAGGAGGGGAAATAATGTGCTTCTTCTTGAATTGGAAATCTTCAGAAGGCAATAATTGTACTTTGGAGTATGAGATTTTTTTAGAGAGTGACTTGTAAAATTTACTTTTTCATAAGTATCTTCTAAATTTCGACAGTTTAAGATAGCTTGGGTGGTGAGTTGCTGAGACAAATGGTGCCTTCTTGAAATTCAAATTAAGTAATCTCAGCTAAAATGTTGAGTCCTAATTGCTTTTAAAAATTAGAACTAAAGAAATCTAAATTAAATGGCAGCTTAGTATCTTTACACTGACTTTAAAAAAATGAAACTTATCTTACACTAGATGTGACTGTGAATGGATCCACACATTGCACTAAATCAGTGGTTCTAAATCTGTGGTCCAAGGAACATTAGTGGATTGCTAGAGTAATGCAGATAGTAGTTGGTACAGATACCAAAACAGTAATTAAAAAATAATCAAAATCTTACAAAACTGGTAGGACTGTGTATTTGTGCCCAAAACTCTGCAAGATTTCTGTGGGATATAACAAAACATTGGGGGTCTGGTGATCTCGAGCAATTTTGGCTATTCAATAATCAATTAGAAATTAGTATTCCTTAACTTGGGGGGCAAAATAGTTAAAATAGTTAAGAGCACAGACATCACACTGACAACAAAGGTCCGCATAGTTAAAGCAGTGGTATTCCCTGTAGTAACCTATGGCTGTGAGAGCTGGACCATAAGGAAGGCTGAGTGAAGGAAGATAGATGCTTTTGAACTGTGGTGTTGGAGGAAGAATGTTCAAACTATGGAACAGTAGCACTTATTTCATATGCCAGTAAGGTAATGCTCAAGATCTTGCAAGGTAGACTCCAGCAATTCATGGAGCGAGAATTGTCAGATATACAAGCTGGGTTTAGAAAGGGCAGAGGAACTAGAGACCAAATTGCCAATATCCGCTGGATAATGGAGAAAGCCAGGGAGTTTCAGAAAAACATCTATTTCTGTTTTATTGACTATTCTAAAGCCTTTGACTGTGTGGATCATAACAAATTGTGGCAAGTTCTTGGTTGTATGGGGATACCCAGTCACCTTGTCTGCCTCGTGAGGAATCTGTATAACGACCAAGTAGCAACGGTAAGAACAGAGCACGGAACAACGGACTGGTTTAAGATTGGGAAAGGAGTACGGCAGGGTTGTATACTCTCACCCTACCTATTCAACCTGTACGCAGAACACATCATGCGACGTGCTGGGCTTGAGGAATCCAAGGCTGGAGTTAAAATCGCTGGAAGAAACATTAACAATCTTAGATATGCAGATGATACCACTTTGATGGCTGAAAGCGAGGAGGAGTTGAGGAGCCTTATGACGAAGGTGAAAGAAGAAAGTGCAAAAGCTGGGTTGCAATTAAACCTCAAAAACACCAAGATTATGGCAACCAGCTTGATTGATAACTGGCAAGTAGAGGGAGAAAAAGTGGAGGCAGTGACAGACTTTGTATTTCTAGGTGCAGAGATTACTGCAGATGCTGACTGCAGCCAGGAAATCAGAAGACGTCTACTTCTTGGGAGGAGAGCAATGACAAATCTTGATAAAATAGTTAAGAGCAGAGACATCACACTGACAACAAAGGTCCGCATAGTTAAAGCAATGGTATTCCCCGTAGTAACCTATGGCTGTGAGAGCTGGACCATAAGGAAGGCTGAGCGAAGGAAGATAGATGCTTTTGAACTGTGGTGTTGGAGGAAAATTCTGAGAGTGCCTTGGACTGCAAGAAAATCAAACCAGTCCATACTCCAGGAAATAAAGCCAGACTGCTCACTCGACTGAATGATATTAAAGGCAAAACTGAAGTACTTGGCCACATAATGAAAAGACAGGATACCCTGGAGAAGATGCTGATGCTAGGGAAAGTGGAAGGCAAAAGGAAGAGGGGCCGACCAAGGGCAAGATGGATGGATGATATTCTGGAGGTGACATACTCGACTGGGGGAGCTGGGGATGGCGTTGGCCGACAGGAAGCTTTGGCGTGGGATGGTCCATGAAGTCATGAAGAGTCAGAAGCGACTGAACGAATAAACAACAAAATTCATATACATATATGATTTGATTGACTTTAAATTATTAGGAAAGAATTTTGTTCTATACTGATTATTCAAGGGTGAGAACCTGCAGTCCATGCCCTGCATTTTGCCTTCTAGCCGCATTTTGTAGATTTCTTAATTGTGTTGTATTTAAAAACAATTATTTGGTGGCATGATTTTTTGGACTTAAAAAATAAAGAAAAGAAAATACTTGAGGTAAGCCTCTGCAAGGCTTAACTTACACATTCTCCTTTGAAAAGTTCTCTCCACTCCAAAATGGGGGGGGGGGGGAGGGAAAAATTATTCTGAGGATGTCACCTCATCACTGCCATGTCTGTTGCTGCACTTAGAGGTTGAAAATGCAGTGTTTGTGCATGAATTTATAAGTGTTATCAACCAAAATTAATTAATTGCAATCAATTGCAATCAATTGCAGAATGACAGCCTCTTGATTGAAAGTTATAGATCATAATCCACCATGCTAGTCCAGTGCAGGTTGACAGATAGATACTTTTCCACTTCCCCATCTAGAATTATGAGATAAAGTGCCAGGCCCAAAGTCACCCAGTCAGCTTCTGTGCCAAAGAAAGGACTAGAACTTGGGCCTCCCCACTCTACGTCCAGCATCTTAATCCCCATACCACATTGGTTCCCATGTGTATGTGAGTGTGTGTTTTTATATGAAATATTTATGTAGTTCCAACCCAAAAAATTATCCATAATTTTTAATGTATTAAGTTATTTAATTATATAATATACAATTAAATGTGTAATGTAATGTAATGTAATGTAATGTAATGTAATGTAATATGAATATATGATGATGATGAAACAGCAAACATTTCACATCATAGTGTCTCTCAAGTGCCCCCTTGATGTAAGAGTGTAGAGTGATTTGGCTCTGATTTTTGTCATTCCATTGATCTCCAGTATTCAGATGTTTAGGCGGTTGTTCCTTTCTTTCCTCACTGCATTCATCCTGAAGCTATATGCTTGATGGAAAATGAAGGAATAATTTAGATCACAGTTTTTCAAGCAGCGCTTGAGGGAACCCTAGGGTTCTGTGTGAGACTCCCAAAAAATGTTCGTTCAGATGAAGCCAATTTTCTATCACTAGAGCTTGGCTTCTTGATCAGAGATTCCAGGATGTTTTTCTAACTAATGGCTTCTCCAGCCTAAAATAAGTTTGCAACCCTCTGATTTAAACACCTTTTGACATCCCTAGGCATGTTGTGAGGTTGTTCATTCCTATTTATTTATCTTTTCTATTTATTTGGCTGCCCCATTCACAGAAGTGACTCTGGGTGTCTGCCACTTTACAATGTTGCTGCTTACCTAAAGACTTGGAGCTGATTTTGTTGTGGCCAAGTTGTGTACTTTTTTTAAAAAAAGAAAAAAAATTAATCTCTAAGGCTGGAAGATGTCATAGTATCAGTAGAATGGGTGAAACTAAAATGTTCACCTTAATTTGGGGGTGGTGGTGGTTGGGGTAAGAAGTTAAATGGATACGTATGCCGTATTTTTTTATTTTTTAAGTTTTTCTGCTTAACCATCTCCCCACCCACAACCCCTACCAGTATCCAGATTAAAATCTTCAAATTAAAGAGATGTCTTGTTGTGTATGTATCTGCCAAGGTATTCAGTTTGCACCATATGAAAGTGGGTGGTTCTAAAGGAGAGTACCATCTCTATTGTGGGTCCTCACTTATAAAGTACCATCTCCAGTGACGTGTGATATCCACATTGCTGTCTTTGAGGGTCAACCTAATTTGTTCTTTTTCTCCCAGATACTCTTACAGCTTAGGTTTTTAAAAATTTTATTTCAAGCCTGCAATGCACTGGAAATATAGCATCTATTATATCTACAGTATCTTTCAGTGTGTCAGTCTATCATTGATCTATTTGTACTTTTATTTTCTGTTAATAAATTGTATTTTTAACATCTTTTCTTAGTGGGTGGCAGCACCTGGCTGATCTTTTCGTGACTGGGAAGCTAAGTACAGTTGGGCCTTGTTACTACTTGGATGAATGATGGCCAGGGTATACCAGGACCGTAGGCTAGACCTGAAAATTGGAAAAAAAAATCTGAACAGAAGGCAGTGGCAAATCACTTCTATACTGTTGCCAGGTAAAACTGTGTGGATGTTTCCATGAAACCCCAAAAGTCATGCTTAACTTCAGGGTGGATTTATCTTTTGCATTATTTTGTTTTAATTGTTTCATGTTGCACACCACCCAGGGTTGTGATGAAGTTGGATGGCTGTAAATTTAATAAACAAACAAACAAATCTGTATTGATATTTAGCTATTTTTACAATTCTAAAGAGATCTCCTCTTAGAAAATCCCAATACTCACTTACCTGGATTGCTTGCTTTCAGTTCAGGAAATGCCCAGTGTTGCTAGCTCAGGGTCTCTAACTTCCATTGGCTCAGAGACTACACTAGGCATAACATGATATGTCAAGGACTACATCCAAAAGTAAGCAGGACTAGGACTCAAAGGGCAGCCTGATTTTGGGGGCAGGATTAAGAAGTTTTCAAGAAGAGAGAAAATGCTTTAAGTCTATGCCATATTTGCCTCTTCAAATTCCCCCCCATCTTCTTTTTTTAAAAATTATTTTATTAAGAATTTTAATTACAGTAGTAAAAACTAATACAAAGTAAACTTAGAGAAAGAGAAGAGAATGGAAAGAAAGAATAAAAAGTGCAGGAAAAAAGAAAAAGAGAGAAGAAAAAGAAAAGAGAGAATATAATAACGAAAAAGAAAATAAATATATAAAGAAGTGACTTCCAACCTTCATCACAACAAGTATTAACAAATTTAATAACTCTTCACCCCATAAGATTAAAGATATCTCTTCATCCCATATCCCATCCCTTATCTATAAGCAAATCCATAAAACATCAACTTTTCAATTCTGGTGTCAGCAAAAGGTCCATAAAGGGTTGCCAGAACATTGCAAGAAAAAAAAAAAGTCTTATTTTAACCTTGATAAAATAAACCAACTTTATCATCCTTCCTTTTACTTCTAACAGTCTTTAATTCAATCAAATATTATTGCAGGATTTAATTTCCCTTCAATTCTTCTTTATCCCATTGCACAGATTTTTTCAAGGCTTTAACAAGCCTCTTTTGTAGATCCAATAAGAAAACATTTGTGGAGTCCTTGGTGCTCTCTGAGCCTTGTTGTTTTCTTGCAGACGTTTCATTGCCAGGCTAGGCAACATCTTCAGTGCGAAAAGGGAGTGGGACTTGCTCTCTGTTTATATACCATGGCTTGTCCTGCTTTTGTTGGTGGAGGTGTTGTTCTGTCCTTGGTAGTTCCTTGATTGGGCTGTTGCTTGCTGCTTGGTTGATTGACTGAGTTAATAGTTCCTTGATTAGGGTATATTGTGCTGTTTGATTGTTCCCCTGGTGCTAATCCTGGTGTTAATCTTTGCATATCTGGGTGTTGATTGCTGGCAAGGAGGTGTTCTGGTCTTCTGGCTTTTCTATTGTCTCTTATGAATGGTGTGTAAATGTTGTTTACCTCTATGTGTCTGTTAATGGCTGCTTTGTCTGAGTGCCAAGCTTCCAGGAATTGTCTAGCATTTTTGGATTTGGCTTGGTTTAGGATGCTCACAGTTTCCCAGTTGAAAGTATGGTTGAGTCTGTCCATGTGTTGTGAGACTAGGGAGTTTTCATCGTGTCTTCTGACTGCTAGTTGGTGTTTGTGGATGCATTCTGCTAGTCTTCTGCCGGTCTGTCCTACATAGTGGCTGCTACAGTCCTTACACTGTATGTTGTAGATAACTCCTGTTTTTTCTTCTTGGGCTACTGGGTCTTTTGGGTTACTTACGATGTTCTGAAGGGTTTTGGTTGGTTTATGTGCTACGGTGATGCCATGTGGTTGTAACAGTCTATTAGTAGTTTCTGAGATGTTTCTGATGTATGACAGTGTAATCCTTTTCATAGCTTCTGTTGGTTTTGCTGTGGTGGGTTTAGTGGTCAGGCACTTTTTGATACAGTTGTGTGGGTATCCATTTTGCTGGAAGATGCTATATAAGTGGTCTGTTTCCCTTTTCTGTTGTTCTGGGTTGCTGCAGTGCGTTTGTGGTTGTCTGAATAGTGTTCTTACACAGCTCCTCTTGTGTGAGGTTGGGTTATTGCTTTGGTAGTGGAGCACTTGGTTAGTGTGGGTAGGTTTCCGGTAGACTTGTTTTTCTAGACTGCCATCATTTCCTCTACTGATGAGGATGTCCAAGAAGGGTAGTGTGTTGTTGTTTTCTTCTTCCCTTGTGAATTTCATTCCTTTGAAGATGATGTTGATGGTTTCATGTGTTTCCTCCAACTTCTGTGTCTCTCTTGTGAATTAGTGAAGAATTTAGTCCAAGGATTCTACTGTTGTTAACAGTAATGATTACAGAAGTATCCCCTTCATGATTTTTAGTACCCTAATAAAGAAAATCTAAGTGGAACTGTTTATGAACTCTAAAGGGTATCATTTTCTGATTTGAGAATTATTTGTTGTTTATTCGTTCAGTCGTTTCCGACTCTTCGTGACTTCATGGACCAGTCCACGCCAGAGCTTTCTGTCGGCCGTCACCATCCCCAGCTCCCCAATGGTTGAGTCCGTCACCTCCAGAATACCATCCATCCATCTTGCCCTTGGTCGGCCCCTCTTCCTTTGGCCTTCCACTTTCCCTAGCATCAGCTTCTTCTCCAGGGTATCCTGTCTTCTCATTATGTGGCCAAAGTACTTCAGTTTTGCCTTTAATATCATTCCCTCAAGTGAGCAGTCTGGCTTGATTTCCTGGAGTATGGACTGGTTTGATCTTCTTGCAGTCCAAGGCACTCTCAGAATTTTCCCCCAACACCACAGTTCAAAAGCATCTATCTTCCTTCGCTCAGCCTTCCTTATGGTCCAGCTCTCGCAGCCATAGGTTACTACAGGGAATACCATTGCTTTAACTATGCGGACCTTTGTTGTCAGTGTGATGTCTCTGCTCTTAACTATTTTATCAAGATTTGCCATTGCTCTCCTCCCAAGAAGTAGACGTCTTCTGATTTCCTGGCTGCAGTCAGCGTCTGCAGTAATCTTTGCGCCTAGAAATACAAAGTCTGTCACTGCCTCCACTTTTTCTCCCTCTATTTGCCAGTCATCAATCAAGCTCGTTGCCATAATCTTGGTTTTTTTGAGGTTTAGCTGCAACCCAGCTTTTGCACTTTCTTCTTTCACCTTCGTCATAAGGCTCCTCAACTCCTCCTCGCTTTCAGCCATCAAAGTGGTATCATCTGCATATCTGAGATTGTTAATGTTTCTTCCAGCGATTTTAACTCCAGCCTTGGATTCCTCAAGCCCAGCATGTCGCATAATGTGTTCTGCGTACAGGTTGAATAGGTAGGGTGAGAGTATACAACCCTGCCGTACTCCTTTCCCAATCTTAAACCAGTCCGTTGTTCCGTGCTCTGTTCTTACCGTTGCTACTTGGTCGTTATACAGATTCCTCAGGAGGCAGACAAGATGACTTGGTATCCCCATACCACCAAGAACTTGCCACAATTTGTTATGATCCATACAGTCAAAGGCTTTAGAATAGTCAATAAAACAGAAATAGATGTTTTTCTGAAATTCCCTGGTTTTCTCCATTATCCAGCGGATATTGGCAATTTGGTCTCTAGTTCCTCTGCCTTTTCTAAACCCAGCTTGTACATCTGGCAATTCTCGCTCCATGAATTGCTGGAGTCTACCTTGCAAGATCTTGAGCATTACCTTACTGGCATGTGAAATAAGTGCCACTGTTCCATAGTTTGAACATTCTTTAGTGCTTCCCTTTTTTGGTATGGGGATATAAGTTGATTTTTTCCAATCTGATGGCCATTCTTGTGTTTTCCAAATTTGCTGGCATATGGCATGCATCACCTTGACAGCATCATCTTGCAAGATTTTAAACAGTTCAGCTGGGATACCATCGTCTCCTGCTGCCTTGTTATTAGCAATGCTTCTTAAGGCCCATTCAACCTCACTCTTCAGGATGTCTGGCTCTAACTCACTGACCACACCGTCAAAGCTATCTCCAATATTATTATCCTTCCTATACAGATCTTCCGTGTATTCTTGCCACCTTTTCTTGATCTCTTCTGCTTCTGTTAGGTCCTTACCATCTTTGTTTTTGATCATACCCATTTTTGCCTGGAATTTACCTCCGATGTTTCTAATTTTCTGGAAGAGGTCTCTTGTCCTTCCTATTCTATTGTCTTCTTCCACTTCCGCACATTGCTTGTTTAAAAATAATTCCTTATCTCTTCTGGCTAACCTCTGGAATTTTGCATTTAATTGGGCATATCTCCCCCTATCACTGTTGCCTTTTGCTTTCCTTCTTTCTTGGGCTACTTCCAGTGTTTCAGCAGACAGCCATCTTGCCTTCTTGGTTTTCTTTTTCTTTGGGACGTTTTTTGTTGCCGCCTCCTGAACAATGTTGCGAACTTCTGTCCATAGTTCTTCTGGGACCCTATCTACTAAATCTAGTCCCTTAAATCTATTCTTCACCTCCACTGCATATTCCTTAGGAATATTAGTGAGCTCATATCTAACTGATCTGTGGGTCTTCCCTATTCTCTTTAGTCTGATTCTAAATTTTGCAATAAGAAGTTCGTGATCTGAACTACAATCAGCTCCAGGTCTTGTTTTTACCGACTGTATAGATGTCCGCCACCTTTGGCTGCAAAGGATGTAGTCAATCTGATTTCGGTGTCGACCATCTGGTGAAGTCCATGTATAAAGTCGTCTTTTAGGTTGTTGGAAGAGAGTGTTTGTTATGCACAGTGAGTTGTCTTGGCAAAATTCTATCAGCCTATGTCTTGCTTCATTTTGTTCTCCCAGACCATGCTTGCCTGTAATTCCAGGTGTCGTCTGACTACCCACCTTAGCATTCCAGTCTCCTGTAATGAAAATAACATCTCTTTTTGGTGTATTATCTAGTAGGTGCTGCAGATCCTCATAGAACTGATCTACTTCTGCTTCTTCAGCATCTGTGGTTGGGGCGTATATTTCGATCACTGTGATGTTAAATGGCTTACCCTGAATTCAAATTGAGATCATTCTATCGTTTTTTGGATTGTATCCAAGCACTGCTTTAGCCACTTGATTATTAATTATGAAGGCTACTCCATTTCTTCTGTGGTCCTCTTGTCCACAGTAGTAGATCTGGTGGTCATCTGATGTGAAGTGGCCCATCCCAGTCCATTTCAGTTCACTGACACCTAAAATGTCTATATTTAATCTTGACATCTCACCAATAACCACATCCAATTTGCCCTGGCTCATAGATCTTACATTCCAGGTTCCTATGGTGTGTTGATCTTTAGAACATCGGATTCGTCGTTCACCACCAGCACCGTCGGCCGCTAGCCGTCCTTTTGGCTTTGAGCTAGCTGCGTCATCACATCTGGGGCTAGTTGAACGTATCCTCTGTTCCTCCCCAGTAGCATTTTGACCATCTTCCGACCTGGGAGTCCCATCTTCCGATGGTATACCGACATATCTTTGGTTGTACTGATCCATTTAGTTTTCATGGCAAGAATACTGGGGTGGGTTGCCATTACCTTCCCCAGGGATCGTATTTAGTCTGACCTCTCTGCCACGACCTTCCCGTCTTGGGTGTCCCTTCACGGTTTAGCTCATGGTTTCATTGAGGTGCTCAAGCTCCAGCACCACGACAAGGTAACGATCTCCTTTGCTGGAGTTGAGAATTATAGTATAATAGAATAACACTTAAGCTGAATTAAACCAAAAGTCCATGTGGTATTCTTCCTGCAACAATGGCTAACTTGTTGTTGTTCAGTCGTTCAGTCGTGTCCGACTCTTCGTGACCTCTGGACCATAGCACGCCAGGCCTTCCTGTCCTCCACTGTCTCTCGGAGTTTACTCAAATTCATGTTCATTACATCGGTGATGCTATCTAACCATCTCATCCTCTGCCGTCCCCTTCTCCTTTTGCCCTCAGTCTTTCCCAGCATCAGGGTCTTTTCCAGTGAGTCCTCTCTTCTCATTAGGTGGCCAAAGTATTTGAGCTTCAGCTTCAGCATCTGTCCTTCCAATGAACAGTCAGGGTTGATTTCCTTTAGGATTGACTGGTTTGACCTCCTTGCAGTCCAAGGGACTCTCAAGAGTCTTCTCCAGCACCACAGCTCAAAAGCATCAATTCTTCGGCGCTCAGCCTTCCTTATGGTCCAACTCTCACAGCCATACATTGCTACTGGAAAAACCATAGCTTTAACTATACGGACCTTTGTCGGCAAGGTGATGTCTCTGCTTTTTAATATGCTGTCTAGGTTTGCCATAGCTTTCCTTCCAAGGAGCAAGCGTCTTTTGGCTAACTAGGGGCACTTGAAAACAAAATAAGTCACTCTCCTTTGCTACTTCTTTTGTTTTATTTATAGTTTCTTACTTTTTAAATAGTGAAATAGTGAAATATAACAAAAAAAAACCTTCATGAACAAAAATAATTGATTATACAATAAAGAAATATATACTGTATTATTATACAGTATATATTTCTTGTTTTTTATTAAATTTTATTAAGTTTTACAATACATAATAAAATTTAAAGTAGAAAAAAGAAATAGAAACAGAAATACAAAATAAGAAAAAGATAAAGAAAAAGTGAAGTCAAGAAATAATAAGCAAAGAAAATATAGAAAATAGATGTCCTCCAATCTATCTTTGAACTTAAAGTACAACAATTGATTTTAAATGTTAGTCCTTCATACAGTATACAGGAACTTTTCTTTGTCATATGCCTTTTGATTTCTTTAATCCAATCTTCTAACCTTCATCTTACTGTCTCCCAATAATCCATCTTTGGCTTCCACTCCTTGAAGTAGTAGTTAAATGTTGAATGTTCATTACTACATATTTATATCTTCAATAAAGACCAATTAGTATAACAAATAAAAGCCTTATTTACTTCTAATAAACTACAATATATTCTATTCATATTATGACTCATAACCTAACATGTTATGTAACTTAATACATAATTTAGCAATTCTTATAGTGTTCATACATATATATTTCTATAATTTAATTCTAATATATATATATATCTCCATAAAAAAGGAATTCTTGATTCTCAATTATCCATCTGTAATTTCCATTCCTTGTAGTAGTGTCCATTTAAACTAAATGCATAATCTATCATATCACTTAACCTAATAGCTAATATATCAATTCTTATAATATTCATACAATACATATTGATATATATCATCCTGTAGTAACCATCATTCTAATTCCATCATATCATTATCTTCTCATAAATATATCTCTAAGGAAAACAATATTCTATAATATCAACTTGTGTTTGTATTTAGCATCTTACATTTAGAATATCACTTTTTATATATCCATACAATTTCTCATAACAATTCAAGTCCATATTTTCATTAGCCTTTATATCCATACAGTTTCTCATATCTTCTGTTTAGGTTATGCCAAAATCACAATACACTGTGGCAGATTCGCAATATACAGCCTGCTCTTTTCTATATCTCATATAGAATATCAGAGCAACCTTCTCTCCCTTTCCACATATTTCACAACATCCATCCAACTGTGCACCCATATTTTCACTCTGTCTCCACTGCCACAACATATCTATACCAAGATTGTAGTGTAAAGCCTTCAGAATGTTCTTCTGAACTAATATACTCAAAATTTCCTCCTTCTGTTTCTCCTTCACTTGAAAAACATTTTTCCTTTCTGTCTCTGTTTCTGTTCTCTGTTCTTTCTCTCTGTTTTGCAAAGTTACGAACAGTAATTCCAACGACCTTTGAATATTTGAAAAAGCCTCAGTAATCTCTCTTCTGAGCTCCTCAGGTACAAGTTGGAAAGCCATCTTTCCTGTGTCCTTCAAATTAAAACAACAACCCTTCTAGTCAAAACAATAATCATGTAATCTGTTCATGGAATACTACCAGCAGAATCTATTAAGCAGAACGTCGTTGTTGTTTTTTTGTTTTTTTAAAGTAAAAAGAAAAAAGAAAGTTCCAATAATCCAAAATACAGGAGAGAATAATATTTTAAACAGTTTATAGAAGGAGAAATAAAAAATATATTCCAAATGAAGCAAAATCCAACCAGGGAGGATGTAGAAAAAGAAGACAAGGAAAAAAACACGTTACCCTGTGTTTTTATTCTTCAAACTGCGAGCTTTCGTTCTTCAAGCTGCAAGCTGCTTAATCCAAACAAAGAGTTTCTCAACAAATGAATAGTCATTTAGTTTATCAAGCGAAGAATTACAAACAGAGTCTCTTAAATCCCTTTAATACAAAAGAGAAGTAAAAAAAAAAATGCAGACGTTTCATTATGTTGCAAATACAGAGTCCATCAAACTTCCACCAGAATCAGTTATAGCAAAGAAAGCACAAAGTTAGCCAACATTTTCAACAAAGTCCAAAAAATAGATCTTAGATTTCAAAAATATTTTAATCTAAAAAAAACATTCCTAAAGTGATCTAAAAGCGGCTGGGCGCTCTTGTGTCTCTTCAAAGAGACTTGTTTCCCCTGCGAGAGCCTGATATATCTCGGCCATTGCCTTGCACTTACCCTGTTCCTTCCGCGGTGGAAAACTACAGAAAAAACAAGGGTAGGCAATCCCAATGGCCCCACGAGTAATCTTCTGGTCTCCCCCTCTCCAGGGGAAAAAAAACTTCAGTGGACCACAACTTCTGCAATCCACGCAAGCAAGGGAAATTCAGTCAGTTCTCAGCTTCTCTGAGAAATCTGACTGGTCGAGCTGGCAGCCAAGCCTGGAGTGTCATACAGTATATATTTCTTTATTGTATAATAAATAAATAAATGATTGTATATAAATAAATATAAGAAAGAAAACCGAAATATAATAGAGGTTAAAATACACCAAATATGACAAAGCAACACTCCCCCCTTAATAGAAAAAGATACATATAATACCTATGGATAATGATATAAAATTAATTCAATCCTTAATCTTATAAGTAAATTTAGAAACATATTGCATTGTCTTCTCATTTTTAAAACACAGATTTTTCAGAAATAGGTAACAGACTCACAACCTGGATCCATTCCTTAAAATGAGAGTATGTTTCTTTCCTAATATGTAAAATTATTATCTTTGCTATGCCCCAGGCTTAATAGAGCCAAAGTTTTTCATGAGATAAATTCCATATTTTATAGTGATGTTAATATAGTTTAACATCACATTAAGATTCTTAACTATAATATTTATTCCCCAGATTGTATTGACATATATCTTGATTTGAAATCAAAACGAGGCTATTACTGGACAAGACCAGATCATATGAGTTAAAGAATCTTCAAATTTCTTACAATGGTTACATAAAAAAATATCTAATGTCCATTCTTTTTTTCTTTGAGGGGTCCAAAAAACATGAAATAATGTTTTCTGATGGATTAGTTTCACATTTAAATTATATTTCAACTTTCTTAATACCGTTGGACGCATAGATTCTCCGAAATTGGATATTCCAGTTCTTCATTCCACAGTTGAGATATATAATTAATACTGTTTTATTTATACAATTTTTATACAATAATGAGATATATACTGCTTTTAACACTGTATTTTTGGATACCAAAATAAATTATCTGTATATATTTAACGCTGTATAAAAGTGTTTTTATCTGTATAATTCTTATTACCAAATTCTAGTATGGCGTCCTATGTTAGCAGACCACAGTTCCCTTTTATTTCTGACTTTGTAATTGTGTCTTTTTATATTTGATTTGCTATCGTAACCCTGTTGGAGTTGTTTGGCTTGGTATCATACAGCATTACACAACTGTTAATAAAGATAAGATGCAAATACAGTATAATTAGTCCATCACAGTAAAAACTTTTAGACCTTATCGAGACCCACAGGAAATAACTTGGCAGAAAGCCACCAGAAATGCCTGCCCACCCTCAGTGCTCCGGCTTTCATTTTCTATTTAATTGCTGCTCAAAATTCGGAATTAATTTCTTTTTATCTTCTTGGATAAAAGTATCACAGAGCCAAACTCGACATGATAAATGTGTGACTTTAGCTGAATATTGCTCCTCTCCATAACTTAAGCTATACATTAATAGCATAAATATTTATTTACTGCCTCTATTGGAAGGCAGTAAAATGCATTGCATGGTGGTGTCAAGACATGGGTACATTATTTTAGGTCGAGAATAGTCTCTTCTGAAATTTCAAGAGTGTAAACTCATCACAGCTCCAACTAGCTCAATTGTTTGTGAAGGATTGTATGAGTTACAGTCTGAATCAGCCAGAGGTACCAGGTTTTGCATGGAAAATGTTGTTCTGTACAGTCATGCATTTGTATATCATGGGAAACCGTGAATCTTGGTGTATTAACTTATGTGTATAAACAATACGCTCATGCATATAGCCACATTCCCCAGATTTTGAGAATGCAGAGATTCCTGCTAGAGCGGGTCAAGGGAGGCAAATGTCAAAAGCAGTGTTGTAGCATTGTGATGCAAGTTCTGCCTCTTTTATTTGTGCATCATGATGTCATAGACATACACAAGAGCAGAGTTTATGGTGCAATATTGGAAAGCCTGCGGGTCCCACTGAAGAGGTTGCATCTCCCTTGGATGTCTATGAGACAGCTGTGAAATCAAGAGGCATTACTGGAAATAAAGATTATGCTGAAGGGGGGTATTTGGCTGTAGAATGCTAGCTTCCCATATATTTATTTATTTTTATTATAATAAATTTTAAAATATTAAACATGGATAGGAGGCTGCAAGCAGAAGAGTCAGTTGGCAAATTGGTGCCAATTGGTGAATATCACTTTGAAGATTCCAGCTTCCCATTGCATCTGAACCCAGGATTGAGGTTAATTAGTTCCAAACAACCCAGGATAAGAAGCTGCTTTTAAACTAAGATATGAAATTGATGTATACATTTTGGATAATTTAGGAAATGTTGAAGTTTTTAAGGAAATACAGATTTTTAATTTTTAAAATATACTTTCGTTTTATCAATTCAAATAAATTATTTCAGTTTTGGGCATAATCAATATGCTGATGATACCCAATTATACATCTCCATCCCGGGTGAAGTAAGTGATGCTGTGACTGCCCTCTCTCACTGCCTGGGGACTGTGGGTGTCTAGATGGGGAAGAACAGGCTTCAGCAGAACCCTGGTAAGACGGAGTGGCTGTGGGTTAATGGCTCCTCTGTATCTGGGAAATTGTTATCTTTAGTTCTGGATGGGGTTGCACTGCCCCAGACAGACCCGGTGCGGAATCTGGGGTTCCTTCTGGACTCACGACTCCTGCTCGAAGGGCAGGTGGCAGCCATAGCCAGGAGGGCCTTTGCTCAACTTCGTGTTGTGCACCAGTTACACCCTTTCCTAGATCGGGAAGCCCTCCGAACAGTCACTCATGCCCTGGTCATCTCCCATATAGACTATTACAATGCACTCTACATGGGGCTACCTTTGAAGTGTATCTGGAAGCTACAGCTGGTCCAGAATGCGGCCGTGCGGGCAATTCTTGGTGACCCAAGATCGGCACATGTAACACCTTTGCTGCGCGAGCTGCATTGGGAATCAGTTTGCTTCCGGGTCCAATTCAAGGTGTTGGTGATCACCTTTAAAGCCCTACATGGCATGGGTCCAGGTTACCTGAGGGACCATCTCATCCCCATTACATTGACCCATCCCACACAATCATGCAGATAGGGCTTGTTACAGACCCTGTCTGTAAGAGAATTCCGTTTGGTGGGGTCCAGGAAGTGGGCCTTCTCTGCAATGGCCCCCGCCCTGTGGAACATTCTGCTCCCGGAGGTGAGGCAGGCTCCATGGCTCCTGACCTTCCGGAAGAACCTGAACACCTGGATCTGCCACCTTGCTTGGGGTGGGAAAGGGAGTAGTTATTCTTGGGGAGGGCTGGCGCCTTAGAGTGTTCCTCACATACATATGAACTGAATTAGATCTGCTGCTGCCATCTGGATTTTATTTTTTATTTTTATATTGATATCTTGTATTTGTATTTATATTTTATATACTGTTTATGGTTATTGTTTTTAACTTGTTAGCTTTATTGTAAACCGCCCAGAGTCCCTCTTCTGGGGGGAGATGGGCGGCGGCAAAATTTGAAAAATAAATAAAAATAAAATAATCTGCACACTTAGAAATTCAGGATGTGAAATGCAAATATGACCTATTTCTCATATTGTCAAAACTTGCTATTAAAGTTCACAACAACATGTATGTGGGTTACATTTAGCAGTCTAGGAAAGTCTTTTCCATTCTCTGATTATGGTTACAATGCAGATTTCAGAATGTCCTCTCAAGACAGGAAGGGGCTGAAGGATGTTCTGTGGAAACAGACTGAGGGGATAAGAAAGATACAGTATGTGTCTGTGTGTGCATGCACATGTGTAGGTACTGTCAGCTATTTACCATTTGGTCTAATTTGATTCATAGCTGTAATGTTTCAGTGACATGCTATTTTGATTAAAAATCTGTCAATTTTAATGGCTATAATCAGTATACAAAAAAAGCTGAATGTTAGGGCGACATATACTGAACTTTAAATCACACCATAACTTTAAAATTATGTTGTTAAACTATTTGTATTTGAAAAAATTCTTAGCCACTTGTTGTCGTGGTTATTTATTTATTTATTATTTAAATTTATCCCCACCCATCTCCCCAAATAGGGGACTCTGGGCGGTTAGGTGAAGAACAACGCTGAGCCTCGTATTTAAGCTTTAGATCTTTATTGTTCTACCTTACACAGAATCTTGCCAAACTAAGCCACACTAAGCAGTTCTCTGGGGAAAAACCCCAGGCACTCTAAGGCAGGTCCGGCCTGACCTTCTTAGATGGGCGCCCAAGGTCTTTGAGGCTATGAACGCGTTTCTCACCCTGGAAAGCGCCCCGTCCTCCTTCGCCTGTGATCTTCATAACATCACCTTCTTCCTCAGAGACAGATTCCACCACACTTGTGGGGCATTGGGGCTATTTATCTAGAAATGGGAAGCCATCTTGTTTATTTCATTTTGTTTGTTATGTGCTAGTCTTCAAAATTTATAGCAAAATAAAAAGTCTCTATGGAGAAATTGGCTTTTTCTTTTGCCAGTCCAATGGAATAGACACATATGCATCAACCCAAAATAGAATAAAAGGGAATGTATTTGTGTAAAAACTGCATATAGTACTATAGATAGAAATTTAGGTATAATTGCTGTACTGCAATTTACATCAACATACAATACATAGAGATACAATTGCCTTTCCCTCAAATTGTCCATAAATGCTAAAAGGAGTAACCATTTAGGACTTGCCCAGAAACTAACCCCCTCAAAAAAAAGAAAAAAAAGAAAAAAGGAAAGAAACAATGACAACAACAACAATTTTTGTATATAATTTGTGCAACTCACTACAGCGGGGATTATGTCCACAGGTCTTGTGTCCCTGCTCGGTCTACCAGTGATTAACCATTCTTTTCATTCCTTTCCTTTAATCGCTTGGCAATAATTTTGTATGAGTGTGAATGTCTTGGCTTTCATTATGCAGTTGTCTTTCCAGTGATCCGCAAGACGTCCTGTATTCCCATACTTCCGTCCTTGTAAATCCTCTTGCTAGGTTTTTTTTTTCCAATAGTGATGCTACTATCACTGATAAGAATGGGGATGTCCTACCATTGAGAAACTATTGGAGAATTTCTCTTTCCCCTGGAGCAATTTGAAAAAATCTGTTATACCAGTTTTTCTGTCGGCATATTTGGTGGATAAGTTATTTAACCCTAATTAAAATTAATATAAAATATAAAAAAATAAAAGACTGTTTATGTCCAGTTCTATCTCCAATAGTATAGACCTTCAAACTGAGGATTGTTCTATGTAAAGTAGGATGTATGAGTGCCCTACCTTATAAATGGATTTACTATGGCACAGTTCTATATATGTCTACTCAGGAATAAATTATTTGAGCGAATGTAGAACTTATAGCCTAAGATATAATTAGATAGAAAGATAAAACATGAGAATCTGGGATAGTGGCAGAATTAAAACCAGATTTTAACCCTATTCAGGTCTCTCTTTGTGTCTGTTGGCCCTTGTCAGCCCTCCCAGGTAAACCAGACGGGAAACATGACCAGATGAGCTAATTCTACTTCATTGTAAGGCTACATTAACAGAATCTTGCAAGTCTGAAAGTACAAATCTCCCATCATCTCTTTTTACAGCCTGATCAATTAGGGTGGATCCTTCCTAAGTTTCTTTCTCTGACCATTAAGCTGCTATGGGCTCCTCCCTCTTTTATCTGATCATTCCCTAGGCAGCATCTCTCCCCCTCATCCCTCAAGGTTATTCCCACATACCATTACATCCCTGCTTTGGGCCAGCTTAACATTGGGATCTTCCATCTGCAATTCATTTGGGAATCTTCCAATTTTGGATGAGTAAGATAATACACTTTATTCTCATTGCTCACATAGACTCTGTCTGGATAGAGCCATGTATAAATAAAATACCAGAAAGAAGACATCAGAAATAAGATGTGGAACAAGACATCAGTAGAGTGAAATGGGCTTTTCCTATGTGTATTTTTTTAAAGCTTGTATAATGGTCTTTGAAGCAAAAGGTTACTTATTCTCCTCACAATTATGCCTGCTATCAGATTTGCAACTGCCTTCCTAGCAGAGAGGAATGGGGGATGGAGTGAACGTATAATTGATATTCTAGAGGTCAGCATCTGTAGCTGACTGCTCATCGTCTCTTGCCATGCCACCAATATGTTTTGCAACTCTCTGCATTAGTGTGCAAAAAAAAAATATGCATATTGAGCATGTAGTTGTAGCTAAGGCTTTATATTTGTCTTTGATGCTATTGCTCATTACATTAGAATGTAAATGGTATGTTATTCATGAAAACACTTTTGAGTGATGTTCCCTAGAGAAGTTTTTCCTTCAGTAATTTTGAAATAATGCATATACCCATCCATATCTTCATTAATTCTGCAGTATATACAATGCCTCTATACCTGTGTGTCCCTTTAAGGAATTTAATATTGTTCCATAGAAACAGACCTGTGTTCTATCTGCAAAGGATACAGAAGGATGAGTATTCTTTTCTAGTCCCATTACAAAGAATGAATTTTATATTATCAATGAACAGTATAAAACATATCAGATTAAATATGGGACAGAATTAATGTGTAGTTTAGTTTTTAAACATTCCCTTCTAAATTCCTTGAAAAAAAGATGAAAGGAAAAAAAACTGCTTACATAGGCTGGCTTGAAATATTCTTTGCTGATTTGGTAATTATGTCTTAGCAGTGTCAGTAGAGTAGCCTGATGTTTAATAGTGTGTATTAAAATGTCTGTAGCATTATCTCAAAAATTATAACAAGCTAATTTTGACGTTAGCTGGACAAGTTGATAAGGCCTTTTTAATAAAGTGATATAAGGAAGCTTGGGTAATTATTTTTCATTCATGTTTGTCTTTTAAAGAACTGAGCTATCTGTCATAATTTCACAATAGCCACAGACAGGGCTTCATTAGGAAATGGATGCAGGATTGGCAGAGAGGGTGACATTATGTAAATACATAAGCACTAGGCTTTTCCTGACAGAACATACTTAGCACTCATATTGGACCATAAGTCTAAATATTATAAAGAATAATAGAAGCTAAATAAGAGAATAGAAATGAGAGACATCTGATGGATATTTCTTGATTGCTTCTTAAATGATTGTGGAGATGCTTTAGTACTGTCAGCCTATTAAACAGGGTTTGGGGGGTGTTGAACATCCTGTTTTTCAAAACTGACAAATTGATTGGTTTAATCTAAGTAAACTCGCATAATTAAGTGATTTTAGAAGATCAGAACTGGCTGCCTAAGACCAAGTAGAACTAACCTTGCCCCTTCTTCCTACAGTTAATGGCACAGTCATTTTTTTTTTAAGATGGTGGTGAGGGTGGTTGTCTGAGGGGCTGCGTAGTAACTTTTGAAGTGTGGTTGATGGTGAGGCTTTAGAAGGTCTTGGGAAGTGTGGAGGGCTGTGACTTGAGTTTTGGAGAGAGTTGGAATGTGTTGGAGAGTTGGAGGGAAAGTTGGAGCGGAGTTGGGCAGAGAGCTCGCACGTGCCGGGAGGGAGAGAGCGCAGTGAGCAGAGGCCGTGTGGGACTGTTTGGAGGACTGTGCTGGTGTTGGAAGACTGGTTTCTGCCTGACCCCCTGGATCCCCCATGGACTGCACTGGGACCTACTCTTGGATGGGCTTCCTTCTGGTGTAGTTGAGAGCAGCCGGTGTCTGGGAGCTGGATTTCTGAAGCTCCGGCTCCAGCAAGATGGCACGGGCCACGAGACAGCGGGGAAGACAATCTCTCCTGGTCTCTGCCGAGGGCGGCAGCTGGAGCTACTTGCACGGATGCTGGAGGCATCGTGGAGGAGAGTGGGCTGCTGGCTGGACTTTCTGCTCCGGATATTAGAAGCCTCGGACTCTTGGAGGTGACGAAGATGGCGGCTTTCCAAATCAGTGCTACATGGTGATTGGCCGGCACCGGTGGCAGCAGCATTTGGTGAAGTGCAATCTATTCCCAAGCTGCTGAAGAGGCTGCATGGCCACCCCACGCTGTTCATGAGAAGTGCTGTACTTTGTGTTTTAGGAACTATTACTGGACTGCTCTGTGTGGGCATGCAGAGCTTGTGATCTTGCCCCGTGAAGCTACCTAGAGATGATCCAGGGGCTGTGGGGTGGTAGATGGGGATTGTAGTGTGTGTAGTTGATCCTGTCCTCTGGGTGAGGGCCGGGGGGGTTGGTGGAGTGGCTCCCTGCTGGGTGGGTGAAAGCGACCAGGCAGGGGGGTGCTTGTGGTTGTTGGGGATATGAGTGGGGGTGGGTGATGACCTACAGGTGCTCAGTGCTAGTGCTATAGCACCTGTTGGATTTTTACTTTGCCCCTTGGTTGTGTGTATATTCTATGTATGCTGTTTGGAGGGGGGTTCTCTTTAGATCGAGAGGGGAGGTTCAAGGATGGGGGATGGAGAGACTTGTGGGGTGGATAGGATGGGGAGAAGATCTCGGTGGTGTTGGGTATAGGGAAATATGGTGGAGACGGGGGGGTCTTTTCGGGGAACACGACCTTGATGCCTCGTACCAATCTTGCGTTCCGCCCCCCTGAGCTCAACCCAATGGCCTGGTCAGCAGATCTACAATTGCCCAGGTTTTAGGCTGCTGCTCCTGAATGCCAGATCAGTCTGCAATAAGGCTCCTCTTATTGCTGATCTTATAATTGCAGAGAAGGATGTTCTGGCATGTGTCACTGAAACATGGCTGGGGCCGGAGGGGGGTGTTCCTCTCTCTGAAATGTGTCCAGCCCGTTTTTGAATGTGGCACCAGACTAGACTGCAGGGCAGGGGAGGAGGTGTTATTGTTGTCATCCAAGAATCCCTGGTTTCCTGGGGCGCTGCTCCACAATGTTCCCGGTTGTGAGTCCCTTTTTCTTAGGTTGGGCTCTAGGGATCAGTTGGGATTGCTGCTGTACCAGCCTCCCTGCTGTGTAGCAGCCTCCCTGCCCGAGCTCCTTGACCTCACTGTAGGGTAGGTGGTGGACTTTCCCAGGCTTATAGTTCTGGGAGACTTCAACCTCCCTTCCCTGGGAGTGGGATTGGAGGTAGCTCGGGAGTTCATGGAAACCATGACTTCCATGGGCCTGTCCCAAGTCATCCAGCTAGGAATAGTGGTCACACTCCTGATTTGGTGTTCTTGTTGGAGTGTTGCTTATGTGATCTGGAAGTGGTAGACCTATCTTTGGTCCCGCTGTCATGGTCAGATCATGCCCTGGTGGCTATGAGCTTCTCTAGGGACACACCCCTCCGCAGGGAGGCAGGACCTATTAGATCGGTCTGCCCCAGTGACTGATGGACCCAGTTGGGTTCCAGAGGGAGCTAGGGGTTATAACTGAGCATCTGCTGCGTAGTCCTGCTGAGACCTTGGTTGCCACCTGGAAGAGGAGGGTGACTGAGGCTGTAGACAGGATTGCACCCATGCAACCTCTCCAGACCCATCGACCTCCTCGGGCCTGTGGTATACGGAGGAACTGAGAGGAATGAAATGGATCAAGAGACGTCTAGAGCATAGCTGGCGGAAGACGAACGAATCCGACCGAACACGGGTAAGAGCTGCTATTAAAGCCTACCTTGTGGCGATTTGTGCGGCAAAGAGGCAGTACTTCTCTGCACAAATTGCATCTGCAGATAATCTCCCGGCGGCTATTTTTAAGGTGACCCGTCTCCTTCTGAGTAAGGAGGATTCGGGAGTGTACCTACAGGGGCATGCTGAGGAATTTGCGGATTTTCTGATAGATAAAATCACTCAGATTCATTCCCAGCTGGATGCCAGCATGGATAATGGTCCAGTGGAGATGCCTGGGGTACGTTCTTGCCCAGTTATCTGGGAACACTTTGACCCTGTTGCTCCTGAGGAAGTGGACAGGATCCTAGGGACTGTGAGTTTGGCCACCTGTGTGTTGGATCCATGTCCCTCCTGGCTAGTAAAAGCCTCCCAGGAGGTGATGTGTGGGTGGGTACTGGCGGTGACTAATGCATCTCTGGAGGAGGGGGTTGTGCCCCAGCCTTTTAAAGAGGCTGTGGTTCGCCCCCTCCTTAAGAAGCAATCACTGGATCCCATCCTGATGGACAGTTTTTGTCCTTTCTCCAACCTCCCCTTTTTGGGGAAGGTTGTTGAGAAGGTGGTTGCACTGCAGCTTTGGAGGATACTGGATGAAACAGATTATCTGGACCCCTTTCAGTCAGGATTCAGGCCTGGATATGGGACGGAAATGGCATTGGTCGTGCTTTTCAATGATCTCTGGCAGGAGCGGCATGGAGGGTGTGCGACCATCCTGGCTCTACTTGACCTCTCGGCGGCGTTTGATACCATCAACCATGGTATCCTTCTGGAGCGGCTTCAGGGTTGGGGCTGGGGGGCACTGTGTTGTCATGGTTTACCTCCTTCCTCCAGGGCCATTTCCAGTCGGTGTTGATCGGGGGTGAGAGGTCCTGCCCTCGGCCCCTGCTTTGTGGGGTGCCACAGGGGTCGGTGTTCTCTCCGCTCCTGTTTACCATCTACATGAAACCGCTGGGTGAGATCATCCACCACTATGGGTTGAGATATCATCTGTATGCTGATGATACTCAGTTGTACATCTCTGCCCATGGTGAGCTAAGCGATGCCGCGACCGCCCTCTCCCGGTGCCTGGAGGCTGTTGAGGTCTGGATGGGGAGCAACAGGTTGAAGTTGAACCCTGGCAAGACGGAATGGCTGTGGGTTCGGGGCTCTTTGGTTTCCAGAGAATTACCATCTTTGGTCTTGGATGGGGTTGCACTGCCCCAGACAGACCCTGTGCGTAACCTGGGTGTTCTCCTGGACTCACGACTCCTGCTCGAAGAGCAGGTGGCAGTCGTGGCCAGGATAGCCTTTGCACAACTACGTGTTGTGCACCAGCTATGCCCATTCCTGGACAAGCAGGCCCTTCTCACAGTCACCCACGCCCTAGTCACCTCCCGTTTGGACTATTGTAATGTGCTCTACATGGGGCTGCCCTTGAAAAGTATCTGGAAGCTTCAATTGGTTCAAAATGCAGCGACCTGCATAGTTTTGCACAAGCCTAGACTTGCCCGTGTGTCACCTCTTTTGCGGGAGCTGCATTGGTTGCCGATTTGCTTCCGGGTCCAATTCAAGGTGCTGGTTATCACCTTTAAAGCCCTACATGGCTTGGGGCCAGGTTATTTGCAGGAATGCCTTTCCCCAGTTACATCCACCTGGCCCACCAGAGTGGGGAGGCAGGGCATGTTGCGGGTCCCTTCAGTTAGGGAGGTACATCTAGTGGGACCAAGGAAAAGGGCCTTCTCCATAGTGGCTCCCTCCCTTTCGAACATCATCCCCCCAGATATAAGATTGGCCCCCTCCTTGCTCCTGTTCCGGAAGGCCCTGAAGACGTGGTTTTGTTAGCGGGCCTGGGGACCCCAAGCTGCTTCGGAGCCAATCAAGTGGCTCGTATGAATTTGTTTGCTGCTGCCGGGGGGTGTCTATTGTGTTTTTATGGTTTTTAATTCTGTAAGCTGCCCGGAGTCACCGCGTGTGAGTTGGGCGGCCTTATAAATCTGTTAAACAAACAAACAAACAAACCAAAGCTTGTCAAAATTCTTTTGGCAGCTGAAGTAAAAATCCCCGTGAAGTGCCTCTTTTCTTCCTTGATAGTAAAAATACAGTAATAAATTAAATTAAGGCTGTTGTCCTTTCTTGATCCCTAGGTCAGCTGCCTGAAGTGACTGTATTTGATTAACAAAAAACAAACAAACAAAACAAACAAAAAGCAAAACTCCTCTGCAAAGAACCAAGCCTACTTAGCTTTTAAAATTAAATTTGACTGCTGGCTTTGAAAATATTGCCCGTGTAACACACTGATTGTTCTACACATCTGACTTCGTATCTTGGAAAATTTATTGGTGCATCATGAGTGCACCAGTACACTACTTATACGTCTTAGCTGGTGGAATTCAGGGAACACTATATTGGCATGCAGGGGTAGTCTTTAAATTAAGGATCCTAGCTTGCTTAACATTTTGAGCCTGTTTGATAAGTAGGAGTGAATTGGAGAAGCAGAGCTTCCCAGGTTCTGACCTTGAAATTCAGGAGACAGTAGGCTGTCCGATGTCTGCAGATGTGGCTAAGAAAATGGCATTCTGGAGGATGAGCCTGCAGTTCTGGAACAGCCAGGTAATCAGCTACCTGTTGCAGAAGTACAACAGTAGGCTGAGTTACTTGGCTTAAGCCTGAGCCGGAAATGATCCTCAGTCCTGACACAGGCAGAAATATAAAGCAAGTAGAACAAGGATTTTCAGTAAAGCTCCTTGAAAAAAAGAGGCAGGAAAGTACGTACATGACAAGCATCAGCCCTGATACCTAGATCTTGGATTTGTCTGCATGGAACTTGTGCTTCTGAAGGAAGCTTGTTTGTTTTTCCTGAGCTTTCACATTACTGCACAATGATGAGATTCTTAGCTGCTGTAAAGATCTCTTACTGTATCTAAGTCTGACTTCCTCTACTTGTAATTGCTAGCATAGGATACATAGAATAACATGAACATGCACAGAGAAGCACTGAGCTTTGGTTTTCCTTGTGGCATACTGGCTAGTATATGTTACAACTGACCAGTATTGCCCTTTCCATTTGCAGAGAATGCTGAATGTGGCTCGGGTGCTGTCCTTACTGTTAGCAGGGAATGCTGCATGTATAGCACAGGTATAACTAAGGCTGGTAACCTAGTCAGCATCTCTGTTTCACTGGAAACAACATGGGTGTCTTGACCTAAACCATGATGGGCAATGGAGATCAATATCTATGGACCAATCTGGTCCATGTCAAATGGAAGATTGTGAGAATAGAAAAGGAATAAGTGGTAAAACTCATAAATATACAGTAATATATAAATGAATGAAATAAAAATAAATACGTTATTTGTCTGTGAATCTAAGAGAAAAGGGAAAGATATCATAAATTTGAATGAAGGTGGCCTGATCTTGGGGATTGCAGGAAATGGAAGATGTGGCTTTAATTAAGAAAGAAAAAAATTAAAATGTCTGCTAGAAAGTATGAATTGTTTGAAATTCAAGTTAATATGGGTGTGTATGAAAGTAGGAATTCATATGCTGATGATAGTTTCATGTTGTATTCCATTGAATGGGGATCATGGATGTACCAAAGATGAGGTTTGGGAAAAAAATGTTTGCAAATTAATCAAATGAATGAAATCCAAGGGGAAAAAATTATTCTGCTAAGTGATAAGGTGACAATGAGATGAGAGAGCACCGAAAAAGAGATCGGGCCATTTGGAAACCCAAGAATGAATAAGAGTGCTGAATGTTTGGTATCTTCCTAGAAAAAGTTATATTTGTTCTGAAAATGGACTGTTACTATAAGTGTATTTGTATGTATACATGACAAAGGAATGAATATGAATCAAAAAGTATGACTGATTTGATTGTTTATGATGAAGTGAGAAAATTAATGAAGGATACAAGGGTGATGAGAAGGTCTGAATATGAGACAAATTACTTTTGTACTAGAAAGTGGATGTAATGGAAGAGGATGTCAAAGCTGCTTGGAACAAAGTAAAAAGTATAATATTACAAAGTGCCCCAGAACTCTGTGAAGCTACTACTACTGGGAACTATAACTAAGTTATACATATACGTATACGTATACGTATACAATGATTGCTGGAAAAAATGAGGGTGAAAGTAAGATATTGTAAAATGTCTTTTCCTTATTGTATAGGGAAAACGATAATTGAAGAGAATGTAATCAAAGAGAGAAGGGACACTTAAGATTTAAAAAGGCAAAGGAAATGGAGAGCAATTTTGATGGAAATAAAAAAATTGTTTTGGAAGTACTTGAAGATGACTAAACAAGTATCCATTTTTGTATGGAATTAAAAATTAAAGTGATGAAATTAGAGAACCCTAAAAGGAGTATTTTAGAGATTTGCTTGGGAATCATAGTGATATGGCAAAGAGCAGAATTGGAGCAATTGCTCTAAACGCTAATGTCTAAGAAAAATAAGGCTGAAAAGGAAGACATAAATACTGTGAGAATGTTGAAAAATTGTAAGATTGCAATCGTAGAAGGTGTAACTGTTGAAATTTTAAAATATGGATATGATTTGCTTCTAGAGTAGTTGTGTCCCTAACGTGTGTAAAGACTCTATTTGTGCCTGATAGTTGGGAGGATATTATTATTGTCCCCTTATACAAAGGGAAAGTTAGCAAGAGTGAATGGGGAAAAAAATGACATGGGGATTAATTTGTTAAGTACCTGGGAAGATGTTTTGGAGAATTCTGAGTGACAATGAAAAATTAACCATATTTGTGAAGTACAGTACATCTTTTGCCAGGCAGGGAGTATGTACACCAGATCTTTGTTCTACAAAGTCACTAAAAACTGTACGACTGCGAAAAAGAAAGTTTATTGCAAGTTTGTTGTTGTTGTTGTTGTTTTAAATTTTTTATTTATTAAGAAAAATAAAAGATATACAAAACAGACACAACCAATATTAACACACAACATACAATAGGTCAATTAAACAATTAATCATACACTTTTATAAATTTAACCTCTACGTGCACACATCACCCATGGGACATGTATTTTTCCTTATCTCATTACTTTTTATTGTCTTACAATTTTTAATATTAATAATTCTTATACAGCCCTCTTCTCCAAAATGATAATATGTATTGATTTGGTTTTATTCCTTTCCCTTTAACAAATACATATTCTAAAAATTCACCCCATATTACCTCAAAATCGTTTCTTTTCATCAAACCCTTTTTATATTTTAATTCGCATGTCAATTTATCATTTATTGCAGTGTTCCACACCTCTTTGGTTTAAAGAAGTGCAAGTTTGTTGTTTTAAAGAAAGTGTACAGTAGCATGAATTGTGGAGTATTTTGTGTGACTATGCAGGTGAAGTTTGGTTAATAAATGTGGTAAGAGCAGCATAAAACTAAGTAAAGAATGCATGAGAATAAATAAAATGCTACCTTTTGCACTGATGTTGCCTTAGTTGTTTAATGTATAAAGAATGTGTTGGGGATGTGAATGTACATGTGTTATATATGAGTTGGCTTCTAAAGTGCCAAGTAAGAGTGGACCAGAAAGGGTCAAGCTTGAGCAGACCGAAGAGAAGAGCTCATGTTAGAAAGCTAAAGCTGGAAGAGCTAACATCAGAGGAGCCAGAGGCAGACGTGGTAAGGGCTGGTACAGGATGGTTGGAGTCAGGTTAGAAAGCTGACAGCGTTAAAGGCAGGCAGGAGAGGTTAAGTTGGTAGCATCTGTAATTGGGACCAAGATACAGCTAAAAATTAAAATATAATGTTTTATAGAGATGATAGGTAACAAATTTAAGAATATTAGAGTGTTACAGAAAATAATGAGTAAGGGCATAAGAATGGGAAGTAGTTAAGAATAGTAAAATAGAAATAGATCCTAGCATGGAAGTAAATTAGGAACATATAGCAGTTTGGAAGATTAAGGCTCTAAAATAGTAGAGCTAGAATACAGACACTGATTGTAAATTAGAAAGCAGCAGGTATTCTTTCTTTCGTAATAAAAACAAAACACTTTTATAATAAAATCCTTTTCCAGCTGGAATTGACATGTGTGCATCCTGCCTGGGATCTGTACCATCTCTGAATCTGGGACACAGAACAAGCAAATGAACATGTGTATCTTGGTAAAATGTCAAGTATGCATGAGGAAATGGATGGAGAAATTTTAAGTCATGCAAATGCTGATAGAAAAGTAGTGGGTAGTATGTTGTTTGTTGCAAGGGGTGAATGCTTGTTGAAAGAAAGGAAAATGAGTGTTTGTAAGAGTATGCTTCTGCCCATATTTTTATAGGAAACCGAGTTGGGTAGGTCAGGAAAAACATAGGAGTAAGTTAAATGCAAATAGGATACATAAAAATGGTAAATGTAGTAAAATAATATGCAAGTATATGGTTACCAAACAACTGTTTCCTAAATTAAAAAGTGAGTAAGCAGTATGAAAAAAGTTCACATTGAGCTATACTAGTCATTTAGTGGGAATGAATAAAGATCAAATTAAATATATGAAGGAAGATCTTTACTCCCAACTTAAGAATAGAAAACGGAATATTGGTGGACAGCAAAAGAGATTCAAAGATACTCTCAAAGCTAATTTAAAAAAATGTAATATCAGCATTGAGAACTGGGAAGCCCTAACTCATGAGCATTTCAATTGGAGGTCATCCTTTATTAATGGCGCTATGGACTTTGAAGAAGCACGAGTACAGGGCGAAAAGGAGAAAAGAGCTAAAAGGAAGGCACGTCAGGCAAACCCTCATCATGACTGTCTCCCACCCGGAAACCTATGCCCTCATTGTGGGAGGTTGTGCGGATCCAGAATTGGCCTTTATAGCCACTTACAGATCCACCGTTAAAATTTTACCTTTGGAAGAAAATCTTACTCGGCTACGAGTGATCGCCAATGCATGAAGGAAGAGTGAATGAGACAAGAATAAGGGTAAGATAAAGAAAGAAATGGTTAGATCAGGGCTTTCCAAACTTTGGCCGTTGGCGACACACCAACGGCTGGCCCAAAAAAACCCGGAAGCGCCGCCGCCAGTGTGGTGCTCAAAAACCCAGAAGCGCGGTGCTTCCAGGTTGCTGCGGCGACGGCAATGGCCGCCCCTTCGAAAGGGCAGGCTCCGGGGACCCCAAAAATGTCCTCGGTTCCGGCAGGGAGGCAAAAAGCCTCCCCATGTGCGTGCACATTGCCAGGCTTTCCGGCGCACAGCTGATCAGCGTGGGGGGATGGGGTGGAAATTCTCCCCGCCGATCAGCTGAGCGCCGGAAAGCCCGGCTGCATGCGTGCGGGGAGGCTTTTCACCTCCCTGCCGGAATCGAGGGCATTTTTGGGGTCCCCGGAGCCTGCCCTTTCGAAGGGGCAGCCGCTGCCACCGCACGGCAACCCGGAAGCACCGCCGCCGGTGCTTCCGGGTTGTCACGCGACACACTTGGGGCCCCCAGGCGACACAGTATTGTGTCGCGACACACAGTTTGGAAAGCCCTGGGTTAGATGAAACTGATAAAATTCTGAAAAAGAGAATGGTGAGACCTTTAAAGAACAAAAATGAAGCAATCTATGGAATGAAGCAATCTATGGATAGTTTCCAAGGACAGAAAGGTATGAAAATGTTGAGTGGTGTATTGGTATAAACTAGTTAACTATTTTTCTTTTTTTCTTATCTCATGCCTTTAATTCCTTTGGCTTACCATATCTTATAACTTTTCCATGCTTTCCATAACATTTTTCTACCCAGAAAGTAACATAACAGTTCTCCTAGACTGGATCCCTGTCCCTCCTGGCTTGTCTCTGCAGTTGGAGTAGTTTACTTGACCTCGGAGATTGATAATGCCTCATTGTGAGAGGGAACACTGCTATTGGCCTTGAAGGAGGCTATAATGTGCCTCCTCCTTAAGAGGCCCTCCCTGGGTCCAGAGGTGTTAGACAATTATTACGTGGTCTCCAACCTTCCCTTTTTGCTTGCTCTTGTAGATGACCTTTGTAGAGATCTAGATAAGGGTAGTGCACCCACCCTTGTTCCTTTAGACCAGGGCTTTCCAAAGTTTTTCCCGCGGCGACACACCAACCGGTGTTGGTGTGTCGCCGCGGGAAAACCCGGAAGTGCCGTCCTTGCGGCAGCGCGCAAAAACCCGGAAGCACTGCTGCCGCTTTCCGGTTTTGCACGCTGCAGTTGGTGTGTCGCTGCGGGAAAACCTGGAAGCGCTGATGATGATCAGCGCTTCCGGGTTGTGTGGCGACACACCAGACTGTGTGTGGCGACACACTTTTGTGTCGCAACACACAGTTTGGAAAGCTCTGCTTTAGACCTCTCAGAAGCCTTTGATATAATCAACCAAAGTATCCTTCTAGACTACCGACAGGGGTTGAATGGTTGTCCTTCTTTCTCAGCAGAGGGTTCATGTCAGTGGTGGTGGGGAGGACAGGTTGGACAATTTGCTGCTCCCTGGTTGGTGCCACAGGGTTGGTCCTCTCCACTCTCCTATTTAACATTTACATGAAACCACTGGAAGAGGTCATTTGATAGTTTGGGATTCACCATCATTAATATGTTGATGATACCCAACGTTATATCACTGCCCAGGCCAGATTGGTGATGCCATTGATGACCTGCCTGGTGCCTGGAGGATATGAGGATCTTGATGGGAGAGAACAGGCTTAAATTGAACCCTAGGAAGATGGAGTTACTGTTTTATCCACTGAAATTCTCTGTCTGCTTCAGTGGTGTCTCTTCATGAGGTAGAACTACCTCTGACTACGGGGGTCCTTTTGCTCTTGGTGGATCTTGCTAGAACAGTGGGTGGAGGCCAAAGACAGTGGGGCCTTTGCCCAGCTTTGTGGTGTGTCTGTTGTGGAGGGGGAGGATCTTGTTGCAGTGACTCATGCCCTCATCATCACCTGTTTAGCCTACTAAAACATGCTTTAGATGGGGTTCCCTTTGAAGACCATTCAGAGGCTGCAGTTGGTTTGGATTGCAGTGGCCTGTGTGCCAACCATTGTTTGCCAGTGGGAGCACTTTACACCAGTGCTGCAGCCCCTATAGTGATTATTAATAAGCTTCTGGATGCAATTTAAAGTGCTGGTGCTAACCTGTAAAACCTTACATAGCTTGGCACCAAATTATTTGCAGGACCCCATTCTCCCTTTGAAATGGCCCAGCCAATTTGACCTACCTGGGAAAACCGAATGGTTCCCCACTTTAGGGA
This sequence comes from Charina bottae, assembly GCA_023362775.1. NCBI lineage: Eukaryota > Metazoa > Chordata > Lepidosauria > Squamata > Charinaidae > Charina > Charina bottae. Next base: position 29,475,930 of record JALMGJ010000003.1, on the reverse strand, counting down.
GGTGAGAGGAGATTAATCTTGGTGGTGTCGTGTTTTGGTGGCAGAGCCAGTCCTTTGGAACAGCTTTCCAGTAGACATTTGGGTGGCTCCCACCCTGACTGCCTTCTGGAAACAGCTGAAAACGAAGGTCTTCTGGAGGGCATTTGAGACATGATTCAATGTGGGCTGAGGTTATAGTTTGGCTTTGTTTTATTCTATTATTCTTTATTCTGTTTTTTGAATAATATTTCAGCTGAAGTATTATTTAAAACTAGTCTGTGAAAGAAACTTTTGCAGTGCTCCTTGTTCTGTGTAGTGATTTAATAGTGCAGGTATACATTCTGAAGGTTATTCAGAAAATGGCCCGGTTACTACATAGAAGATATGGATTCCATATCTATGGATTAGGCCAAGTTTTCTAGTCTGTTTTACAGGTTAATTGAGAGAGTTGTCTATACCATGCCCACTGAAATTTCCAGGGGAAGTAAAGAGGAGATTCTCCTGAATGTGATCTCACTCAGCCCAGTTCCTGGCCAGAAAGGAAATGAAAAGATTGGTCTGATTCCTAAGGGACTGCGGAAATCTCCTAGCTGTTCGGGGTGAATAAGGCTTCTTTGAAAACAAAGGCATATTAAAGTGTTAAATTCAAAGAAACAGGACTAGAGAATGCTAAAGTGTGTACAGTCTCAGGTCATTTCCCCACTAACAATTTACAGTATCATGTTTGTAGATGATTGGAGTCCATAGCTACAGTAACTCAATCAAAGGGAATCCTGAAATGCACCTTTTATCCTTCTTAAGAAGCGCTTGGTTAGAATGGAAAACACCAAGAATATAAAGATGATGTAGTTACAGAATACCACATTAGAAATCAGCACAGGAATCAGAATGAAAAGAGAATTTATCAGAATTTATTTTTTAAAAAAGCACCAGGGAGATTATTGGGAGGAGAGAAATCATCTTAAATTTGGCTCCTTAAATTTCTGCTGTTTTGCTTGTTTCCAGAAGACTGGGTTATACTTGTACTTTGGTTTGGGGATGGGGGAAAGAGGCTATGAGAATAGGTGCTTTCATGGTGTGGTTCTGTAACTGTTATGGTTTTGAATAATTGCAGTTGTTTGGAAAAACAGCTGTATAAGCCACCACAGAGTTTTCTCACAAGTTGTGCTTCTGAGAACAACTAAACAGGTCATAGTATCCTAAGTATGGCTGTTGAATGGTGGATATGTCCAAACTCCCCACAAGTCTTCAGCTGTGATTGGGCAATAACTCCAAATCCATTAGATAACCTGGATATTGCTGCTATCACTCAGACTAATCTTGCAAATATGGCATGGCTAGTAAATACTTTATTAGCTTCAGCAGCCCATTTATAGATAATACCTGTGGAAACTTTGTGGGACTTTAATGTATTTGAAATGTTAATTATAACATCTACCTCTAGCTATAATAAAATATACTAATCAAGGGAGATGCAGCAATTTTTTGTGGGTTTACCATAAAGATCCAGATTGAAAATATTCTGAGCACTTACGTTCTAGACAAGGAAGACTAGTTTGATCCTCTTAGGGTTACAGATATATATATATATGGAAGAAAATTTTATCCCCCTCCCATAAAATGTTGACAAGAGGATTGCCATGGCAACCATACAAATTTCACCTGTACTTTGTTGCTGAGTTCACAGTGTCATTTTTAATTACTGCTATGCAATTAAAAGCAAAAATGAGTAATTTGTGTGAATATGTAATCAATATAATCAGCTATGTTTGCACTGAGAATGAATGCAGGTAATTTAGCCCACTAGAATGGGGGATTTGCCCAACCTGGAAATGCTGCTTTTTATGCGGAGTTTCTTGTTTTCATGATATTTGTTTATTGTTGTTATTATTATTACTATTATTATTGCAGAACTGTGAGAAACTGGAAAATAATTTTGATGACATCAAGCACACAACTCTTGGTGAGCGTGGAGCCCTTCGAGAAGCAATGAGGTAAGTCTGGGTCACCATAGCAACAGTCACAGATGTGGTAAAGAAAGAGTCATTCTTCATTACTGTGGGAACAAATGAGTTCATTGCCACCATTCAGGCCTATTCTCTAAGGTATTAATTTGTCAGCAGAGAGGCTTCCCTTGAGGCTGTACGTCGGTTTTGAAGCTGCATGAATGCTAAGCCTCCCTACACACTAAAAAACGTAAATGTTTAATTTGTTATGAAAAATGCTTAAGGGGTGCCTTGTTTTATATTTAGAATAAACTGTGTGAATGAATGAAAATTGTTCATCTAAATTGTGCAAGTATTAAGGAAATTGTACAATGGTTTTTTTTAAAGTTAGGCAGCATTTGCTCCTAATTTGTATTTAATTCTCACAATATAGCAGCCTGTATAATTTCTTTTTCTATTAGTCTTTAATGGGATTATACCAATGTATGTTAAAACGAATGACCTCCTTCTTGAAAAGGGGGGAGGGTGTTCGTTTTCAACTTCTATGAACCCGTTGCTTCACACAGTTCTGTTTATTCACTCAAGTCCCACGTGCTCAGAAGTAAGTGGTAATATTGCAATCTTGCTACAGTCCTGCAGAGATGTTCAGCAGATTTATTGGTGCAAATGTTTACAGTTGCAGGACTGTGTCTGTTTTGTAATCCAAGGGATGGTGTTGATTTCCCAGTTTAGGAATGTACAGAAAACAGAAGAATTGTTTTGTTTCAAGCTTAGGACAAAACAACCTATGACTGGAACATTTTGAATTGGTGTTATTCTGATAGAATTAGCTACCCTCATCTTAAAATAATTCCACTTGCCTCTGTAACCGATTTCACTGTCATACTGTACTTACCATTATAAAGTTTTTCTTAACATTCCAGTGTTAAAATATCTACACTCCCTCCTTCCTAATAGAGTGCTTTTGTTTGCTTTGAATGATTGGAGTGGATAGCATCACGTTTAGAAGCAATAGTGCTTCTCTTAAGCCTGACTTGAGAATAGTCTGTCCTCGAGCAGGCGTCTGTGAGAAGTTTTGAAAATATGACACCTCCGAAGTCTTGGAAGCCATTCAAGTCTTTTTCTGCTCAAGTATTAAAAAACTTGGTGTCATATCAAACCCAGGATATCATTCCAAGATACTTGGTGCAGCAAACTGTATGAGAACCACACATAGGCTTAGGAGAAAAGCAGGGACTTGCAATTAAATAAAATTAAATCAATGAATAAGATCAGGTCCATATATTCTGAACTGAGCTGTTTGGCTATGGAAAGAACTTTGGAACCTATCTGTAGCTTGAATCATGTCAACTGGATTTCTATTTTCTTAATGGAAACGTTTCGCTCCTTATCCAAGGGGCTTCTTCAGTCTGAGCAAAGTTGGTAAGGGAATCCTAAATATGTTCCTAGGTAGCTGTGTGACCTTACACCTGGGGCTAGGTCATGGTTATATTGAGATGTAATTTTTAAGTCCTTTTATCATCTAATGGAGGGTCGTTAAAAACACCATGCTGCTGTTGAGCTTCTGAAATGGTCTTAATCTTCCTAGGCACAGAAGACAACACGGGGAGGAAGATGGGGGAGAGTTTGTGCCTGAGGCCCCCACCTCTATTCAAGGAAGGATTTTCCAAGTTGGCATAAATGGATTCCTTGACCCCTCTCTCAAACCACCTATCTTCTCTGTCTAAAATGTGAACATTAATGTCCTCAAATGAGTGTCCTTTTTCTTTTAGATGAAGATAAACTGCTGACTCTGGTCCTGTGGTGTTATTTCTCCTGTGTTGTGCCATCCTCCTGTACATAGGTTGTTTGGTTTCTCCAATGTAGAGTTCAGAGCACTCCTCACTGCACTGGATTGCATAAACTACATTGCTTTTCTTATGTTTTGGAGTTTGATCTTTGGGGTGTACAAGCCTCTGTCTCAGTGTGTTGGTGGGTTTGAAATATACAGGTATGTGGTGTTTGCCAAATATCCGTTTTATCTTTTCAGACACGCCAGCCATGTAGGGAATGACCAGGTTCTTTCGTTTACTCTGAGTCTCAGCCCTATCTGTCGCTGTTTTAGGTCTGGTAGATTTAGATTTGGTGAAGGCCCAATTTGGATATCCACAGGCCTTCAGGGCCTTCAATATCCAAATTGGGCCTTCACCAAATCTAAATCTACCAGACCTAAAACAGCGACAGATAGGGCTGAGACTCAGAGTAAACGAAAGAACCTGGTCATTCCCTACATGGCTGGCGTGTCTGAAAAGATAAAACGGATATTTGGCAAACACCACATACCTGTATATTTCAAACCCACCAACACACTGAGACAGAGGCTTGTACACCCCAAAGATCAAACTCCAAAACATAAGAAAAGCAATGTAGTTTATGCAATCCAGTGCAGTGAGGAGTGCTCTGAACTCTACATTGGAGAAACCAAACAACCTATGTACAGGAGGATGGCACAACACAGGAGAAATAACACCACAGGACCAGAGTCAGCAGTTTATCTTCATCTAAAAGAAAAAGGACACTCATTTGAGGACATTAATGTTCACATTTTAGACAGAGAAGATAGGTGGTTTGAGAGAGGGGTCAAGGAATCCATTTATGCCAACTTGGAAAATCCTTCCTTGAATAGAGGTGGGGGCCTCAGGCACAAACTCTCCCCCATCTTCCTCCCCGTGTTGTCTTCTGTGCCTAGGAAGATTAAGACCATTTCAGAAGCTCAACAGCAGCATGGTGTTTTTAACGACCCTCCATTAGATGATAAAAGGACTTAAAAATTACATCTCAATATAACCATGACCTAGCCCCAGGTGTAAGGTCACACAGCTACCTAGGAACATATTTAGGATTCCCTTACCAACTTTGCTCAGACTGAAGAAGCCCCTTGGATAAGGAGCGAAACGTTTCCATTAAGAAAATAGAAATCCAGTTGACATGATTCAAGCTACAGACAATTCCACCTGGATGACTGAGAACCTTCATAGACAACTTTGGAACCTAATTTGGAGACCTCCAAACCTGTTTCCTAGTATTTCCTAGCTAGCATTTTATTCGCTGGTTTGTAAATTCCTGAATTATGTTTGAGAAGTATTTGCTTGCCTTGAGGCTAATTTGCAAATTTAAGATGTAATGGTAAATCATTGTTGAGCATCAAATGAGTATGAAAATCACAAGAGAACCTGGCAATCAGAAAAACAGCTCTTAGAATATAAGACATGCATGATTGTTGGCACCCATCTTTACTTACTGATATTAACAGAAAAACCAAGTTCAGACCTAGATGGTTGAAATACTAGTTGACAGCTGCTTAGCAAATAAAAATAATTTCGTCTTCTTCCTTGAAAAATCAAAAGTAGAAAACTTTTTATTCAGACTTAAAAATGCAACCAAGTTTAATTTCTGACATGAATATGGTAATTATTTTTGAACTTTCTTTATATTTAATGTCTCATGGAAAGAGAAACAGCAAGTGGCTGAATGATCAATGTCTTGTACAAAGTAATCTGTAATGGGGGAAAAGAGAGGCTGCAAATTTCTGACAGCTGCATTGGTTACTCTCAAAAAGAGTGGAATATGCATTTCAAACTGTATGTCCAACCACAGCAAGTCAATACGTACTGTGGTTGTAATCTGGCAATCCATTTTTGGAAGGCTGGGAAATAAGGAAGGGAAAAAAGTAGATGCACAGACATTATTTAGAAAACTACCAATTTTCTTCTATCAGGAAAGCCACAAGTTTTTTAATTGCCGTGGAACATAAAAAGCAATATTAATATCTTGGTCTGAGTTGGTGTTTCATTGCTCTGATTCCCTGCAACAGTGTATTTAAAGACACAGGATCCTGTGCTTTAAACAGTTAAAGGAAAGAGTTTAAATGTAACATTTTCTTCATAGCACCTTTGGTCCAAAAGTCATTTGTTTGCTGAAAAACCATGAAAACTACCTGAGAAAAGTTCACAAAAAGATACATTTTCTATGTGACACTTAGAATCTTTTCCATTATTTTGCTCCTGTATTTTTCAGTCAGATTCAACTGAGAAATATCTGTTGCAATGTTACTTACAGAGATTAACGCTTTTAAAAAATGCTTAGATTGTAGTACAGTACAAGAATCTTGCCCAACTCTAACTGGTGGCGCTAGTGGTTATACGCAACACCCCTAGGAAGTCCCCTTCATATATTGACATGCTGAATTTATGAAGTGTGACAGGATATAGTACCGACAACAGAAGTTCTAAAGCATTAAAATGCTTATTCATTACTAGTAGATCTTCAATTTTGTATTAACTGCACTTACAAGATCTTTAAGCTGCTAATTGTAGTAGCATGCACATGCTAGAATATTTGTGTGTTTTGTTTTCTGATCTGCTGTTTAAACCATACACAAGACAGTCAGTGTAGCTCTCAGGTACAGAACAAGGTGGTTTTCAGTTGACTAATAATTCATAGGGAATATCTTATCAATGTATTCCACAATGGTGGTTATCTCTAGGGCTTTAAAAAGTAATACCACTGCCTTAAATATATTTAAAGTATAAATCAAGAAGCCCATAAAAGTCTTGTTTTGAGCTTGATTGCAAGATTGATATTTGAAGAAATTGTCTCCTTTATCCACTGGTGACAAAGAATGTTTATGTCAAGTTGTTTTTCCAACTTTTATATGGGCTTATAAGATTGTATAGGCTTAGGTGGTGCTGCACTTTATATTGTCTGAGACTTCATCTGTAATTTCTTGTTTTTTTTTCAGTTGGGAATTTTAATTTACTTTGTGAGCTACAGAGATAAATTGGAGAGCAAGCTTTTCTCCTTAGAGAATACTATAGTGAAGGGGGATTATGGGAGTGTAGAGAGATATGATTTCCCCTGAACATTCCTTCAATCACTTGTCTCAAATAAACCAAAATTCTTTAATTTTAACTGACCTGAGGTTACATATTATACATGGTCAGAACTGCCAGTTATACACTATTGCATTCTGTGGAAATGCCCATTTGAAGTGTGTCTCAACTTGCAGACAATGTATATAACAATCACATTGCTCCAAATAAAAGAAAGCCTAACTGGCTAGTCCCTGGGATTCCAGCAAACATGGGAATTGAATTCCTATAATATTAATGCTGGATTTTAAAATTTATTTTACCTAGGCATTTTTCTGCATATCTGATATAAAACATAACTGCATGTTATGTCTGCATTTGTGTATTTTGCTACAGTGCTTTATATATTTTGCAGGATTGCTGCTTTGTGTTGCTAGTAAAACTAGCTGGTTTGCTTTCTAATAATAATATAGTAATTATTACCATTGATATTGCTGAATTTAGTAATGAAATTGAAGATATATTTTGAGGTGGACAAAATGCTGGAAGAACCTATAAAATATATTTTACTTTTTCCTGCAGATTGCTTAGAAAATCATCTACTTTGCAAGTTGAAATCTTTTCTTGCATAAAATATGAAGTCACTATACTTCACTTGCTCTTTCTTCTTTTCTTTTAGATTGCAGTCCTTCGTGTAATTATCCAAGCAAACATGCACAGGATTGTGGGGTTCATTTTTCTTTTTGACTTTTCTACCTGTTTCATATTACACTGAAATAATAAGTTATTTTGAAGGCCTAAAGTCCTTTCTGTAAACCACATTAAAGGTTGTTTCCATACTAGGATTTATATGTTCATTGGTGGAAGTGAAAATAACACAATGTGTTTTTACTTAGTTATAAATAAGTGCTTTATCAGTGCTTTATAAACACTTTATAATTCATGAGTGCCTTTCCTCAAGGTCTAAATCCTTTGACAGAAATTTGTCATGAGTAAATTCTGTTAATGAAAAATCCCCAGCAATATTAATTAGTAGTTTCCTTCTTTCAGGTTCTGCCATTCCTTTTGCTTCCTGGTTCATAGGTATGATGAATTGCCTTTAATATTTTTGTGTAGCGTATAGAGCTAGTAAATTGGTAATTTATTTTTTTAAATAGAAAAATGCCACAGTTTTACTCTAAAAGAAAGAAAAGAAAAACACAATTAGGTAAAACTATTACTTACAGCTGGTCCAGAATGCAACAGCACAGGCAGTGATGGGAGCCAGGTTGACTTCCAGGTGCAATTCAATGTTCTGGTTATCACTTTGAAGCTCTTTATGGCATACGGCTATCTGAGGGATCACCTTTACAGAAAATCCAAATACAACATTAATCCAGTGCAAAATGGTCCTTTCTGTTATTTGCTAGTTTGTTTTTTACCCTGGTTTATAAAAATGTTTGAAAAATAAAATAAAATAATAAATAAATAAAATAAAACAATAAATAAAATAAAATAAAACAATAAATAAAATAAAATAAAAAATACAACAATAATAAAATAAAATAAAATAAAATAAAATAAAATATAAAATAAAAATAAAATAAAAAATAAAATAAAATAATAAAATAAAATAAAATAAAATAAATAAAATGGATTATTTCTGTTATAGAAGAATTCATTCCTGAAGCTCCAGTTGTGCTGAACTAGAAACAATTAAAGGAAAAGAAGCTGTAGGGGGAAAGTTTTTAATAATAAAAAAACAATTATTAAAGAGTCTCTTCCAATAAGGTGGTTTCCAGAAGTTCTGGAATACAGTTTCTGTTATCGAAAGACAGTTAGTTATAGTCCACCACATCTGAAGGATGCCAAAATGAGGACAACATAAAAACATAAAGCTTCAGGTTTGCCACACTGGGCCAACTATCTTTCCAAATGAATTTTATTTTATTTTATTTTATTATTTTATTTTATTTTATTTTATTTTATTTTATTTTATTTTATTTTATTTTATTTATTTTATTTTATTTTATTTTATTTTATTTTAATTATTTTATTTTATTTTATTATTTTATTGTTGTATTTTTTATTTTATTTTATTTATTGTTTTATTTTATTTTATTTTATTTATTGTTTTATTTTATTTTATTTATTTATTATTTTATTTTATTTTTCAAACATTTTTATAAACCAGGGTAAAAAACAAACTAGCAAATAACAGAAAGGACCATTTTGCACTGGATTAAAGTTGTATTTGGATTTTCTGTAAAAGTGATCCCTCAGATAGCCGTATGCCATAAAGAGCTTCAAAGTGATAACCAGAACATTGAATTGCACCTGGAAGTCAACCTGGCTCCCATCACTGCCTGTGCTGCTGCATTCTGGACCAGCTGTAACTTCTAGATGGTTTTCAAGGGTAGCCCCATGTAGAGTACATTACAGTAATCCAAACATGAGGTGACCAGGGCATGAGTGATTGTCTGAAAAGCCTTCAGGTTCAGAAAAGTGTGCAACTGGCATACCAGATGTACCTGTGCAAGGGCCCAGTTGGCCACAACTGCCATCTGCTCATGGAGCAGGAGTTGGGAGTCCAAGAGGATCCCTAGATTACACACAAGTCTCAAATGGGGCAGTGCCACTTCATTGAAAATTGACGGACTGTCTCCAGATATAGCCACTCAGTTTTTTCAGGATGAAACCTGTGTCTGTTCCTCCTGATTCAAATTTGCACAGCCTCCAAGCACTGGGCTAGGACTTCAATAGTATCACCCAGTCGGCCTGGGTTGAGATATACAGTACAACTACATATTATCAGCGTAGTGGTGATAAGTGACCCTAAACTGACAGATGATCTCACCCAGCAGTTTTATGTAGATGTTAAACAGAAGATGACATAGTACCCACAAATGAGGGGCCATGGACACAATCTCTTCCCACCCACCAACACCAATTAGAATTGGCCACAGAGAAAGGAGAATCACCACCAAATGGTGCCTTCCATCCCTAACCCTTGGAGCTAGGCCAAAATATGTTCCATATGGTCAACAATATGGAAAGCTGCAGAGAGAACAAGGAGCACAAGGATGGGCATCCCACCCCTATTCTGGTTCTGTCATGGCTCATTGATAAGCACAACCAATGCAGTCTCTGTACTAGACCCCAATCTGAAACCTGACTGAAGTGAGTCTAGACAATACGCTTCCTCCAGGGACCTCTGGAGGTGAAGCCCAAACAGCTTCTCCAACACGTTCCCTAAACAAGGGAGGTTGGCGACTGAATGGTAGCTATCCAAAACTGTTGGATCCAGCGATGACCTCTTGAGGAAATTGCACACCAGAGCCTCCTTCAAGACCAAGGGAGCCACTTCCTGAGTCAAAGAGGCTGACACTACTGCATGGACCCAACCACAGGTCAAATAGTGGGTGTCTTTAACCATCCAGAATGGACCTGGTTCTAATGGACTGGTTGCCAAGCTAACAGACTGGAGAACCCTGTCTACTTCCGTGAAAATCACAGAATCAAAGTTGCTCCAGATAACCGTACAAGACACTGCCTTGGCACCTCAACTGGACCTGTCCTGTTGGAGTCCAACTCTGAGTGAATCCAGGTTTTCCACCATATCCTTTATGAATACTTTATTATGTCTTCAGGTAGCATTCCATAGAAAAGGGCCCATTTGGGAAAGGCCTGCACTCAACACAGAAAGTGATCTGTAGATAGTAGTTTTTATAAATCCCTTCTTAACTTCATTGATCATTGATAAGAGAGATGCACAGGCTAGCATCCCATACATCTTGATCCATGGATGTGTCTTCAAACTTGCAAGATGTGTATTTGCTGTTGTTTCTTAATTATGGTCCAGCCAATAGTGATACCATTCTAAAATGTATTTGCATGTGTATTGAGATGAATGCCAAAAACATTTTCATTGTACAGGATTATAACGTTCTTGAAAAACATCTGGTATGATTTTGAATTTATGTATTTCTTGGGGGGGGGGCTGAGGCACAGTTTATTTATCACACATCTTTCTTCTATGAGGTTCAGAGAAAAATTTGTCTCATTTTCAGAACAACATTGTAATGCAAGTGAAATGAGGAATGTCTTCCTTAGGGTTATACAGTGGATTTCATGGATGATCTGGGGTTCGATCATAAATCTCCTTTATTTAAATCTGACATGCTTGGATGCCTTATGCTGAGCCCTGGTTGAGTACTTTATGTGCAGCTGACCCTGCTTAGTTCCCCATCAGCTGAGAAGCAGATAGAGCTGTCTTCAGAACAGGAGGTTGCCTTTTAAGGATCTAGATTTTTCAGCTGAATGAGAATCTGAGTGGAGTTGGAGAAGCGTAGTCTAGACATTCACTAGGCATAAGACTACCTTCAGCCCTTTTGGGATCAAGTTGTTCACTAGAAATGATGCAGCTGCAGTTATCAGCTAACTATAATGTTGCAGTCCTGCTTTACCACTGCCTTCCTTGAATACCAGTTTCAACAGATATGAACATCCCACATCTTCTGCCCTTGGTATTAAAATATACTTACTTTACATTAGGATTCAGGAAGTAGTTTTCTTTATGAAGATCTCTAGCGGTTCCCCAAAGTGACTGATCTGAGATCAGTGTTCAGCTGTAACATATCTGCTAGCATGTGGAACCCACCATATGTTGGTAGAGCTTACGGTTGGTGCTATCATTTTAATTTTATTTTACAGTGTAAGAATAGTACCCTACAAATGATTAAAAATATTTTAGCTTTCTACATTTATTAAATTATAGAAATCAATTATAATACTTTTCTGTGATTTAAGAACTTAAACTATGTTCCTGCTGTGTTGTGTTGTACTTGATGTTGCTCACTGACATTAATAGATGCCATTAAAATTCTGCTTGCTTAGCATCTGACAATTGGAGAAAATTTCAAACAGATTATTTATAAGAAATTTGCTGTATTAAATGATCCTTATTGAAATTAACAATTTAAATTGTTAGGGTGTGTGTGTGTGTGTGTGTGTGTGTGTGTGTGTGTATGCCTTAGATTCAGTTTGACTCCTGGCAACTGCTTGGACTAGTCCCTACAGTTTTCTTGCAAAAAGTTTTTGGAAATGGATTGCTATTGTCTTCTTCTGAGAGAGAGTGACTGGCCCAAGGTCAGCCAGCTGGCTTTGTGCCTAAGGCAGAACTAGAACTCATGATCTCCTGGTTTCTAGCCTGGTGCCTTAACTACCACACCAAACTGGTTCTCTTGTTAGGATTAGCTAAAACTAATTTTTTGAAAAATCAGGTGCTGGAAGTTAATCTTAAATTAATCTTTTAATTTTTACCCGCCTGATTTAAAAATATTTTTTCCTGGAAAACAAGTCTATATCCTACTAATCAAGACTGATAAGAAGTTAAATTGCAAGTTGTGGTACTGATTTGTACCCTGCTAATTTTCCTTAACAAAAATAGGAATAATTTGCTACTGTATATTAATGTTTTAAAATTATTTATTATAAATATGGAAAATAAATAATATACGTTGTTCAATAATAAACAAGTTAAGGGTGTGTGGTGTTTTTATACCTAAATTATGCCTAAACATATATTATTTAGATTTGTTTGTTACTGTATTCTAAAAGTTATTACATTTTTTAGAATTGCATTCTGCAGTATTCTAGAAATTCTGTTTCCTCAGTTGTAGGTTATACTAGACAACCCTGTGACCTGTTGGGTCATCCTTTGAGAGAAAGTTAGTGCAGTCTGATGTGACCAGAATGAACATTAAATTTTAGGCTGACCATTATTTTTTTTACCCAAATGCTGGACGGTCCCATGATCATCTAAGAAGAGTATATGTCATAAATAGAAAAATAATTGTAGTGGCAAATGAACTTCAATAATAAGTCAGTATTTATTTACCTAAACAGATAAACAGAATAACCACGGGCAGGCAAAATGGGAGCAACTTCCGACTTCCTGCCGGCTTCCCCATTGACTTTGCTTGTGGGAAGCTGGCAGGGAACGTTGGAAATCACGATCACATGACCGTGCAACAATTTTGTGAATAAAACCGAACATTGTGGAAATTTCAATTCCACAGGAGGAATGGGTCACGGATTTTTAATGCATTATTTAAGTTAGTGGATTTTAGGTACCTTGATTCAAAAATTGTTGCGGTATAATGCACTGTTTGGGCTAACTTCTCCCCCCAGACATGAGGTTATCTCCATCCCTCTTTTTTTTTTTTTTAGATTTTATTAAGTTTCAAAAAAAGATAAAAGATACAGAAAAACAAAAAACTACAAAAAAAACTTTAAAAAAGTGAAAACACAGAAATTTTTTTAGATAGATTACAAAAAGAAGTGACTTCCGACTTTAAACATCAAGGATATACAGCAATTTCCCATAATCAATCCCTTACTCTATATTAAACCAAAATCACATTATCTCTATAAGTCAACCCCTTAGCACAGGGCTTTCCAAACTTTTCCTGTTGGTGACACAGCAATGGCGGCGCGCGAAAACCCAGAAGTGCCGCGGTGGTGGCGCTTCTGGGTTTTCATGCGCCACCCCATGGTGCTTTCGGTTTCTGCGTACTGCAGCGGCAGCAGCGGCGTCCTGATGTGTTGCGCTAAAGCCTGGAAGTGCTGATGGCCCCTCGCCATGTGTGTTGCTGCATGCGGCAGCACGCCATCAGCGCTTCCGGGTATTTTCGCGACACATCTGGGGCCCACAGGCGACACAGTACTGTGTCGTGACACACAGTTTGGAAAGCTATGCCTTAGCACATTATAAAAATCACTAAATACCATTGCTCCCTCCCTTTATATTAAAAGAAAAAAAGTATAAATCACCTAATCAACTCCCCCCCTAAAATAACGATTACTTAATTATTCCCTTCCTATTACTATTCTATACATTCCTGTCTACTATAATAAAGATCAAAAATAGAAAAGCATGTAAATTGTCTACCATTATAGTTAATAATACAAAAAACATGAATACAAAAAACATGAATAAGAAAAAACATGAATAATCATAGTCCCAGTCATTAACGATAAGTAAAACCATCCAAAGCCAAAAAACCATCCAGAAAAATATTTTTAGTCCCTTAACCCACTTCAAAACAAACCAAGACATTTACATATCCCCATAATAGGCACAGAGCTATTTTCTTAAACAAATCAAACAGCCCAACTGCTCCCCTCACAAACACAGACTTCTCTTCAAAAAACCTCCTGTACGTAATAACCCCTTCTTTTCCATAACATTCCATCAGAAAGTCAAATTCACTCATATCTCGCATCTCAATTTCTCCATTTAAGTTCTTCAATACAGCATTGCCACTGTCTCTAATCTAAGATCATGGTGTCTTGGCCTGTTTAAATTTAGACAGTTTTGTAGGTGACCTGATTTCATGTTGTTTACTACTTTTTCTAAATCCAGCAGACGAATCTTGCTTGGTCATCATCATCATTGGCGATCACTCGTAGCCGAGTAAGATTGTCTTCCAAAGGTAAAATTTTAACGGTGGATCCGTAAGTGGCTATAAAGGCCAATTCTGGATCCGCACAACCTCCCACAATGAGGGCATAGGTTTCCGGGTGGGAGACGGTCATGATGAGGGTTTGCCTGACGTGCCTTCCTTTTAGCTCTTTTCTCCCTTTCGCCCTGTACTCGTGCTTCTTCTTGTAGCAGGGTGGGAACTAGTGAGATATTTTAGGACAGGTGCCGAATGTGCTCCTCAGTCAGTAGCAGCTGCTTGGTGAAGGAACAGTGGGCACTTAAGTTGACAAGCAGATACAAGTAGGATAAGATGAGCCCAAACTATTCCAGGCCTTTTCAATATTGATGAATTTTATACTTCTTAGCTGCTTTAATATACATATTTTAAAGAGAAGGCAAAATGCTTCCTAAAGTTGCCATATCTCTGCTTAGTTCATCATTCAAAATTCTGAGTTTGATTTGATTTTTTTACAACCTAACTCTGTAGAAAACTGATCTATGTGTGTCTGAGTGTGACTTCAGTCATTTATTTGAAAGCATCATATGAAAGTTCTTCGCACAGCATTTGCACTGTTTTTATTTCATAGTTTTAATGTGGGTGTTTAGAGCTTTGTATCTTCCTCGGCACGGAAGGGTCACAATAGTGTTTCCAAATACTGAAAGTGGTGACATACACTGATGGATTTTCATCCCCTGCCCATTCAGTCCTTTCAACCAAGCTTGGAAGCTGGCTTGTTCTTAACTAAAATGCATTGAAAAGGGAAGAGAAACTAGACCATGTTTTTATTAGTATGCAAATAATGCTGAGCACGTAGAGGCCTGTTAAGTGTTACAGTGCAGTATTAACATATGTGGTCCCATTTTCACTTTTCCAGAGCAAATTATTATTTTATTAAAATGAAGATACCAAATCCTTGAAGTAAAATATATTATGTAAGGTATAATTATCTCATTTAAGCAACTGAGGTTATTAGCCTACATATGAAGCCTTTAAGATAACTTCCATTTGCACTTAAATTCTAACTGCGGTTTTGACACATTATCTAGGGAGAATGCCACATTTCCTGCTGTGCTAAACTTACTGAAACAAATAGAAAAAAACAGCATTGCTGTGCACTATCCCTGCTTTACTATTTTGTAATTGGACAGCACAACAGGAATGACACTTCTTTGTAACATTGAGTTACTGTGATGATCTTGTGATTTCATGCTCTTAGCATAAGGCTGGTTGGAATTGTCTTATATCAAGGATAAAAAGAGGATGGCGGGAAAGGAAAATAGGCAATTAAAAGAATCTTCTTGGCAGTAAAGCTTGAATATATTTGGTAGGAAAATTCAAAATATATCAAGGCACTATTGATAGAAAAATGGTATTTTCAAGGAAACAACAAATCTAAATTGCTTACCTCTGTTGTGGTGGTATCTAGACTGCCTAATATGCTCTGACTGTAAAGATAAAGAATATGATGAGATCATAACTTGGGAAACTCAGCAGGCAACTGAGTGAGGGCTATAACTCTGAGCAACAGTCTGATGGCATCAATTGCAAAGCTCAAAAATGGAGTTCTAGCTGAAGGCCATAATCTGACTTTATTGATTAATTTCATTTATATATAGTTCTTCATTCAACAAGCTCCAAGTGATATATATGGTTCTTCCCTTTCCCATTTTATCCTCACAAATAATGCTGTGAGGCAAGTTAGGCTGAAGGATAGAAACTAGCCCAAAGTTCATTGCTGTATAGACATTTGAATTTGCATCTTCCTTGGGATAGTTAAATTCTAACCACTACATTACATTGGCTTTTTAGTTTGGTTGTACTGTGTCAGGAAAGCTTAATTGTAAGGTAGGGATCCATACCAGAAAAGGGGTGAAATTTGGTATCATACTAATTCAGATTCTGCTAAAGAACTAGATAGAGTTTTACTTATTTACCAGGGTACATAGGCTGACCGGATGAGAAGTAAACTGGTCCATCTCTTGTTTAGATTTCTGATCTCATATGTACTAGAGATCTTATGGGAGCTGCAATATCTCATAATGTGTAACAGGAGAAAACATTGTTTTGCCTTGCATTGATTTAGAGTATGCTTCCCATTTATTCCACGTCTATAAATCAAAACATAGCTAGACTACCTTGAATAGGGGAAAGCAACTTTTCTCTGGCAGTGCATGCATCAAGAAAGGCATATTTTAGTGCTTCCATTGCATCTCCAATTAGTTCTCCAGCAGAGCCATTTTTCAGGGTGGCCTGCCCCACTGGATGAAACCATTAGAGGCCTAGCTATGACAGGTTAGTTAGGTAATAGAATTATATGAATTTATGGTCACTTGAATGCTGCTGTTTCTACTGAACCAGATGAGATATCTTATCCAGTCTTATGGGGTCAATTTCAGTGATTAAAGGCTGACAAAGTACTAGTAGTCTTATTTATTTATTAGATGTATACTTTTCTCTAGGATTTACATATGGCATACATAATACTCCCTCCTCCATTTATTTCTTGTGGGGGCTCGGTTGAGCTGAGAGAAAGTGATTAGTGCAGTCATACAGTGAGTTTCCATTGCTGTGGGTGGACTTGAACATATGTCTCCCTAGTCTTAGTCTAGCACCTTAGTCTACACCACACCAGCTGTTTAGTCCCTTGACCCTTGTTAATTTTTTGTATAAGCCATTGAGGGCTCATTCATAGGGAATTGGTAAGAAGTATTAACATTGGTTGGTATGTCAGTAATGCCCTTCCCTTGTGGCTATGATACATGGATTTGTGCTTTCCTGGAGATAAAACTGGAAGTTGCTACTGGGATAGAATAAAGGTAAAGGTTCTCCCTGCACATTTGTGCAGTCGTGTCTGACTCTAGGGGCCGGTGCTGATCTCCGTTTGTTAGCCGAAGAGCCAGCGTTGTCCGAAGACGTTTCCACGGTCATGTGGCCGGCATGACGCATACGGAATGCTGTTACCTTCCCACCGAAGTGGTACCTATTCATCTACTTGCATTTGCATGCTTTTGAATGGCTAGGTTGGCAAGAGCTGGGGCGAGTGCGGGAGCTCACTCCGTCACGCGGGGCTAGGGATTCGAACCTCCGAACTTGCGATCTTCTGATCGACAAGCCTGGCGTCTTACCCGCTGAGCCACCACGCCCCCTTACTGGGATAGAATGGAGTGCCACAAATACCGATTGGCAGTCCATTTATTTTAAGAACTGAATTTAAAGAGAGAAAAAAGGATTGGAGACTAGCTCATTCTTATTTGTGGGGGATTGAAAGATGGTCTATTCAACAATGGCTTTAACTAGGGGTTCTTTTAAATGAATTGACAATAGGATTACTACCCATATATAGGATCTTTTGAAAACAGCGAGCTGTGGCATAAAACCTAAGTACAGTGCCTGCCTTCCTCATAATTCTTCCCTGGTTTTAGAGAGAAGCTTGCTAGAGAAGGAATACTTCAGAGATAATAATAATCCTGACAACTCATCCATTATCCTTATGTTTCAGAACCACCACCTTGTATTAGTTTAAGTATCTGGGCTCATCTAGGAAAAATAAACCATAATTGTAAATAGTCAAAAGAGTACTTGTGAGTGATGAGAAAATGAAAAGAGTTTTAGAAGTGTCCATACATGCCATCATACAGTTGAATGGGATCTCTCCATTTTTCCTTGAGAACTATATATTAGTATGCTGCATTTTTCTTCTTTAATGAAGGAATATCCTTTTGGATGGGGTTAGCATATGCAAGTGAAATTACACTAAGGTGCTCTCAAAAAGGTTTGTTTTTGATTTTGAGAAAAAAATGCATTATGTGAACATTGTTGAGGTCTTAGGGCAATGCCTTGTGGTAACAACCACAAAAGGCAGATCAGTCGGAGATAAAGATCAGAACCACAGAATGACAAAACTTGTTCATTCCTGGATATAGTGGATCAGAGTGTTCTGTTCAAGATTTGGATTGCTTTGATGACTAGTGCTTTCCACTGACATTGAGATGTTGCTTTTACTCACCAGCAAAATCCCCAGCAAAGCCACTGAATCTTTATAACAACAAATGTGGCAGTTGCTTCTCTTGCTTCCTAACACATTGGCACAGGGAAAGCATATAGTGTAATCCGAGTTTCTGATGCTGCCCAGATGTAGCTTTAGCAGTCTGAATAGTAAAGATCAAAGAAAAGCAGGCTCTGTATTAAAAAGGAATAAAATGTCTCCACTAACATGATATGACTAGTAGTATGTTTACATCCACAAGCTTGCATTTGTAATAGAGTATGAAACAAACCCCCCTTCATGGATCACTGCCTTGTCGTGGCGAAGGGGCTTGCGTAACTCAATGAAGTCAGGTCAAGAAGAACAGGTCATGATGGAGAGTTCTGACAAAACGTGGTCCACTGGAGGAGGGAATGGCAAACCACTCCAGTATCCTTGCCAAGAAAACCCATTGACAGTATCAAAAGGCTAAAAGATATGACGCCGGAAGATGGCCCCTCAGGTCGGAAGGTGTCCAAAATGCTACTGGGGAAGAGCGGAGGGCAATTCCGAGTAGCGCCAGAAAGTGTGAAACGGCTGGGCCAAAGCCGAAAGGACGCTCAGTTGTGGATGTGTCTGGAAGTCAAAGGAAAGGGAAAGAAATGGAAGCAGTGACAGATTTTATTTTCTTGGGCTCCAAGATCACCGCAGACGGTGACTGCAGCCATGAAATTAAAAGACGCTTGCTCCTTGGAAGGAAAGCTATGGCAAACCTAGACAGCATATTAAAAAGCAGAGACATCACCATGCCGACAAAGGTCCGTATAGTTAAAGCTATGGTTTTTCCAGTAGCAATGTATGGCTGTGAGAGTTGGACCATAAGGAAGGCTGAGCGCCGAAGAATTGATGCTTTCGAGCTGTGGTGCTGGAGAAGACTCTTGAGAGTCCCTTGGACTGCAAGGAGGTCAAACCAGTCAATCCTAAAGGAAATCAACCCTGACTGCTCATTGGAAGGACAGATGCTGAAGCTGAAGCTCAAATACTTTGGCCACCTAATGCGAAGAGAGGACTCACTGGAAAAGACCCTGATGCTGGGAAAGACTGAAGGCAAAAGGAGAAGGGGACGGCAGAGGATGAGATGGTTAGATAGCATCACCGATGTAATGAACATGAATTTGAGTAAACTCCGAGAGACAGTGGAGGACAGGAAGGCCTGGCGTGCTATGGTCCATGCAGTCACAAAGAGTCGGACACGACTAAACGACTGAACAACAACAACAACAATGAAACAAACCAAAGTAGTGTGATAAGCTTTGGATGGGTGGGGGAAATTATATATTCTCTATACTATACTATGAAATCTGAAGCTACTAAAACTGACTAGTCCAGAAAATGGTCTTGACAGCACTGGCTGGATTGGAGAGTTAGCTCCTCTCACCATGCTGCTGAATTCCAGTGGCACAATTGCTGAGAACTATTACATAAAAGTATAACAGAAGTTCTAAAATAGGCTTGACCAAGTTTAAAAAAGAACTTATGTCGGTCCTCCCCCAACGGGGATAAAACAGTTCCACTCATGTGGTGGGATACAGCATAGCTAGTTTTGCATACCCCCTATTGCATTCTTGGGGGGCGGGGGAAAGAGTAGTCCCAGTCAACAAAATGTAGCTCAATAGGATCATATGTTTTATCTGGCAGGTGGAAGATTGCACTGATGAATGCTCTGCTATTTACAAGAATACCTTGGACATGCAGACATGCATGCATACACACACAAACCTACACAGCTTGTTTCCTGAATGTTTTAACCTTACCTTTTTTCCCCCCCTGAGATGTTACCTCTGAATATTTAGGGAGATTTCTTAAAAAAATATAGGAGTGCTTTCAAGCAAACATTTCCCATTAAAAAGCTGTAGCATATGCGGTTGTAGCTGAGGTGGATTGCTTCTGAATAATTCTTAAAATAGGTCTATAAGATAAGCCAGTGTTTTGTGTTGCAGGTAAGATGAAATGGGGGTGGGTGGGGGAGGAGCAGGGCTGTTGCTAAATCGTACTCTCAAGATTCGTCCTTT
The DNA here is from genome assembly GCA_023362775.1 of Charina bottae. Classification (NCBI taxonomy): domain Eukaryota; kingdom Metazoa; phylum Chordata; class Lepidosauria; order Squamata; family Charinaidae; genus Charina; species Charina bottae. Next base: position 29,455,653 of record JALMGJ010000003.1, on the reverse strand, counting down.
GGTTGCCAAGTTATAAATATGTGTAGGTTTCCATTCATGCAGTTGGCCTTCATCACATGAATCTTTGCCATATAGGTGGTGATATCACAGGTAACATAACTCAACAAAGAGTTTCTAAATGGAATGTGATAAAAACAAATTACTTCATTTTAGTGTATTATAAAATTGGTATAACCAGGGCCTGCAAAGCAAAGATTAATTTGACTGAATCCAAGATTTTGTTTCTGCCTGTGCAACCTGTTGCATTGAATGAACTGTTTATTGTGGCTGCATTTGGCTAGATGTTAATTGTGTAGATTGTTTTGCTAGTGCTTTCACAACTGTAAGTAGAATAATGCCATCTTTTGACTTTTCCCCCCCAGCAAAATAATATTAGATGCAACTGATTTAATGTTATAACAAGATACTGATGTATTATTTCTTATATCTATAGGTAAGCATGAATGCTAAAGCAGTGCACAGTCTGCCTGAAGCTGCTTAGTTATGGTTTTGCAGTTGCTGTTTATGATGCAAAGCTGGGATATTAAACAAACAAACAAACAAACAGATAGATAAATAAATAGTCAATTGTGGAACAACTGCATGGTGTGCTGTATCTTGAATTAATATAGCAAACACCCCATTGGTTTTTAAATCAATGGCAGCCTGTCAATTGCAGATAAAAGGAATACCATGGTAAAAGTAGAATAGAGCCTTTAGGACTGCGTAACAGTGTGTGCGCAAGCTCCCCCCGTGATCTGTGGCATGGGAAGAGGGTGTCATAAGGGTCTCCTTCTTTTTGGCTGTGAAACAGTGGGCAGTACAAAATCCAGGCCTTAATCCTCCCTTTTTTTGAATTATTATTATGCGTGCATGCATAACAAAGTTTCATTGATGCATGGTCTGCTGCAGCTGATTATACTGCACCAAATTCCTTTTCTATGGTAGCATAATGTTACCTAGGGAACAGCTTACGGCTGACAGATACAGCAGTGCCACAAATTAATTTCATAGTTATCAGGATGTAGGGTGATAACAGCAACATGAACTGCTGTGAAATTACCATTGTTCCCATGGAGTTACAGTGTAATTATGACTTTTGAAGCAATTTCACAAATAAAAGCATGCCATCCTTGTAGGTATTGGGATCTGTTTTTTTATTTTATTTATTTTATTTTATTTTATTTTATTTTATTTTATTTTATTTTATTTTATTTTATTTTATTTTATTTTATTTTATTTCTGTTGTTTTCTCTTTTACAGTACTTCACATTTCTTGACAAATGTAACTGAAACTTTAAAATAAAACGGGTTAGCAATGAAATAAATGTACAACAAAAATCTGTTCTTCATGATATTTGAATCTGAAAGCATCAAATTAGAAACTTGAAATTAGCAGAAAACCAAGCCACTGCTGTTTTTGGGTTATTTCCAGCAGTAGCATGCTGGCAAGAACAAAAGACATTCACAATGTCTCCCTCCCCAGAAATATTCAAATATCAAAAGAAAAGACAGTTGTGAATAGTCATTATTAAAAGGGATTCTTGTACTGGTTTGCCATGTTATGAGAGAATCTGTTGGATGTAGAAATTTATTTTCCAAAGAATGTAAAATCATGGTTATCTATATGATAGTTAAAAACATAATATTAATGCATTTTCTGTTATTACTGTTGTTATTAGGTATGAGTTTTTAGTTATATTTACCTTTATTTATTATCCTGTATGTCACTCCCACTTTTCTTTCCTTCTCTCTTTTAACTATTTCTCTTCTCCCTGTTGAAACTTAAATTCTAAGTTCCTTCAGGGAAGGTTTAATAATAGTTATATAATTACCTATAATACTTTTTTTAGATTGGGAGGTAAAAAAGTTTAGTATGTTGATTGTTCTAGATATGCAGTTATCCTATCAAAGTTTCTGATATCTGTATCTTTTTACTTTTCATATAATAAAGCCAGATTTATAGTTGCTTTCTGAAGTCTTTAATGCAGTGCTTTCCAAAGTGCCTCCGTTGGCGACACACCAACGGTGGCGGCGCGCGTGCATGCACAGCGGTGGCGTGTGTGTGTGTGCGCGGCGGCAGCGTGCACGGTGGCAGCGGCGCTAAAACGCGGAAGCGCTGATGGTTGCCATACACACTGCTGCCGCTGCGCGCGCCCCCGTGCCGCCACTTCACGACACACTAGACTGTGTTGCGACACACTAAAGTGTTGCGACACAGAGTTTGGAAAGCTATGCTTTAATGCTTTCTCAAAGCAGCGTTAAAACCTTAAAATGGGAATGGAGAACCTGTGGTTATGGAAAGACTTTTATTAAAAATTAATTGGTTGGCATCCTTTAGCTTCTTTTAGTTTAAGTTTCTTATCCTGTGCACTGATTTGTACTTGTAATCATATGTAACATGGCCCATGTATGTGCATGTAAGATCAAACTGGATATCTGGACATATGTATTTTGGGCATAATCATTCCTACCAGTTGTTCTTTGTCAAAGTGCGAGCATGGAGCGGCCTGGTCCTTCTCCTAGACACCAGTGATCCTCAGTCTGTATAGTAAATAGACACTCACACAGAGATTATATAAAATAGCCTATTTACTTTATATACATACGTATTTACAGATCACGTCCACACGGGTAACAAATGATACACCAACGATACAGCATACGAGAGGTAAAATGAGAATAAAGAATTCCTGGATTCTTCTGCTTATATATACAAACTGACCAATCACCTTATAGGTCACTCTCATTATCCACCACACCCAACTTAACTCTTAGCACCTGTTGTATGAGTCACATACTGACACATCATCACTACAACAATGGCTGCTAATTGGATGACTTGCAGAATAATTCCCCTCTCACCTAGATATCAAGCCTCTCTGGTATAATTTATATCTAACTGTAAATTCCTGGGTATATCAAAACCCTAACATTCTTCCATCTTGCCTATGTACAAAGTTTTCTGGATCTGGTTTATTTTCAGAGAATGTTACTTAAGGGAACTACAACCCTTAATTTAATTGAACAAATATCCTACAAGTTGTATATAAAGGCATTGGCTAACAGGTTCTTGACCATTAGAATGCTGCTACTATTATTTCACCAGAACTAGTGATTGGCTTCGTATGTTTGTTACTTTTATACCTTAATATCTTGGTTAAGGTGCTAGACTTGAATTGAGGGCACCTAGGTCCAAGTCCCTTGTTGGTTGTGGAGCTCAGTGGATTACTTTGGACCAGTCACATTCCTTCAACGTAATTTACCTCACAAGGTTGTTGCTGTGAAGATAAAACTAGAGGGAGATTTTTCTGTATGCCACACTGAGCTCTTAAGAAAAAATTGGGATAATTTATTTATCAAGGAACATGTGTGGCAATCCCTCCTTCAGTTTTTCCCCCCACAACAACCTGTGAGGTAGGTTGGGCTGAAAGAAAGTGACTGGCCCAAAGTCACTGAAAGTAGACCTGAACCTGGGTCTCCCCAGCCCAAGTAAAATCCCTTAGCTATGCCATATAAATGCAATAATGAAATAAAGAATTTAGCTTCCAATTTTTGTATCATGGAGATGTGATTGCAGCTGGGATCAGGTTGTGTTAGACCTACTTTGTTGTTGTTCTTGTTCAGTCGTTTAGTTGTGTCCGATGCTTCGTGACCCCATGGACCATAGCACGCCAGGCCTTCCTGTCCTCCACTGTCTCCCGGAGTTTACTCAGATTCATGTTCATTACATCGGTGATGCTATCTAACCATCTCATCCTCTGCCGTCCCCTTCTCCTTTTGCCTTCAGTCTTTCCCAGCATCAGGGTCTTTTCCAGTGAGTCCTCTCTTTGCATTAGGTGGCCAAAGCATTTGAGCTTCAGCTTCAGCATCTGTCCTTCCAATGAGCAGTCAGGGTTGATTTCCTTTAGGATTGACTGGTTTGACCTCCTTGCAGTCTGGTACCATTTTCCTTGCATTTTTGCATGGGCCATTCAGCAGGGAGAAACTTTAATTCCCCTGCCAACATATCAGAATCAGAAATAAGGACATGGTTATTGTGCATTATTTACTTGGTATTTTGTTTTTCTCTCTAGAACATCTTCTGTCTCTCTTGCCCTCAGGTATTGGGTCTTCAAGGAGGTCCAACTAAACCAGACATCTGTACAATAAGATTATTATATTTACATCAGAGTAACAGAATTTTACAGCCCAGTTAGGAGAGGCTTTCTGGGCCACTTTCCAATTTTGATGAGGCTAAAATTAAAGTGGACAGAATTTTAAAAAATGGGAAAAGTGTACTTCCAAAATAAGCAAAGGCATCAGTGGCATACTGTATGCTTTTTCCTTGTATGCTTAGTTGTATATACTGCCCATTGTACATCTTGTTTATGCATTTATCAATCAGATTTATACCTGCTGCAATCTCATAGACTTTCAGCAGGTTGCATAATTAAGAGCAGCAACAATAACAAAGAGAGTCAATATTAAGGCTTCCATGGTAGAACTAAAAGGAGACAGATAAAGCCATAACATAAACCAAAAAGAAATAATCCTGAATGTCTTCTCACCATAAGTCCTCTGGAATAACTCTGTTATTAGTAACTCACTCAAAAGTTTCTGGAAGACCAAAACTGGGGACCAGCCTTCTTTCTTAGGGGAAACTTTTTCATAGTGTAAGTGCTGCCACTGAAAAGTGGCTCCTATTATCACCTTTTCATGTACATTGTGGAAATGGGGGATCACTAGCATTTTCTCCTGGGATATACAAGTTGGGTAGGTCAGTTCCAGCTAGAGGAGGTGGCCCTGCATGTATCTCAGCGCCAAGCCATGTAGGGCTTTATAGGGAATGGCCAGCACTTTGAATTGCACCTGAAAGCTAATAGGAAGCCCATGCAAGGCTGTTCCAGTACAGGTATAATAGGCAAAATCCTACAAGCTAGGCTTCAGCAGCATGTGAACCGAGAACTACCAGAAGTGCAAGCTGGGTTTCGAAGAGGCAGAGGAACTAGAGATCAGATTGCCAACATTCGCTGGATCATGGAAAAAGCAAGAGAGTTCCAGAAAAACATCTACTTCTGCTTCATTGACTACGCTAAAGCCTTTGATTGTGTGGATCACAACAAACTGTGGCAAATTCTTAAAGAGATGGGAGTACCAGACCACCTTACCTGTCTCCTGAGAAACCTGTATGTGGGTCAAGAAGCAACAGTTAGAACCGGACATGGAACAACCGACTGGTTCAAAATTGGGAAAGGAGTACGACAAGGCTGTATATTATCACCCTGCTTATTTAACTTATATGCAGAGTACATCATGAGAAATGCCGGGCTGGATGAATCACAAGCCGGAGTTAAGATTGCCGGGAAAAATATCAACAACCTCAGATATGCAGACGATACCACCCTAATGGCAGAAAGTGAAGAGGAACTAAAGAGCCTCTTGATGAGGGTGAAAGAGGAGAGTGCAAAAGCTGGCTTGAAACTCAACATTAAAAAAACCCAGATCATGGCATCTGGTCCCATCACTTCCTGGCAAATAGAAGGGGAAGAAATGGAAGCAGTGACAGATTTCATTTTCTTGGGCTCCAAGATCACCGCAGACGGTGACTGCAGCCATGAAATTAAAAGACGCTTGCTCCTTGGAAGGAAAGCTATGGCAAACCTAGACAGCATATTAAAAAGCAGAGACATCACCTTGCCGACAAAGGTCCGTATAGTTAAAGCTATGGTTTTTCCAGTAGCAATGTATGGCTGTGAGAGTTGGACCATAAGGAAGGCTGAGCGCCGAAGAATTGATGCTTTCGAGCTGTGGTGCTGGAGAAGACTCTTGAGAGTCCCTTGGACTGCAAGGAGGTCAAACCAGTCAATCCTGAAGGAAATCAACCCTGACTGCTCATTGGAAGGACAGATGCTGAAGCTGAAGCTCAAATACTTTGGCCACCTAATGAGAAGAGAGGACTCACTGGAAAAGACCCTGATGCTGGGAAAGACTGAGGGCAAAAGGAGAAGGGGACGGCAGAGGATGAGATGGTTAGATAGCATCACCGATGTAATGAACATGAATTTGAGTAAACTCCGAGAGACAGTGGAGGACAGGAAGGCCTGGCGTGCTATGGTCCATGAGGTCACGAAGAGTCGGACACGACTGAACGACTGAACAACAACAACATAATAGGCTTATGGCATTTTATAATCTCTACCTGCAGATGCTCAGAAGTAAGTAAGGGTATCAGTTCAAAACCCTGCCTTTCTCCAGACCTACTCCTACAAAAGACCCACTAAATTCAGAGGAGTTCACTCCTGCACTGTATGTGATCACAGCCTGCTTACAGAGAATTGAACCATTTATAATGTATAAACTTATATACTGTTGGCATATAAAGTATATCGGCAAAATATCATCAGGGGAAAAAATACATTTACAAGCTCTGGTTGTATTGCTTGCATCAGAACTTTATCAAAATATAGCTAGACCTACTCACAAATCTCTTTGCTCTTCTCCCAGCCGTTGCTCAAGAAAATACAATCCTGAGGTCCTGGATTCAAACTGCTAAACTGCAGATGGGAAGCAATTGGCTGAAGTGGTTAATTTACCATTATTAAATTGCTTTTGCCCTTAATTGTCTACAAAAATACCTTGCTTTTAAGTGGAAGGAAAATCCTTCATTGATAAAATGGGCATAAAATGAATATGTCCATAAGAAGCCATCTGAAAGGAAATAAGAAAAAAAATATTGCTATTTTATAATAATGATTTCTTTAGAAGGAAATTATAATTTGGCCGCAGCTGCCCCTGGTTTGGAAAACATACGCTCATGAAAGGATTGTACTATTATTAGAAAGTGTCTTGTGTGATTCCTAATGGCAAACATGTAGAGATTAATATACAGTCATCCATAACTGGAAATGCAGATTTGTATGTGGAACCCAAATTTATTATTCTGTTTGTGTTTCCAGAGGAAAGAAAATCAAACACAATCTGAAACCCCTTATCAAACTCACTTTAAAAAGTAAAAAAAGCAAAAAGGACTGCACTGAAATTTGCCAAACAAGTACATAATAGATTTCCAAAAAGTACCTGGAAAACTGGTATTCTGGTTTATTTTCAGGACTGCAATTTAAGACAACCTTAGTTTCCCGTAGTGTGGACATCAAAAGAAACCATGCCACTGTAAAACTGAATTCAGAGATTTATTATGTGCTTTTCTTCTTGGAAATAAATGAGAAAAAGATGGAAATACAGAGTGAAGGAACAAATGAAGGGGGGAAAGATAGTTTCTTCTCAGATTACATGTAAATGCCATGTTAGTATCAGTAGTCCATTGATTGCAGATACAAAAAGATCAGGCAAAGTTGAAATCACAGTAGGTATTCATTTAATTGATGAAGTCATGCTTTTGAAATCAACAGGATTATTTGTGTATTCAGGTGGTTTGCTAGATTGAGTCTCTAGCATGTACTGTCTTCTGTTCACCCCTACCCTCCGCCTTTTAAATTACAGACTGGTCTCTGTTGCACTTTTGAAGTTGTCTTGGTCGGCAAAGGAGTTGCTTTACAATGGTGCAGATTCGTTCAGCATTGTGTTTCTTGTACGCCACTTTCCATGTAGAGCTCCTGCCGCATGGCTGGTGGGCTGACCCTGAAAGAGCTCATGTGCTAAGAGCACTCCAGGGATCCATTCTAAGTTCCATCCAGAGAATACCTGCTAAGACCACTAATGCTTCTTTCACGCTAAGGATGGTCCTGATCTTGTGTGAGTACATTTCTACGAGGAATAGAATTGATAATTAATGCATGTTCCTCCGTGTAAAATAGGATAATCTCTGACAGATGGTGGTTTTTAACAAGAACACTACAGCAATTCAGATCAGACTAAGTATGTTTTATCGCTGTCTCCCCCTCCCTCTATCTTTCTCTCTCTCACACACATATGCATAGAGAGTTGAAAAAGGCACTTAGAAGAGATGTAAATTCTGTTTGGATATTATCTTAGAAGCAATCATGGGTTTTTTATTTGTTTATTACATTTTTATCTTGCTTCTTCTCTAGGGACTCAAGACTATGCATGTAGTTTCACCCTTCTCCATTCTATCCTCACAACATGCTAGTGGGGTAGGTTAGATTAAAAAAATGCTGCCATGCTTGAATAGTTTAAATATTTTTTCCCCAAGCTTAATACGAACTTTAATCACTAGGCTATCCAAATATTGCACAAATTGAAGTCTTTCTGTCTATCTTGTTTTATTTTGAATAATTCCAGGCCTGCAGACTTTTGGAGATTTGAGGAGCTACATCTTTATAATATTTAAACTTTTAGAAATTTGCTAATTTTTAATGGAGTTGAGATACACAGTATGCTGAATTATGTATTCAATAACACGTTCAATAGAAAAGTGCAACTGAAGGCCATGGGCTGAGGTTTATTCATCTGTGCTCTTGGCCATTTTGTGGAATTGTGGAATTATGTATTCCTTTCTAGAAAAGGAACTTTACTAGTACTCCGTAGTGGAGAAACAGGAGAGAGATCTGTAGAGCTCTCAGAAGGTCAAGATCTCTTTTCCATAAGTTTTTATTTTAAGAGGAACTCCTCAAAGATTTAAAGACAAAATACCTCCCTTGATTTTCAATCATTGATCATGCTGGCTGGTGACAATAGATTTTCATCTAAAAAAATCTGAGGATGCTTATTCCCTATCTTAGTTCAGAGAAAGCCAAGGATAAGTTCATTCCTTAATTGTTTTTCCATTGTACTCTGTGATATAGACTAGTCTCCAGATTATCTTTACATCACCTATTTTTATTGCTTGCTTTATTCTGTTCTAGAGTTTGGGAGGCTCAATAGGTTACCAGTAGGAGCTCAAGGATAAAGAATTCAGGATGGATATGAATTAGGAACAGAAAGGGAAAAAATGAAAAACACACAGCACTAAGAAAATTCATTTAATTCCTGCCTTCTGATATTCCTAATTGGCCTGATTTCTAAACATATTTAAGAGGAGAAGGAAATGAAGACTCTCATAACTTCTCAGTGCCTGAATATCACAGGTTTTAAGAAAGTTGAAAGACTTAGTTTGGTGTTTTGATATGAACTGACCTTTTATGTTAATGTAAATATTGAATATTTTATGCTAATGTGAATTTTTATGCTAATAGGAATTTGGACATTGCACTTTTCCAAATCGTGAGATCTGTTTCTTAGCTCAAGAAACAGCCAAAAGGTGATTGGGAATGGAATAGAAATGTCTTGAATACAAGCCCCAGAGACTTTCTCTCTGGCAAAGAGAGACTAAGAGGTGTACCCATCATGGTATCTTGCCACGGCAACTCATGCCCTCATCACTACCCTTGTGGGCTACTGCACTGTGCTTAACGTGAGAGTGTTTTTCAAAAGTTGCTGGAAGCTGCAGACTGTTGTCTTACACTGCTGGCCAAGAGCTCTATGGGAGGATCCTAGTTCTAAACTTCACAAACAGCAACTTAAACACAAGCCATGTAGAATATGAACACATTATTTTAATGAATACTAGCATCTAGTTCCAGAGCGAAGACACGGTTAAACTTTTGTGCGCAATTCATCAGCTTAAAGCATTTCCCCCCTTGCTTCTCAACAAAACCCCCCCTTCTCCTCCTGTCAGCAACCACTGGTAACTTTCCTTTTCGTCTTCTGGGTGCACCCCCACCACCCGCGCCATCTCTGCTCTCTCCAGATGGTATTTGTCCTTGACTTTTCCTCCTTCGCCCAAACACCTCAACTCTAACGGCCTGAGAAAGAATGCCGGCTGTTTTCAGGTGGGTTTCCTTTCAGTACCCTCTCCCCCCCTCTGCTCGCTGCCTGCGTTTCATGGCAAGATGGGAGAAGTTTGGCTCCCATCGTGACACTCTACCTGTGTTGCAGGCTCTGCATTGGCTGCCAGTGAGTTTTCAACTGCAGGGCAAGGTGCTGCTTTTGACTTATAAAGCTCTGTATGGTTTTCTGCCTAAGTATTTTTAGGACTTCTCCCACTAGATTTGACCTGTCTGACGTGAGCATCCTGAGAGAAATTGTTCCCCACATTCATGAAAAAAAAGCAGGGTGTGTGAGCGAGTGCGCGTGCGAGGCCCAGACCTGTCTTTGTGAAAGAGCTTCCCTTTGGAAGCTAGGGTTGCCCATCTATTTTAAGTTCCTGGAATTTACAGTTCCACAATTAATTTACAATGAAGACAAGTTATCAGGCAACGTGTGTGTGTGTGTGTGTGTTCGTCCAGAGAGATTATCTTCATAAGTTTTATTTATTTATTTAAATTTATTTTGCCGCCCAACACTAGTGAATTATGGGCAGCATACAAAACTCATTGCTGAACTTATGACGCTAATTTTGCAAAGCAAGATAAAAAGAAATGACTCTACTGTCTTTATAAGTCTAAAAAATGTAAGCAGTTGCCCTCCCCCAGCATCTTCAAGTAAATGGGAGACAATTTTCTCTGGTTTTTGCAGGAAAAGGGGATGTTTGGCAAAATGGAAGATAAATTGGCCCAGTTTTACTTGCAACTAGTATGGTACCTTTAAACTCAAGTATGCAATTAGATTTATACTCTTATACTTTTTCCATTTACTCTGGGGCAGGGAGTCACTAAAATAACGTAGTATAATAACTGATAGTATAATAACTGATAACTTAGTATGTGTATGAGGTGGCCAATGACTGTAATAAAGTACAACTATGTATTAATATGTTCATGTGTGGATCCATACTTCTGAATATGCTACGCACAATAGCGTCTGTGGTCTAAAATATATTCTACAGTATTGTCTATTTTTTCATTCTAAACCAGACTCCCAAGCAATCATGAGGTTTTCTAATTCAGTCAGGTACTTTGTTGGATTCCAGTGCTTGACGAAGACCCTTTGTGCCAGTGCTAATGTAACTGTTTCACCAGCACAAATAGAACAAAACTGAAGGGAATACCTTTATTTTAATTTCAGGAATCAATACGGAAAAATCTATGACAAATGCATGAAAATTTGAATATACTCTTTCAGCACATAATTTTTATGGCAGGCAATATATTAAATAGTTTTTTCTTCTTATTCTGTTGAGACAAGTTGCCCTAAGATTTAAAGGGCAAAGTTGGCCCCAGTCGTTGCAGTTAGTTTGCATTGGCCTCCCTGCAAAGGTCATCTATCTCATTCTGATCGCTCCTGTAGAAATGTATTAAAAATGCTAGTGAATTTCTGATGTGCTGTAACTGCATTGCATATGTAGGATTTCTCATTTTGTATAAAGAGCAGTAATAAAGAAGTTTTTTTTTAAAAAAAACACACATGCAGCATTGGGATAGTGTTGATGGATGGGTGTCATTGCTTAAATGAAGGCTTTGAATCACAAATGTATGTGAAAGTAGTTATTTTCTTCCATTTGTAAAATACCACTCTAAGCATCCCTTCAAAATGAATAATGTACCACACAACACAGCAAACAATGTCTAAAAGTGCTTCATATCATACTAAATAGAAATAGATATGTCTGCTGCATACAGTATCTAAGCTGTATCCTTGGAAATGTCCATTTTGACCTTTTCCTCTGTTAAAAGTGCTTTTTAATGCTATCTATCTTTTCATGAAAATGTGTGTGTGTGTGTGTGTGTGTGTAGATTTTAGAAGCATGGGTCTTTTACTTTTTCCCCCTTTTCTTTAAGATTATAATTATGTACTATAATTTTTTAAAGATTATTTCTTTAAGTTCCCCTTGCCTAGGGGGAACTTAAACCTCATTGAACACTAGAAATTCAGTAAACATATATAGGACTTCAATGTGAAGCCACTTCAAAAGAAAAGGGATCTTAAAAATAATTTTAGAAATAAGTGTAAATGTTGATTTCAAATAAGATAAAGTAAAATAAGGCTCGTCTATATATTTGTGCACATACATATTAGTCCATTTGCATAATGCACATATAGTTGGCTAATATATCAAATATATATTTTTCTTGTTCTTTCCTTTGTGTTTCATTCATTTATAATGTATTTATAATGTAGTGAGCCTGAAGGGTCCAATCAATATCAAAGACTCACTGTAGAATATGAAACGGTATGCAGCCATACATATAATAAACAATTGGTGAGATTGCACCAGGTTTTAGAGTTAACAGAAATACTGGGACAAAGTTAGCGATGGATTCCAAAATTGCTAATACTACCACATGATTCTAGTAGCATAACACAAATGGACTACTTCCTCTACAATTTAAATTTAGACCATGCAACACAGCTGTACAGAGCTCTGAAGGTAGCTAACATATAGGCAATAAACATATAATCTAAAAAAAAACATTTTAGGAAACCATGAAGCAGCAGCAGCAGCTGTGTGTCTGTGTGTGTGTATTTAACAAGATTGGTTGATTCTCAAATTGTTTTTCTCAGATTTTTCACTTTTCCAACATTTGTTTAATACCATTTCCAAATCAGTTTGCAGTTTTTAATGCCTACAAAAAATAATGCAGATTTTTCCTAATATGCATTTTTTCTACACCCACTCCTCGTTTAGTGCCAAGTTATGTTCCAGTGACCAGGTTGTTAAGTGAAATGGTTGCTGAATGAACACGTGACTGATTGAGAGAGAAAGAGAGAGAGATGCTGTGAAGATCACTAGTTGCTGATGTCTCATTCAGATAGTTTTCTTGTACAGCTATGAGAGCGTTATTCTTACTCCAGTGTGTGTTGTTGTCAGGTGCAAGAAATTTGGTTGTAAATGCACACATTGGTCAGAAATGAATTTTTTATTGCCGTTGTATTTGCAAATGGTTGCTAACTGAGGTAGTTGCTAAACAAGGAGTGAGTAGTCATTTTTTATAAATAGTCTTTCCCCAAATAATGTACAAATCAAAGCAGTAGAGATATTATGTGTGAAGATAAGCCAGCTTGTTAAACAGCAAGGCTTAACCTCCAAAGCAATGCTGAATCTAGATTTATGTACCACGTTTCTAGAAGAAAGGAAAGGAAAGAAACCTACTACTAATTGTCCTCGTCACATTATTTTCTGTCCATGTTGTGCATTACAGTGTGCAATAGGTGTGCACGTGGAGGGTACACTCTAGTGACTTAAGTGTATGAAGGGGCACACAAGACAGATGAAACTAAGACTATTGAAGCTTTAAATATAAAATGATAAGAGTTCATTGCATAGGTATTCTGTGCTCCAGGCATCTAATAAACATTTAGCAAATAGATGCTTTCGTATAGTCTTCAGAAACATCCTCTATGGAGAGGAATTTGTTAGTTTGCCCTTCCTTCCTTCAACAGTACTAAACTAAGTGGTCCAATCATCTGATACAAGTGTGGTGCTTCAGAGTTGAAGACTAGAAGGTGTTTTGGAGCATGCAAGAATGCAAATGTAGTACTATACAGCTCTCATAGGCAGCTTTCTGACTTCATAAGCAGCACAGCTAGGCAAAATTTGTCACTGCTTTACTGCATTCCTTTTCCTCCCAGTATGAAATAAAAGCAAAATAAAAATATATAATAAACTCATTTATCATTTGAAAGAGACAGTATTTAAATTTAAATCAAGGAGGATTTAAATCCTTGTGGGGGAGATGGGCGGGATATAAATGTGACAAACAAACAAACAAACAAACAAACAAACAAACTCAATAATGAATTTACTCACTCACTCTCTCTCTCTCTCTCACACCCACACCCACACCAACACCAACACACCTTTACATTACAGTGATCACAAATAGTGTGTACCTTCAGTTTGTATTATATTATACAAATGTTATCTATTAATTTATAACTTGGTTGTTGACATTCCCAAAATGCAGCAAAAATAGTTTGTTTTTCTATATATCAGTGTATGGACCAATATCGTAAGGGTAATTTTCAGTTTCATTTACAACTTAAATAATTATTGAAGATGTTCAAATATTACTGAGTCTCATCATGAAATTAAGTATCTTCTGTGACAAAGTATAGTTAAAGGTTCAATAGACTATGATGAATTTTCTCTTTAATATAGCTCATGGTCAATTTCGAATGTTCTGTGATTTGGGACATAAGCATGTATTTGCCTGAACAGATCTGTAGTTCTAGCAGTTATCATTAACCCCTAAGAAAATGTAATAATCTTCTTAGTGTGAACTCACCTAATTTCAATTTATGAAAGCTTCCTTTTAGCATTCATCCAGTGTTGTTTTTGGTATCAAATTCCATATCTAGTTCAATTTGCAGCTTTTAAGTTACATTGAAAATCTCCTTCCCATTTTATTTGCTAAATTTATACCTAGATCTGTCTTTCTGTATAGGAAATATACTGAAAATTTTAACTTCAGTACAGTCCTTGTAGGCCTGTGTTTCTAATGTGCCTGATTTTGAAATAATGAGGGCTGCCTTATTGTTTCCCCGTCATAATTGTAATTAACCTCCATGAAAATCTTTCCGTAATTCCAGCAAATAATTTTTTGCTTTGATTTTATATATTTATATAAATGAATGCTTTTTAGTCATTATAATGCAGAGATAGTAGGAGTCATGCTTCTTAATATATATTTAAATTTAGGCCTTATTGACTGCAGGATTCTCACAAAATTTGACTTCTTTAAAATCATTTTGACCAATATACCTGAGTGTATATTTGAAAAGCAGACAAATCTTGTTGCTCTAATACTATATTTCTTACATTACAAAAATAGATATTTGGGTATTTCCATCCTTGCTTATTTGGGTATGTATGTAATAAATAAATAAAAATATGGAAATGATAGTTCTTTTTTGACTTATTTATATAAGAGATCCACTGCCATTCTTAGCCTTGTCCCATCCAGACCAAAATAGAGTTTTATTTTTGGCATAATTTTAATGCTATACAATTTATTTAGAAATAACGGGGCAATTTTCTTATACAAAATTTGCTGCTCTTTAATTCCAGAATTGAATAAGGAATAATTTGACTGGTACATTAATTTACATGAGTGAGTCAATAACAATAAGCAGGGACTATTCATTTCCTGAAAAGGCAAGTTTGGTGGGTGATTCATCTAAAGATTATTAATCTTCTTGATACTCATCCAAGATGACATATCATATAAATGGGTAGCTATAGTGGTTTTTTTTAATTCTTTCTTTAGGTTTCCTGGTTCTTGTAATAACTTTCCACAACTACAATAACATTAACATTGTAAAAGCCAGAACAGCATTTGCGATCTGCATGTTCTAAACAGACAGCCTCCATCAACTGCTCTAAGAAACCATAGTCAGAATTGCAATGGAGATGTATTTTAAATAAATTGTAATACTAGCAGGACTGTACTTATGTGACTTATTTCAAAGCATTTTAATGTTAGCTGAAATAAAATATAATTTACCTTTCTTTTCTGTTACCTTTTTAGGCATTATTCTGTCAGTAACGGATTACATGAATCTCAAGGAAAATCAGTGCGGTAGAAAGGACTTTAGTAATAATCATTATTTTAGAAAAAGAATCACAGTAGCTTTTAAACAAAATAAGTAATACAAGCTGGTGCTCAGTCTGTAACATAAATAGAATAAATTTCTACTAACTTCATATTTTTTCAAGCAAGCACCAAGGGCACAAAGTTTGATCTAATGTAAATGGTTGCTGCTGAATGACCATTGATTGAACTAGTCAATTTGTCAGTCCTGTTTTCTGAGGTGAATAGTAAAAAATGCAACTCTAACCTCAAACTTCAAAGCAGCATTAACCACACAGTGCCCAGCTGTTTAAAAAAATCTAAGTTGGATTTGATTTGATTAGCAATTCGATGATAGAACATCCAGAGGTAGAGGGGATCAAAGCTAGACTAGGAGGTTGAAAAACTATATCAGAAGAAATCAGTGGCCAATGATTTCCATACTGTTGCCAAGAAAGCTACATGCATGCATCTAGGAAGTCACCAAAAGCCAAGATTAATTGGGAAACTTTACTTTTTAATCATACAACGCTATTTATTTTACAAATTAATTATGAAATACTATTCTGTATGAGTTATTTTTAGTAGTACGATATTAGTTTAAAGCCAATAAGACAGTGAATAATAAAGGAATCGTACAATTTCAATTTTATTTATTTATTTTCAAAATGTTTGTTGTCAACATTTCAAGCATCTCAGCTCTAACCACCAGAGGGTGTCATTGCAACCCCTGCATATCTCTCAAAAGGAAAAAAAAATAACATGAGGATAAAGGTTGGGATAAAAGTGTGGTTAAAACTTAACTTGTAATAATGCAGCTTTCTGGAGCTTCTATAGCAGAGGCCACATTAAAAAAAAATCCTGGAGAACAGAATTCTGGTAGGAAATAAAAATGGCAAAGAAGTACATGGAATGGATAAAGCAGTGAGTGCTTGTGTGTTAAATGAAACAGTGGCATGGATATGGTACAGTACGTGATTTGATCAGGGCAGTGACTTGGTTCCTGTGGTCATTAATGAGTTCACATAAACATCCCATCCAACTTTTCATTGAAAAGAATATTTCAGTTAAAAAGAAGATATCCTGCCTCCAGCATTTCCTTTGTTTGCATGAACGCCTGTGGGCTCCTTATAGGTCAAAGAGGTGCTCTTAGAAAACATAAATGGAAGATGGGTGAAGTTAAAAAAGAAGACAAAAATAAATTAAGGTGGTAGGGCATATCCTCTCTCCTGGACTTTAGAAAAAACCTGAAGACCTGGCTATGTCATCAGGCGTGGGCAGGGGAGGGGAATAGCCAGTCTTGGGGTTGGCTGGCCCCTTAGATCTGTTTCGACCAGCCTTGTTGATCAGTGGAATAAGATCTACCACCTTTGGATCAAATTATATGATGCTGTAGGTGTGTGTGTATGTGTGTGTGTATGTGTGTGTGTATGTGTATGTATGTATGTGTGTATATATATATATATATATATATATATATATACACACACACACACACACACACACACATACACACACACATACACACATACATACATATGTCTCTGTGTGTGTGTGTATGTATGTATGTATGTGTGTGTGTGTGTGTATGTATGTATGTATGTGTGTGTGTGTGTGTGTGTATGTATGTATATGTATATGTATGTGTATATATATGTAATTTTATATTGTTATTATTGATATTTATTGTTTTAATTTTTTTAAATTGTTGTGAACCGCCCAGGGTCCCTCCTTGTGGGGGAGATGGGCGGGATATAAATGAAATATAAATAAATAAATAAATAAATAAATCTATCTATCTATCTATCTATCTATCTATCTATCTATCTATCTATCTATCTATCTATCTATCTATCTCTCCCTCCTGTAAGACTAGAAGGAGTAGTAGGAAACAACTCACCAATTTGCCTTCTTAAGGATGGGTACATGCCGTGCATTGTATTTTGAAAGTGCATTGTCACAGGTTCTTAAAATTTTGAATATGCCTTTGGGCCCCAAACTGTTTCCTGCCTCATTGCTGGATGCATAAGACCATTTAGAACTAATGGACTCTTCTTAGAATTATAAGATTACCAGACCAGTTGTTATTTTAATTTATTTTAATTAAGTTTGATGAGGTCATGGTTGGACAGAGAAATCTGATTGTATTGGTGGCAAAATAAATCCAAATGCTTATTTGACTCTCAGTATCTTTGTTTATTAGTATTGCTATGCTGATTTACTCTAAAACAGTTCTGAGTGGCATGCAGCAGAAATAAAGTTTAAAAATATCAAAACAGTCACAATATGTCTTACAATAGCACCAACCAGTGGACATAGTTCATGAAGGAAAACCTAGCATCCCCCAAATCAGGGGTGGGGAAACTTTTTTCTTCCAAGGGCCATTTGGATATTTATAGCCGGGACCGGGGTGGTGGGGGGTGGGGTTTCTGGGATTTCTGCAGACCGGGGGCCGGAGTTTGCGGGTGGGAGCCAATCACAAGCACTGGGGGGTGGGGTTTGCGGGTGGGAGCCAATTGTGTGGAAGGGGCAGGGTTTGCTGGCGGGAGCCCCGCGGGCCTGACGTTGCCCACCCCTGCCCCAAATACTCTCTTCCAAGCTAAAAGCTAAAGAACTGAAATGTCACTTCTTTTCAGCAACTTAGTTGGGAGGAGGTGGTTCTATGTGGTGGCAAGCTGTTCCACAGGAGGGCCCCATCACTGAGAAGGCCCTGCTCTAGGCCCCCTGTGCATGGAATGCCTTCAGATAGGGGATGTTCCTCTTTTCCAGATCTTATAGAACAGGCAGTCTCACTTTGGAGCAGGCAGCCTTGGAGATAGCCAGGCCTTGAGCTAGGTGCATTGAGAATTGCACCTGGAAGCCGAGTGGCAGCCAGGGCAGCTTCTGGAGTGGAAGCATTATGTGGTCAAATCTCAAGCCTAACATTACCCGACTGCTGCATTCTGAACTGTTTTAAGCTTCCAAATGGTATTTAAAGGCAGCCCTCCGTAGACCTACTCGCAGGAGTCTAGTTGTGAGGTGATGAGGGCCTGAGTGACTGTGCATAATGCCTCAAAGTCCAGGAAAGTTTGCGATAAATGCCTTTAAAAAAAAAGAAAGCTTTTTATTCTTGACGTGTATGTTAGAATTAGAATATGAATACACACAGATATACATACATACACGCCCTATTATGCATTTGGCAGAGGCTTTTCTAAAAATCTGATATTGCCCCAAATCTGTTAAGGTAGCAAAATGGGATATGACAGATACTTCTTAAATTGCTTTCATTGATATGCATGTCATATCTACAGTATGTATCTGAAAAATGAGCAGCCTGCCCTCTGTTTTAGCAAAACCAGAATCTTCCATAGCATCAACTACCAGATGCATTTTTCACTAGACATTGTTTGGCAGAACTTTGGAGGAGAGCAGTGAGTCCTTGTACATTTGAGGCTTGTACATTTGTTTGGAACAAGTTACTTGTTATTTCCTTAGGTTTTGTGGAGTTGTATCAGAGACGGGGGTAAAATATGCTTTTGTGAGAATACATTCATCCATGGAAACATTCAGCTCTTTAGCGGTGGCTGTCAGTTTAGATACCTTTAAAACGTGATAGCCTAAAAAGGAACTTCCACTTCCACATTAAGCTATGCCTTCATACCAGGCAGAAATTATGTTGCTCATTCATGCATTGATTGTGAACTTTCAGATGGCCGCTGTTAAGAATTCTGGACTGGACTCAAATTTTGTCTGAACCACAAGGGTAACTCTTGTGCATTCCAATGCAAGCTGTTTGTTTCTTTGCATGGATTTCCTTATGTGTTTTGGTAGAACATGCTTGAAGACAGGGGATAAGCTCAATGTACGATGCTTATTACAGTATAATGCTTGTTGCCGTATAAGTATCGTATACCTCCTTCTGAGCTGACAGATGCCACAGTAATTTCAGAAAGGATCCATGATTTCTTCCCTGTGGCTTTTCCAGGTGTTGCAATGCCCGAGGAGTTAAAAATGGCACTAACTTCTGCAGATGTCCTCTCTTTGCAATCTGTGTAAATGTAGAGTTCTGTTGATTAAAATTTGGGTAGTCTTGCAACAAAACAGTAATTAACCCAAATGGCTTGCTATATTGCCAGTCGGATGCTTTGCTGTTCTGTATAGGACTTCCTTCTCCTTTTCAGCTTTAAAAAGAAATGTGAATATTACAATTCCCTTGCCTTTCAACTTCTCCCATGTTGCTAAAGCTCTCTTTACTTTCTCTTTCTTTTGTTTTCCTATTTTACAATTTTTGCTCTTTGGGAATATTTTCCCACGTTTTTTGAGAAGCCTCAGCCCCGTAGTTCCAAATAATCATATTTTATTTAAGTAGATAATACAAAACATTGGACTGTATTTCAGGTATTTCAGGTTGGGTTTTATATTTTGCAGACTGGATTGGGGGAAGAAAAGAAGATGAGAGATAACTTATAGTCAAATTTGCACTTGACTCTTGGGGAATTCATAGACATGGCTTGTTGTTTTCTATTGCTTTCTTCTGGGATGTGCTTGACCTTCCAGTTCAGCCAACTGCCTAATATTCCTTCATAGTCTCCCATCCAAGTAAAAACCAGGCCTGACCCTGCATAGCTTCCAAGCCTAGAAAAGATGCAATCACCTGGAAAGGCAAGTGTATATTATCTCTTACATTGAAGAAGGGAAACTTGCCATACCATTACGTCTGTATTCAAGTATTACCTCATTCTCCACAGGCTTTAAAGCAGGGTGCTTTACAATTCCTTTTGGGATATATTTGAGTATGCTTTTCTGGTATGAGAGGTATGGAAATGTTACCCTTTTCTGTTACATGTCTCTCCATCCCTTTACAGCCATATGGCTGCACAGATTTCCAGAGCTGAAAGAGTCCCGTTGGATGAGTTCCCTCAAGAAGTCTTTCCATAGGAATCCAGCCAGACTGCACAGATGTTTGTACAGCAAAAGATAGGACACTTATGACATCACTATGCCTGCTTGATAAGGCACTAAGATAAGGACAAGAATCCCACCTTTCACTCCAAAGTATTTCACCAAAGTTTTTTCTCTTGTAAAGAAAAAGGAAGACCAAAAGCATTTTCTTTTTTAATCTAACTAAGTGAGACGGGATGAAAAAATATGGAAGAATTTTTGGTTTGGGGCACTAGTATGTCTGTAAGATTTTATTTCCCATTTATGGAAGTGATGGATTTTGATTTGGTGACAGAAAGAGACAGCACTAAGTCTAGATGGCAGTGAGAGGCTTTTGTTGATTGAGCTGGAAGTATCTGTATTCAAGTATCAGTGTTAGAATATGAGCTGGAAAATGTTAAATGCTAGACTTAATCCAGTGTCCTCGATTTCATAAAGCAGAATTCAAAAGCAGAGATGTATTCGGGCATGAGAGCAATAAGATAAGGAAGGACATATTCTAAAAGTAAGGATGATCCATTTCAGCTGGATGAAGAGAGATAGGGAATTATCTAATAGTGAAAATCTTTTTTGGCTTCCTTGGTAATCTTACTGTATTCTGCATTTAACTGTAGCACTGGCAGTTAACAATAGAAAAATAGTAATGATATACAGGTAGTCCTTGATTAACGACCACAGTTGGGATTGGAATCTCAGTCGTTGAGTGAATTTGTCGTTAAGCGAGACGCCCACATGACTACTTCGCTCAACTATCGCAATCCCAGCACTCCTGGTTGCGGTCGTTAAGTGATATCCCGGGTCGTTAAGCGGATGGAGCAACAAAGCTGCCTGCTGAAGGGTTTCCCCTTCCCTCTGTGAAGGAGGGGAAACCCTTCGGCAGGCTGAAGGAATGAAGCTCAGATCCTGAAGATCTCTGCTCTGTTCCTTCAGCTTGCCGAAGGGTTTCCCCTCACATCCATGCACAGAGGGGAAATCCTTGTTGGGGCTGGAGGAACGAAGCAGAGATCTTCAGGATCTGAGCTTTGTTCATGCCGCTCCACAAAGGGTTTCCCCTCCCCTCCGCCCCATCCCCCTGCTTGCAACCTTCCCTGCTGGCTTCCCCATTGACTTCCTGGGGAAGCCAGCAGACAAGATTGCAAATGGCGATCACATGATCGTGGGGTGCTCAGTAACCGGTCATAAATGCAAGCTGGTTGCTGAGCACCCAAAATGTGGTCACATGATCACGGGGGGGGGGGGCTGGCGCAATGTTTGACGACGGCCGGAAGTGCTTTACAGGCTGTAAAGCACCCTTTCCAAGGCTGTCGTTGCTTTGAACGGTCATTAAGCAACTGGTCGTTAAGCGCAGACTACCTTTATGTGTTGGTTTGCTCTTGTTGCTAGCCTCCCAGTTGTTTATATGCTTATTATTCTGAATTAGTCTTGGTTTTATATGATTTTCATTGTTTTTCTGGTATTTAGTGATCTATTTTTATGATCTGTTTCAATGTTATCAGTTTCAAAGCTACATCGTCACTAATGCTGATAAAGAAAGTTGTGGGAATCTCTGATTGCACTGTACAAAACTATTGGATAAGCTCCATGAAGTGAATCAGAAATGTCAGTTTAACTAAGAGTTTCAAATGCTATCAAACTCCATATAAACATACTAAAGACAAACATATGGTATAATATATAGATATAGAAAACAGGTTTTACTTTTAGTTAAATGCAATATTTTTCCCTGCCTAAAACTTAATGAGCTATTATAGTGTAGCATATGTGTGTGTGTGTATAAAACATTACGAATAAATCAGAGGAGAACAAAGTAATGGTATTATTATTATTATTATTATTATTATTATTATTAATATCAATATTGTGATTATTATTATTTTTGAAGACTAACTTGGATGAAAACAGAATGTTGTTGAAAGCTTATAGTTTTTGGATATGACGATTCTGCCTTTTTTCATCCTTTTAGGAAATGGAGAATTTTCTACCTAATTTTTTGTGTAATTTAAAACTGAACAGATTTCTTAATAGGTATGATGGATAGAAGATGATTGTTCACAATTGGCTTTGATGGCTGCAATACCCATTCTGAAGATAAGAATAAGCAGATGCTTGTTCTGTGATTACTATAAAGGTACAATTTATCTGCATGGATGAAGTCTGAGTATTGAAATATATTCAGCAAAGAAGGATCTGAGGCTTGCCATTATTATTATCTCTTTAGTCTGCCAGTCAGCTGGGTGTGCATCTACCAATTCAGACCTACTGAACTTAATTTTGTCTAGTGCAGCACACAAGACAGATGTCTGTGCCCAATGAGACTGCAGTTTAAGATAACTCAACTTAAAATTAAAGGTTGCAATTTTATACTGATTTAAACTGAAGAGGATTTACCTGACGGTAGACATTGACTATGTTGCACTATAAAGCTGCAATCCAGTGCATTAAAGCGCAATCCAGTACATTATTCCATGATAATAAGCCCCAGTAATCTGAATCCTTCAGAGAATTGTGCTACAAGTGACATGAGGAAAATTTACCCCAATTCTTTACCTTCATATCTGAAACATGGTAAATGACAGTCTTGCTGCTATTACCAAATTCTGAGAGATGCAAAGCATTTGAAAGAAGTGCTTCACAGCAAAAATTATTAGTTGGAACACCCATGTTTGCATGGTTTACATGCCGCCACTTAAATGCTTTTGCATAGCCACTTTGCTTTGCTGGTAGACCTAGCAGGAATATTATCTTAGAACAATGATGGACAGTTTCTAAAACATCCATGCTGGCCTTTTGAGAAATTTTAATTCTTCAATTGTTCAAAGTGAGATGCTTCATTTGCACTAATGTGCTTCTTGAAATATCTCTTTTGAATGCATTGCACAGCCTTGGTTTTTTGCTCTGAATTTGTTAAAACTGAATCAGGTATATTGGCTTGATGACACTTGACTTCAGTTTCCTTTAACTTCAATAATTCCAATATTATTTGGCCACTTCCCTGGCCAAAATGTTAGTGTTTCTGCTAATTTCCCTGTATTTACTAAGGCCTTCTATTGGTTAGCATCATTGAGGATGTATCTTCCTCTCTCTGAAGGGAAAGTTGTATCTTGTATCTTCCTCTCTCTGAAGGAAAAGTTGTCAGCAAGACAACTCAGGAATTTATTAGAAGGGCTATGCTTGGAAGAGTTTGTTTCTGAACAGATGTTAGAGTAATTAAAATCCCCCATCACTATCTCTTTATGCCTGTTTGAAAGATCTTCAGTTTGCTTCTGGAAACTATTATCTCTACATCTTCTCCTTGGTTGGATAGATGATAGTAGACACCAATAACAACATTGCTTGCATCTATTTCTCCTCTTACTGTAATGTTATCTACAGTCTTGCCAATTCACTTGGATTTCTAAGTAGGCAGGACAGTTTTAACATGCAGTACAACTCTCCTTCCATTTCTATTGCTTCTGTTCCTTTGGAACATATTGTATATGACCAAAGTTTTTATATTTATAAGCCTAAGGTTGAAGTTTTCTAAAATCTCTTAAATCAGATGAATTGTCTTCAAAACAAAGATATTTTATATGGCTGCACATTTATTTCATGTAATCAGTGTTATGATTTAAAAAAAGCTACAACAAATGAAGTGTTGAACATACACACAACCTTTCCCTGCTTGGCATCATTCTGGGACACTATTTGATCTGACTTGGTTTTCAGATCAGAAATTTTATTTATTTATTTATTTTTCCAATTTCTATCACCGCCCATCTCCCCTAAAGGGGGGACTCTGGGTGGTTTACAAAGAAATCAACAATTAAAATACATAAAATATAATACAATGCAATACAAACACCATACAATTGGTCCAGAATGCAGCTGCGCGTGCAGTTATTGGTTCCCCTAGATCGGCCCATGTGGCACCTCTGCTACGCCAGCTGCACTGGGTTCCAGTATGCTTCTGGGTGCAATTCAAGGTGTTGGTTTTGACCTTTAAAGCCCTACATGGCATGGGACCAGGATACCTGAGGGACCACCTCATCCCCATAACTTCAAACCGTCCCACTCGATTATGTAGAGAGGGCATGCTTCGGACCCCGTCGGTAAGGGAGTTTCGGTTGACGGGGTCCAGAAGGCGTGCCTTCTCGGCAGTGGCACCTGCCCTTTGGAACATTATGCCCCCGGAGGTGAGGCAGGCCCCATCACTCCTGTCCTTCTGGAAGAATTTAAAGACCTGGTTTTGCCGCCTCGCGTGGGACAGGAATAGGAATAGTTCCTCATGGGGATGGCTGGTGTCTTAGAGCCCTTTTAAGATCATGTTTTGCCCTCTTGGATTTTCTATTTAACTTATAATGATTGTTGTTGTTTATTCGTTCAGTCGCTTCCGACTCTTCATGACTTCATGGACCAGCCCACGCCAGAGCTTCCTGTCGGCCGTCACCATCCCCAGCTCCCCCATGGTTGAGTCTGTCACCTCCAGAATATCATCCATCCATCTTGCCCTTGGTTGGCCCCTCTTCCTTTTGCCTTCCACTTTCCCTAGCATCAGCTTCTTCTCCAGGGTATCCTGTCTTCTCATTATGTGGCCAAAGTACTACAGTTTCGCCTTTAATATCATTCCCTCAAGTGAGCAGTCTGGCTTTATTTCCTGGAGTATGGACTGGTTTGATCTTGCAGTCCAAGGCACTCTCAGAATTTTCCTCCAACACCACAGTTCAAAAGCATCTATCTTCCTTTGCTCAGCCTTCCTTATGGTCCAGCTCTCACAGCCATAGGTTACTACAGGGAATACCATTGCTTTAACTATGCGGACCTTTGTTGTCAGTGTGATGTCTCTGCTCTTAACTATTTTATCAAGATTTGTCATTGCTCTCCTCCCAAGAAGTAGACGTCTTCTGATTTCCTGGCTGCAGTCAGCATCTGCAGTAATCTTTGCGCCTAGAAATACAAAGTCTGTCACTGCCTCCACTTTTTCTCCCTCTATTTGCCAGTTATCAATCAAGCTGGTTGCCATAATCTTGGTTTTTTTGAGGTTTAACTGCAACCCAGCTTTTGCACTTTCTTCTTTCACTTTCGTCATAAGGCTCCTCAACTCCTCCTCGCTTTCAGCCATCAAAGTGGTATCATCTGCATATCTAAGATTGTTAATGTTTCTTCCAGCAATTTTAACTCCAGCCTTGGATTCCTCAAGCCCAAAACGTCGCATGATGTGTTCTGCGTACAGGTTGAATAGGTAGGGTTAGAGTATACAGCCCTGCTGTACTCCTTTCCCAATCTTAAACCAGTCCGTTGTTCCGTGCTCTGTTCTTACCGTTGCTACTTGGTCATTATACAGATTCCTCAGGAGGCAGACAAGATGATTTGGTATCCCCATACCACCAAGAACTTGCCACAATTTGTTATGATCCACACAGTCAAAGGCTTTAGAATAGTCAATAAAACAGAAATAGATGTTTTTCTGAAACTCCCTGGGTTTCTCCATTATCCAGTGGATATTGGCAATTTGGTCTCTAGTTCCTCTGCCTTTTCTAAACCCAGCTTGTACATCTGGTAATTCTCGCTCCATGAATTGCTGGAGTCTACCTTGCAAGATCTTGAGCATTACCTTACTGGCATGTGAAATAAGTGCCACTGTTCGATAGTTTGAACATTCTTTAGTGCTTCCCTTTTTTGGTATGGGGATATAAGTTGATTTTTTCCAATCTGATGGCCATTCTTGTGTTTTCCAAATTTGCTGGCATATGGCACGCATCACCTTGACAGCATCATCTTGCAAGATTTTAAACAGTTCAGCTGGGATACCGTCGTCTCCTGCTGCCTTGTTATTAGCAATGCTTCTTAAGGCCCATTCAACCTCACTCTTCAGGATCTCTGGCTCTAACTCACTGACCACACCGTCTAAGCTATTATCCTTCCTATACAGATCTTCTGTATATTCTTGCCACCTTTTCTTGATCTCTTCTGCTTCTGTTAGGTCCTTACCATCTTTGTTTTTGATCATACCCATTTTTGCCTGGAATTTACCTCCGATGTTTCTAATTTTCTGGAAGAGGTCTCTTGTCCTTCCTATTCTATTGTCTTCTTCCACTTCCGCACATTGCTTGTTTAAAAATAATTCCTTATCTCTTCTGGCTAACCTCTGGAATTTTGAATTTAATTGGGCATATCTATCCCCTATCACTGTTGCCTTTTGCTTTCCTTCTTTCTTGGGCTACTTCCAGTGCCTCAGCAGACAGCCATCTTGCCTTCTTGGTTTTCTTTTTCTTTGGGACGTTTTTTGTTGCCGCCTCCTGAACAATGTTGCGAACTTCTGTCCATAGTTCTTCTGGGACCCTATCTACTAAATCTAGTCCCTTAAATCTATTCTTCACCTCCACTGCATATTCCTTAGGAATATTAGTGAGCTCATATCTAACTGATCTGTGGGTCTTCCCTATTCTCTTTAGTCTGATTCTAAATTTTGCAATAAGAAGTTCGTGATCTGAACTACAGTCAGCTCCAGGTCTTGTTTTTACCGACTGTATAGATGTCCGCCACCTTTGGCTGCGAAGGATGTAGTCAATCTGATTTCGGTGTCGACCATCTGGTGAAGTCCATGTATAAAGTCGTCTTTTAGGTTGTTGGAAGAGAGTGTTTGTTATGCACAGTGAGTTTTCTTGGCAAAATTCTATCAGCCTATGTCCCGCTTCATTTTGTTCTCCCAGACCATGCTTGCCTGTAATTCCAGGTGTTGTCTGACTACCCACCTTAGCATTCCAGTCTCCTGTAATGAAAATAATATCTCTTTTTGGTGTATTATCCAGTAGGTGCTGCAGATCCTCATAGAACTGATCTACTTCTGCTTCTGTGGTTGGGGCGTATATTTGGATCACTGTGATGTTAAATGGCTTACCCTGAATTCGAATTGAGATCATTCTATCGTTTTTTGGATTGTATCCAAGCACTGCTTTAGCCACTTTATTATTAATTATGATGGCTACTCCATTTCTTCTGTGGTCCTCTTGTCCACAGTAGTAGATCTGGTGGTCATCTGATGTGAAGTGGCCCATTCCAGTCCATTTCAGTTCACTGACACCTAAAATGTCTATATTTATTCTTGACATCTCACCAATAACCACATCTAATTTGCCCTGGCTCATAGATCTTACATTCCAGGTTCCTATGGTGTGTTGATCTTTAGAACATCGGATTCGTCGTTCACCACCAGCACCGTCGGCCGCTAGCCGTCCTTTTGGCTTTGAGCTAGCTGCGTCATCACATCTGGGGCTAGTTGAACGTATCCTCTGTTCCTCCCCAGTAGCATTTTGACCATCTTCCGACCTGGGAGTCCCATCTTCCGATGGTATACCGACATATCTCTGGTTGTACTGATCCATTTAGTTTTCACGGCAAGAATACTGGGGTGGGTTGCCATTACCTTCCCCAGGGATCGTATTTAGTCTGACCTCTCTGCTACGACCTTCCCGTCTTGGGTGTCCCTTCACGGTTTAGCTCATGGTTTCATTGAGGTGCTCAAGCTCCAGCACCATGACAAGGTAACGATCTCCTTTGCTGGAGAACTTAGAATGATAAGTGATTATATATTGTATTTTTATATTTTTATAGTAGAATTTTAATCTCTATGTTTGTAAACCGCCGAGAGTCCCCCTTGGGGGAGGTGGCGCGGTGATAA
Source organism: Charina bottae (assembly GCA_023362775.1). Classification (NCBI taxonomy): domain Eukaryota; kingdom Metazoa; phylum Chordata; class Lepidosauria; order Squamata; family Charinaidae; genus Charina; species Charina bottae. The sequence goes on along the minus strand of JALMGJ010000003.1, from coordinate 29,427,705 downwards.
AAGTCCAATAAATAAATAAATAAAATAAATAAATACAAGTAAAAAACAAATTAAGTATAAAATCCAAGGGGCGATAAGATCATATTTAAAAGAGGGCTCTATGGCACCAGCCATCCCCAGGAGGAGCTGTTACCCTTCCCATCCTAGGCGAGGCGGCAGAGCCAGGTCTTCAGACTCTTCTGGAAGGCCGGGAGTGATGGGGCCAACCTCACCTCCAGGGGCAAAGTATTCCAAAGGGTGGGCACTACTGCAGAGAAGGCCCGCCTCCTGGACCCCGCCAAGTGAAATTCCCTTACCGACAGGGTCCGCAGCATGCCCTCTCTGCATAACCGGGTGGGGTGGTTCGATGTTATGGGGATGAGACAGTCCCTCAGGTAACCTGGTCCCATGCCATGTAGAGGACAAATTATGTCCTCCCCTTTCCCAGTGTGTGACATATAGATCCTCCTGGCCCTCCTTAACTTCCTGAGCCTGCTACATTCATCAGAAAGTCTGATCAGACTGAAAGGGTTCCAAATAATCCATTTCCTCCATGGTCCTTCAGAGTGGCAACCAGATGACCTTATTAATAACCTTCCCTAAAACAAGAAGGCTGTAGATTGGATGAAAATTTTCCAATTCTACTGGATCCTGTGATGGTTTCTTGAAAAAGGGCTGGGCCACCACCTTCTTCAGAGGTGATAGAGCCATTCGCCTTCCCCACTACATGGAACCAAGTGCATGTCACCTCCCAAAAGGCCTTGACCAGCCAGGAGGGACATGAATCTAAAACAAAAATGGCCTCACTTACAGTCCTTGTGCCTGTGCTCATAGCTGTTTAATGGAGACGTGTCCTGGTTATGGTGCTCTCTGTCAACCAACTGATTGGCAGTACCCGTCTACCACCCCCACTGCCTGGTTCTGATTGTTCATTGCCTCCCACAAGTGTGCTGGGCAGTCCCACATTTAAAGGTTCCCCAAGCTGGAAACCACAACATCTCCTCTGCTGACCTGCTTTCCTTCTCCAACTTCTTGCCCCCACTGCTGACGAGGTGTGCCCGGCCTAGCTGCTGGGCCAGGCTGGGGCTGGCTTCACACTGGAAAAAGAAAAAAAAAGCCCAAAGCAGTCCCTTTGCAAAGAGCTCCTGGGTGGGGCACGGCTTTTTGGCGCGCCGCGATCCAGGAGCTTTTTGCAAAGGGGCGTTTTGGTGTGCTGCGGCTCTGTGGCTGCTTTTGCCTTTTTTTCCGCAGCCAAAGCCCAGCCCAGCCGGCCCAGCAGCCAGGCCGGGCATGCCTTGTCAGCAGCAGGAGCAAGAAGATGGCAAGGTCAGCTGGGGCAGCAGAGCTGAGGGCGGCAGGGGTCACAGAGTGCAGGGTGGGACTAGGCTGGGGCGGCTGTAGCTTCCCAGAATGTGGCAAGCAGCCCTAGAACCACACGGTTCTGGGGCTGCTTGCTGCCCCACAAGGCAGGGTTCAGGGCATCCAGAAGGGCAGAGATGGGGGAGATAGAGGGGTGGGAGGAGTTGGAGGCAGTCCCTTAGCTTAGTGAGGCTCGGGGGTGGGAGGGACCAAGCCTGGAATGGCTTGGATTGAGGTGGGTCCTCAGCTAACCACTGGTAAAATTTGCTTAACGACGGCAAGGGGAATTGCCAGGATTTTGGTTGCTAAGCGATGCAATCACGTTACGTCTCACTTTACGACCACATCACTTAGTGACCGAAATTCCGGTCCCAATTGTGATTGTAAGTTGAGGACTACCTGTACTTCGCTAGCACCTTTAGCAGCATCTCTATTTTAGTGACAATATTATAGTTGTAAAAGATTAATAATCTCTAATTCCTTTTTGTTTTGCTCATATTTGCAAATAAAAATAAATCCTGTACTAATCTTGTGATCACCTATTTGGACAAAAAGCTGCTTAATGATTCTGCTATAAACTGTATAGATAATCATAGATGTAACAAACAACATAGTAACCGTGGAAAAGGGTATGTGTAAATATAATGGGAATGCCTATCACGTTGAGGAGTAAAATCATTAAAAGCAAAATGCTCAAATAATCCAACTGAAAGAGCTGTCATTTAAAAGCAGACTGTCATATTTACTAAAATAATGGGCTTCTACTTAGCAGCTGTGGAAGATGAAGAAACTATATAAATTGTGTATATATATTTATATATAAATGTAAAGCAATTAATAAGAAAAAAGTATTCATTATTAGAACCACACTATCTGTTCTATTCAATGATATCAAACCCCATAAGCAATTTTAAATAAAGCATATTTGCCATTAAAAAAAGAGAAAGTGTTTTTTTTAATCCAGTAACAAAATATATTCTATTTGAAGATATTGATTTACTTGAATCTCAAAAGATGTCCTATACATGTTTTATAGAGCTTTTACTAGGCAACTGAGCACAAATATAAGGCACAATTTTTCATTAATTTATTTGCACGTTCTATCTATGCTATCCTTTAGTATAACTATTTCCAGAATGATTTACAGCAAATGATAAAATACCAAGAAAAATCTGGAAAAGGTACATTAAAAACAAGAGGTAGAAGATACCATTAAAATGGTACAATAGAACTGAAGTTTTAAAACCCAAATACATTTTTTATAATATTCTTTACCTGGTGCCTATCACAATAGGGCAGCATCAGTAAGTCTTTCCAAGGAGAATTTTCCAAATCATCACTCCTAAGAAATTTTATGACACCCAAAAGAGTCATTTTTGAATTTCTGGGGACACATGTGGCAGCCCTGTGCCTTCCATTCCTCACCACCATCCTGTGTTGAAATGAAGTCTGATAGAGATTTTATCAGCATTTGGGTAAATGTGTTTATCATTCTATGTAGCATCATTTGAGACAAGGAAAAGATGGATGGTGATGACTGTCAGCATTTGGGCAAAATGTGCTCATGTCCAGCCATCAACATGAGCTAGGATGGAGCACCAAAATAAGATAATAAGAGTTTTGAAATTCTCCTCATTTTGAAATTCATAATTATTAAATATAAGTGGCTAACCGTGTACTAATTTTGTATCTGGAAGTCATAAGATGAGCCTCACTTTCATATTAATAGTTCTACTTCTCCAAACACATCACTTCAAAAGGGATGAAGCCTGCAGCATCAGTATGTGTGTGTATTGATGTACAAAGAGTATTTTTGTTTGTTTCAGAACAAAATAGATGTTAAGCTTGATAGAATTTATGTTGTTTTCTAGACAATGTTCATTCACCAGAGTGCACAACTTTGAAAGCATAAAAATTGATGTTGTAAAAGCATGATTACCTGTCAAATTGAGTTTCTTTTCTTTTCTTTTTAAAAATTCTCTCTCTGTCTCTCTCACACTCATAATTTATATATGGTTCTTGAACTAGATGACAGAAAAGTTTATTAAACTTCTAGCTGATAAAAGATAATTTAATACTGATTTTTTAAAAAAAAGTTACGCAGAAGTCAGTATCAATAAATACCATATATATCAGGTGTAAAATGGAACAGAAATAGTACTGTATGTTTAAACCACTGGAAGATGATTAAAGCATTTCAAAAAACAGTGCGTATTTCAGGAATATTTGGAAGCTCATGCAGTGCTATTATTTAGAAATTTTTCAGGATCTCATTTCTAGCTGCAAAGGAAGCACTCCATCAGCTGTCTTCTCTCTCTTCCCCTCAGCTTCACAGAACTTTATTAGTTGAGTTGCACATGTGTTTTATTTTACTTTATTTTGTTTATCAGTCCTCTTTTCATGGAGCTCAAGATGGTGTGTGTATCTCTCACAGAAGTTTGCCTTAAGGGCATATACCAGATGTGTGAGGACTACAACTCCTAGAATTCCAGCCAGCATGCATTATTTACATATACTGTATGAAAGGCACCAGGCTGTGGAAGACTCTTTTATCACCTTTTGGGAAGAAGCAAGCTGAGAACACTTTTCCCAGTGTTGTTTTGTTTAGTTTGGATTTTCTGCTGTTTTTCCTGATAGTAATGTTTCTGATAGTCCTGTTGTCTTGCATAATATGTAGTGACTGATACAGCTGTACGTTGTGTCTCTGAGTTTCTGTTTCTGTGTGTAATTTGGTAGCTGCTCTGGGTAAAAGCAACATAGATATATTTAGTATTCATCCAGGTACTGATCATAACCAGGATTATTTAGCTTCAATATATTTGCTGTAATGTATGCTTTCAGACAATAGCCTAGATCTGAAGGCCTATTACTTTTTTAGGATTGAATCAGAAGGGGACCTGAATGATGAATGAGTCATACATTCCCAGGTCTATTTTAAAGAAAATACTGGAGTCAGTGAAATATAACTGGCTATAGTTGTATTTCGCAACTTAGGGTTGATACCAAGACTCCCAGAATTCTAGTTGAACTTCTAGGAATAACAATCTGGATGCATTTGAACTATGATGTGCCAAGTTGTGAAATAATAACTTTGGCATCTCTGTGTGAGGCTAAATTGATTGCCCAGCCTCTGATGTCAAAACTGTGGCCTTTGTATGGAGAAACATCCTTAATTTTGATACAGGGATCAGGAAAATCTAGTGCCACTCATGCTAAATAACTTGCTTTATCCCCCCCCCCCCCTTTCCCTGAACCATAATGAGTGCATCAAATATCTGAATTCCTCAGGGTTCTGTATAGGGGGCCTTCATAGTTCATCATATTTCATAGTGTGTCAAAAATCTCTGAGAATTGCTTCTCATACTAAATATTTGGATTCTAATTGGTCACAGGTGGCAACAGCACAATGCTTTGAGACTTTATGCCTCAGATCACAGGCATTCTTTGGGAAAACTAGTTGTTGTCTTGCCATGTTGAATTTATGTGTTAAAATTAAATCTTTGGATAATAAAAAGCTGTTTTTCAGAGGAGTTCACACACAGCTTTCCTGATATGCTCTATGCTGACCCCTGCAGTTTATTTTCTGTTGTTTATACGATTGCATTGGAAATTCTGTGTGTGTGTGTGTGTGTGTGTGTGTGTGTGTGTGTATATATATATATATATATATATATATATATTTCAAACTTTGCTTTTTGAATAATTTTCTTTTCAGAAAAAAAACCCAACAATGCTAGACTAATACCCCTTTAAGTCAATATAAATATCAGAGCACACAAAGAAATGACATCTCTTTTTCTGGCTTCCATAATATTGTAACAAAGTCATTTTTCTTTCCAAAGTCCAGAAAGTTGATGAAAGAAACCTCATTCTCCCTTTCTAGATGAATGACAAGTTCTGTAATCTAGTTTCAAAATGTTCTGTGCTTCAGTATCTGCTCCAGTTGAATTATCCTGTTGCACCAAATTTTAAAAACACTATGTTTTCTTTAAAAAAAAAGAATAACTGAGCCTGTTGTATATAGTTAAGTTGTCCTGAAAAATGTGGTCAGTGTAGCTTTGCATCAGGTCAAATTATTCAAGATATTGGCATAATCATAATTTAGGAGATTGGTGGCAACCTTTGGGCTGGTAACATTCATTTCTTTCCCCTCTCATGTGAATTTCTCACAGCTGACTCTACTGTTCTAATGGATCTGAGCACTATAATCATGCATTGTTGTTTATTAACATTTCTGAGAGAGGCAGCAGTTGATTTCCTGTTCTGGTATGAATGTTCAAAATACATTTTACAGGTTTGAATGGGAATGAGGAAATTGTGTCTTATGTAAAGGAGGGTTGGGTAATCAGCAGTTTGCAAGCCACATGCAGACTGCCAATTCTCATTTTGCAGACTCTGTTTTGTAACCCCATAGAAATCTTAGTTTGCTCTATCAAACTTAATCAACAAAACATTTTTAGCAGTTCAAGAATTAATTTGTTTCTACCTTTATATGCTTCCAAAAGTATGTTTGGTTGTGCCTTCGGATGGTGTCACTGCTTTACAAATATGGCTTCATCTTCTTCTCCTGCTGGAAAAAAAATGATGTGTACTGTATACTTGATGCAGAGGTTTGACCAGAGCTGTGATGGTGTCGATCCATCGTTCTCTTCTGTCTGCCCCAAAAATTCTGACTAATTTTACAAACTTTTTAAAAGTGGTTTTTTTTAAAAAAAATTAAAGTAAATAATGGAAAAGTAAGCATAGGAATGTATTAAAAAAGAAAAAGAAAAAACAAGTAGGGTAACCCATCTAAAGAAGTGGGAAAACTGTTTATTACCATTGAACATGATGATATGCATGGCCTTCCCACAAGATATGAAGCTGAACTTACAATAAAGATGCAAATGCACTCTCTTTGCTTTATAGTTGTATTTACCGATAGCCAAATTACTGAAATTATCCAACTTTAAATGTCTATGAAGAAATCTAAAAATCCTGGGGCTTCCGGTGGGAATGGTGGACTGAACAGCTGTGCCCGCGAGTTTAGCGGGCAGAGCTGACAACGCGATAACTTTTTTCGGGCTCAGGCAGGTTTTCCTGAAGCCCAGAAACATTCTCCGGATCAAGGAGAATACTTGAAATCACCCCATCTGTCCTCCAGACGGCTGCTTGCAGCCAGAAGATCGCAAACAGCATTTCGCGTTCTACTGGTAAGAGCCAGCTGGGAGGCGGGGACGTCATCACTTTCCAAGCCATGCTGTAGCCTTATTTTTGTATTAAATTTGAAGATATTAGCATTTTCGTACACATTGAATTGGCTGATTTGAACCTTCAGCTTTCTGTTTTCACTTTCCCTTGAGAACTGTCTGCTATTTCACTTTCACTTTATGTCAGGGGTGGGCAATGTCAGGCCCACGGGCCATATAAGGCCCGCGGGGCTCTCACCTAAGGCCCAAGGGGCTCCCGCCCGCAAACCCCGCCTCTTCCATGCGATTGGCTCCCGCCCACAAACCCCGGCCCCTAGTGCTTGTGATTGGCTCCCGCCCGCAAACTCTGACCCCCAGTCCACAGAAATCCCAGAAACCCCGCCCCCACCCCACCCCAGTCCCCGGTTATAAATATCCAAATGGCTCTTGGCAGAAAAAAGGTTCCCCACCCCTGCTTTATGTAAACACACTCCGGAACTCTTCCATATCTTCAACTTTCACTGATTAAGCTCCTAGGGGGCGCCATAATCTACTGCGTGAGACATGGAGGATTTTAAACTGATTCTTTCTGACTTCCACCAAGATTTTAAACAGATTTCTTCTGACTTCTATCAAACTTTTATGCAAGATATCCAGGACATTGTGGAAAATAGATCTAAAATGTGCAATCAGGTTGGGGATGTGGTGGATGAAATTGAAAAAATTAAGAGCAATAGAAAGGTCTTCTTTAAGAGTGAGATTGGGATTTTTATCAAGATGCTGGATGAAGATTGGATAGTGGAGTTGGAGAAATCTAAGGGAGAGAGTGATCTGTAAGCCATAAGCGAGATTGACTTTCTGGTGGAATGCCATGAAAAGAACCTGGAATCTTTGAGGGGGGGGGCAGTTGGGCTATTTGATTCTTTCAAGAGGAAAGCTCTGTGCACATTGTGGGGATATGTAGCTGCTCTGGTTTATTTTGAAATGTGATAAGGGTTGAAGAATGTTTATCTGGTTTGCTCTAAGACCCAGCTTTCCAAACTGTGTGTCGCAACACTTTAGTGTGTCACAACACACAGTCTGGTGTGTCGCCACACAACCCGGAAACAGCAGCGGGGGTGTGTATGGCGGCGGCGGCACACCATCAGCGCTTCTGCGTTTTAGCGGAGGCCACCGCCGCTGTGCATGCCCCCGTGTGCCCCCCGCACCACCGCCGTGCACATCCCCGCGCATCCCCCGCACCGCCGCCACTGCCGCCGTTGGTGTGTCGCCAACAGCAGCACTTTGGGAAGCACTGCTCTAAGGATTTGATTGATGCTATTTGCTTTTAATGATTTGGATTTACTGTTTTGAATTGGCTTTGTGTTTCGGGTTTATTAAGATTAAAATTATTAAAACTGTTGTATTAGGGTTAAAGAATGTTTATCTGGTTTGCTTTAAGGATTTGATTGATGTTATTCACTTTTAAAGATATGGAATTACTGTTTTGAATTGTCTTAGTTTTTTGGGTTTATTTAGATTGGGATCATTAAAATTGTATTATTTAGTACAGAGCTTTCCAAACTGTGTGTCAGGACACGTTATTGTGTCAGCTGCAGTGTCTGGGTGTGTCGCGGCTGCTGCTGCCTCTGAGCCCTGCCAGGATTCCATGCAGGTCCTAGTGCCTGCCTTGTGCCTGGCTGCCTCCAAACCTGCCCTGCCAGGATTCCGCGCAGGTCCTAGTGCCTGCCTTGTGCCTGGCTGCCTCCAAACCAGCCCTGCCAGGATTCCGCGCAGGTCCTAGTGCCTGCCTTGTGCTTTGCTGCCTCCAAACCTGCTGTGATTCCGCGCAGGTCCTAGTGCCTGCCTTGTGCCCTGCTGTAAGAGTGTGTCGCGAAATGATGCATGTCTAAAAAGTGTGTCACCAACATGAAAAGTTTGGAAAGCTCTGATTTAGTATAATAGCAGACAACCTATGTGCTTTTTCATTTGATTCTTATTATAGTAGACAGAAATGTATAGAATAGTGGTAGGAAGGGAATAATTAAATATGTTTTATCTTTTGGAAGGGAGAAAGATGTGTAGGAGGTTTATATGAACTTTTTTTTCTTTATTTTAATACAAGGGGGAGGACCTCTGTAGCTTGAATCATGTCAACTGGATTTCTATTTTCTCAGTGGAAACGTTTCGCTCCTTATCCAAGGAGCTTCTTCAGTCTGAGCAAAGTTGGTAAGGGGGACACAAGGGGGAGGAGTAACTGTACTTAGTGATTTTTATTATGTGTTCAAGTGGAATGATTTATAGAAATAATGTGGTGTTTTGGTTTAATATAGAGTAAGAGATTGATTATGGAAATTTTTGTATATCCTTGCTGTTAAAAGTCGGAAGCCACATCTTTTTATAAGTTTGAAAAAAAATTCTTTTGTACCTTGTAGTTTTTTTTCTTTCTTTGCAGTTTTTTGTTTTTCTGTAGTTTGTATTCTTCTTTTGAAACTTAATAAAATTTACTATTAAAAGAAAGAAATCTAAAAATCCTGACACTGCTCTTTTTTATATTTGGGATTTTTTTTAAAAAAAAATTATAATAATTTTTATTACAGTTTACAAATACAAAAAAATACTAATACAAACTAAAAAGAGTAAAAAAAAAAAATAAGAGGGAAGCAATGGTGGACTGAAGAACGGTCCGCGGAGAGCAGACCCGTGGCCAGGACGGAAAGAGGAGTTGGTGAATGGATCAGATCCTCAGAATTCCTCTCCGGAGCAAGGAGGGGGCCAGGATCAACCACAAGTGCTCCATACAGAGGCCCCCCTACGGAGACCATCTGACCAGCGGGTTGAAGAGCTCTGGGAACCCGGGGAAAGTCATCTTGCTTAAGTCGCGGTTCAGTGCCTTCAAACGGACACTGCGTTCACATACTTCCTCTCTTAACCCCCTTCGGAAACTGCTTGTTAATGTCCTTTGGATGTTAAGAGACTTAAGAAGGGCAAGTTTCATTATACCGGGTGAGTTTCCTTCTATCTTTGATGAAATACGTCTTATGCAAGTTTAAGGACTTTAAAAAGAAAAAATATATTTTTTAATAAACAGCAAAAGAGTGACTAGAACATTGATTTTGGAAAGTTATAAATTGATTAAGGGGCCAGATAGACTTGAAAGAATATTTCCGGTGGGTTGTTTAAAATTTTACAAAAATATATATGACAATTTTGAAACTAACTGTAAGAAATCCTCCCATGGGAAAGTTTTGTTGATTGATTAGGAAAAAACACATGATAAGAGGGGAGTTTGAAGGTTGACTAGAGGGAACCAGAGAGAACTAAAGATTACCATTAAAGAAGAGAGCAATATTACTTGACTGTGGAAGAATTCAAGGATATTTGGGAACGATGCACTCAGAAATTACTCTTAAGATTGTCTGTTACTATAAAAATGTATTTAAAAGAGGCTACACAAGAGGAAAATATTTTACTGGAAAAAAATAGAGACTGAGGCTGATTTGAATGTGAATCTGAAAGTGGATTTAAAAATGCCGGACTACAAGAATGATACGGAAAAAGATGCCACACTGGATTTAGAAATGAAACTAGCTGATGTCTTAATAATTAAAGGGGACATACAAATAATAAATAATAAAGACTTGGATAGCTTTCTTATCTTGGATTTACAAAAGAGACGTGTTAAACTAGTGAAGGAGTTTCTGAGAGGAGACAGAAAATAATAAGAAATCAACTTGTGGGACATTATTTGAAGGGATTAAAGATCAAGCTTTTTAAAAGGAAACAAAAGAAATATAAAGTGGATTTATTTGATCAAGGTAAAATATACAGTATATGTTGTTGTTTCTGGTAGCTCTTAATGGACTGTTTTTTTACTAGGACCGAATGATGAGGTTTTAAAGATTTGTTTATAGATAACAGATAAGAATGGGAAGAGATTTCTTTTGCTGTATTTTTAGAGAAAGTGATAAGTTACAATGTTAAAAGTAAAGGAATATAAAACTGATTTATTTGATTAAGGTATGTATGTATGTTATTCCTGGTAGCTCTTAATGGACTTTTGATGATTAGTACTGAATGATGAGATTTTATAATTTGTCTATTGATAAGGTGAATAAGTTAGGGAAGTTGTTTGTACTTGTCTGGAGGGAGGGGGGAATCATTTATGTCTGTCTGTCCGTCCATCCATCCATCCATCCATCCATCCCCCTTTTTCTCTGCACTATATTTGGGAATTGTTTAAAATGCACAGCATTTTCTATTTTAGATGCTTGACACTTATGAAACACCCAACACGCAAAGGAGAATTAACTGAACATTTTTGGTGGTGCAATCAGGTTTGTGCTGAATTTCATGCAAGTAGGAACATTCCAAGATGTTTGAGTATGTACCGATCAAAGAGAATATCTGTAGCTAGGGTTGAACTGGAGTCCTTGGTGTACAACCAAGCTCAGAGAACACCAAGGACTCCACTGTTTGAGCTTGGACCTATGGATACATATCTATGATTGTAATGGCAAAAATGAGGCAACCAGTGATGCAAAGAGAGCGTGAAAAGGTGAAATTCTAAAGCTCCAATAAATTTTAGGTATGTTTTACAATTGCACATTATTTTGATGTTCCAGGAAGATACTGTATAGGAGAACAGGATAAAAGAACACATACAGTGATAAAGAGTGAGTTTGGGATTTGCCCAGATGCTGGAGTTTAAATTTGTTGTGCTCTCTTCTTTCCTAAAGCTTCACTGAGCAGAATTTCTTTGCTATTCTTTCTAAAGAACAAGGGGCAACCCTTTGAAATTTAATCACAGCACTAATGGCTGTGCTGTGACCAAATTACATTTGAGTAGAGACATTGGTAAAGTAAAAAAAAAAGGGAGATGATCCATATTGCTGCTAATGTGAGTTTTGCAAGCCCTGATCTATGTCTTTAGATGCATTTATGGGATAGTGATTATCTGAACCTTTTCCACTTTTTGGCATTAGGAAATAAAACTTTAGCTGGGATGGAGCTGAAGAGTGATTCAGTTCTTTTTATGAAATTCAACAATGGGAAAGGTGAAACCTTAAATCTTCAATACCCTTTAATGAAAACTAAATATTTGAGAAGGAGATGATTTCCTTCAGGTTTTCCTAAGCAAGCATTTTCTTTGTATGCTGTATGAGGTTAACTTATAGTGCTAACAACATTATTTCAGTTGTCCTTCATTTTAGTACTGTATCTCCAACCAGGGCTACAGAGCTGAGGCATTGCAACAGTAGCCATCTATTCCATTGTACAGAACAAGTGGTCTCTAAAATAAGGGATGTGCATTGCTTTTCTTGAGTTTCTGATGGTGCAGAGTTAGGCAGATTCCATTGAAACTAAAGGAAGATGTTTAATTTTGGGAAATAGGATCCAAGCTATGGGCTTCCTGTGCCCTCTACATAGATCATGAGTGCTTAGTTTTTTCATGGTATGTATTTAATGCAACTTCCGGGTGCCTCCAAAGTGACTGATTTAAAACACAGGCACACCTCTGCTATTTTTCCTCCATGTATTTTTGAAGTATCAACTCAGGTATGATAGGAAATCAGACATGGCAGTCTTGTAGTAGGCCTTGAATATGATCAGATTTTGGGATTAATATGATTTCCTGTGGCGATTTGCTCCATGGCCAAATCAATTGCTGAAAGAATTCTGTTTGATTCCAGCAAGGATTGGTGATTTCCCCATGGAGTGTCTTGCACCTGAATATAAAGCAGACATCTATTCATTTATCTTGCTGTTACAGTCTGTTTTGCAACCCTTCTCTCACTTGCCAAGAACTGGAACAAAACTCTATAGAAAAATGAGATTTAAACTAATGTTGGTTCATTTGTGAGCTGTTACAAGGTTTTGGATGAATTGTGATATTTTGGTGATAACAGGCCTTGGTGATTTAAAAAGCCTTGGTGTTTTAACTCTTCCTGATCCCAGAGATAGTGGGGAAATGTTGTGGAAGATTGGTAAGGTAATTCTAATGGACTTCTGTTTTGTCCATATTGAGGCATGAGAGTTTTAGAGAATTTGCCGGGCACTATATATATTTCTGTATTACTCAAAATTCTACATTCACTTAACTCATTCATGTGTTTATTATTTACATTTATCAGCATCTAAAATATAAATTCTTTAGGTGTTATTATACAAAGACAATACTATAATACAAAAATGTAAAACACAATAAATCAATATGATAAAAATGCCAAGTCAGTATGAGACAAAGCCAAATATAAAAAGACAACATAAAAATATCCTGATAAAATACAATAAAATGGAGAAATAAAACCAGCCAATCTAATATATTGATTAATGTCAACAAAAATATTTGTAAATTTCTTATTAATTGTTTATGTATGTTAATAAAATTTGCTTAAAATTGGCAGTGAAACATTATAGCAATTCTACCCCAAAACACATTAAAATATCCTATTTTATAAACAATGATGACATAGCTATTTGGAGTGTTTCTTTTCTCTCTCTCTCTCTTGCAGAAAGTACTGAATTATTCTAACTGCTATGCATGATATCTTTGATGGCAACATGATGTCTGGGCTGGAGGAATGGATAGGAAAAATGAATGTCACTGCCATAATGAAATTAGTCCTTTCTGGATATTTAAACAATAAAACATATGTTAATGCTATTTTACATTTCTGTTCTTGTAGGTATTGCAGCTCCTGATGGTGGTAAATAAATTAAATACAAGTTTTAAATAACCCTTTCAATATAGGAATGCCTGAAAACAGTTGTTATTTGGGGAATAGCAAAGAACTCTGTCTTTAACAGTTGGTTGTAAAGGTTGCAGCCTTTCTGCAATCCAGGTACTTGAGGTACCTTCTCCCATCCCCACCCCAACTTGAGTCCATAAGGAAATTTTTTGGCATAAAGATAACCAGACAATGGGTGATCCAAAAGCTGAAAACATAATTTGCACAGCATGTAATATAGGTTTCAGCACGTAAAAATAATGCCTTCTCTCCTAAGAAGGCTCAGAATGATGCCTTGATAGAAGTCAAAAGTCTTATAACGCTATTGGAAAAATAAGCCAGGTGAATGAAGATTACTGTGTACTAGGAAAGCTATAATAAAAACTGTCACTTCTGTCAACCAATTCTGTGTATGGTCTATAGAGGATTACAAGGATATTGAACATCACGTAACAGCCATCTCCTATAGGGAGGTGACCATTTTCATGGTGAACGTTCATGTAAACAGCTTTAAGATTGTTATGGTTTGAACTATAGCTGCTAGATTTGGTTAGTGAAATGTATGTAATAAAATGAATTTGAAAGAAGCACATAATGAGAACTATTGGAAATAGATTTAATATGTATGTTGTATATATTTACACCTATAAGCATATTGTGTGAGTGTGGGTGTGTATGGATGGGCCTGTTTTGAAAAATTATTCAGAAGAGATACTACAGAATGTATGCAAACATAACATTTCTTTAAAGCTGCCTTGTCTTTTTGTCAGGTTTCTGAACAAGCTTCAAAAAAGTTGTGGCTGCTTTAATGAATCAACACATTTCTAAATCATTTTTGAAGGATGTGCAGGCTCTCAGTCAATACCAGCCTTCCCCAATCTGTCACTTTCCAAATTTGTTCAAAGTTGCAATCACATTAGATCTGAACAGTTTCTATTTAGGGAAACTATGCCTTGAGAAATATGACTATAATGTATTATGAATTCCTGTGTATTTGAATGAAGAAGTAGGGACTCAGATTGAGGATCTCAGGGTTTCATAAACCCAGGTAATATCATATAGGAAGAGTTGAGAAACCTTTTGATGTGTTTGGAGAGGTTAGAATCACAGTAGGTGAGATAATTATGCAGATTAGGCAGGGTTGTATCATGAACATGAGCAGGCCAATATATTCAGCATTTTTTCCTGGTTTTTGGGGTGGAGGGGAGGTTGAGAATTTCCTTTTTAATTTTTTTAACTATGCTGAACATCATCTAGGCTTATACCAAAGCTTGTGTGTGTATATCTGTGTTTCTGGCCTTAACATGTAAGGAAAGTGCTAGCCACATTTAGCAGTTGTGGTTACAGTGAGTTCCATTGCCCAAAAATGGGGCCATATGTAGTTCTGGGGCTTCATATTATCCATTACTGCCTTGATTCCATCCCTAGTATGAATATTGTACCATATATAGCTACTGTAAATGATTGAGTGAAAACATAATAGCTTTCAAATTATAATTAATAAGTATTATGCTATATGCTTAATAGCTACATGAGTCAAGAGATCTAGTGATATATTACTGGCCTGGCATTGAACACTCCACTAGCAGAAGAATGATGAAGCTTTTCCTAGATCATATATGGCCAACTCATTGTCATATGTAGCCTTTGGAAAGGCATTAATAGTCTGGCTTGTGTTTTCCAACTACAGGAAGTCCATTGTTGAATGATCATCATCATTTCCATCATGGTCATTGATCATTTTGTTGATTACAAAGATGATACTCTTGCTCCCCCCCCCCCCACCAGTTTGGAGCCTACCTTTCTAAATTCCCTGATTCAATACCCTGTATTTGAAAAGAACAGTGCTGATGCATTTATGTTTGTAAATCAGTGGTATTTTTTGTCAAATAAAATATTCTCTGTTATGGAGCAACATGCACATATGATTAATATATAATACTTGTATGCTTGGAATGGAGTGTATATGATAACCATATAGTCAGATACCACAATTAGCCTTATTTGGATAATGAAGTATTTCAGTATGTATTTTGTTGTTTTAGGTTTCTACATTTGATGTAGTGAAGAAAAGAGAAATACTGTATTTTTTTTTATAAGTAGTTTTTGGAAAATTCAAAATGCTGCTATTCACACATCTGGATTTGTGGGCAAGAAGTATTAGGAGACATCCTGATTGAAGAAAAAGCCCAATTTGCCAACCAAAGTCAAGTTTTCCTTAGCTAATTCTCTGGGTAACAATGGCATTCTAGTGAAAAAGTTAACATCTAATATAATTCATCTGGGAACCTATTAGTCTTGGGAAACTGATAGACAACAACTACTCTCTGGCCTCAATCTGAAACTGTGGTGTCACCCTTACATATGTCAGTGTCCAAACATATGAGAATTTTATGACATACTTTGCTGACTGTAAAGTCTAGGAGTTAAAACTAACACATCTGAAACATTCTCAACCGATTGAGAAGTTTAATGTGACTTGAGACTGAGAAATTATACATGACAGTAAAACATGTAAACATTCCAGATAGCTGCATCAATCCTTCACTTTTTGTTGTAAGCTCATAATAGAATATATTTTTGAAAAATAGAACCAGGTTTACATACTGGTTTAAAATAAAGTGTGTGTGTTTGTGTATGTAAAAATTCCCTTCTCACCCCTATGGGTGATATGTGTCTTCCTCAACCACGGGTCCTCTACCAGAGGCCTGGGAGTTTGAAGGTTCTGTGCAGTATTAGCTGTTCCTAGCATTGCACTCTTCTGGACAGAGAGCTCTGATGATGTTCCTGGGATCTGTTGGAGCCACTCTCTCAGTTTAGGAGTCACAGCCCCGAGTGCTTCTACCACCACTGAGACCACTTTGGCATTCACTTTGCACATCCTTTCTAGTTCCTCTTTTATGCCCTGGTACTTCTCCAGCTTCTCATACTCCTTCTTCCTGAGGTTGCTGTCACTTGGCACCGCTACATCCATCACCACTGCTGTCTTCTGGTCCTTGTCTACTACCACGATGTCTGGTTGATTGGCCAGTACCTGCCTATCCATCTGGATCTGGAAGTCCCACAGGATCTTAGCCCTGTCATTCTCCATGACCTTCTGTGGAATCTCCCATCTGGACTTGGGAGGGTCTAGCCCGTACACTGTGCAGATGTTCCTGTACACAATGGCAGCTACTTGGTTGTGCTGTTCAGTGTATGCAGTCCCTGCCTGCATCTTACACTCTGCCACTATGTGTTGGACTGTCTCTGAAGCCTCTCTGCATAGTCTGTACCTTGGGTCCTGTCTAGTATGGTAGACCCCTGCTTCTATGGATTTGGTGCTTGGTGCCTGTTCTTGTGCTATGATCAGTGCCACAGTGCTGCCTTTAGTCCAGCCCTTTCCAACCACTGGTAGGATTTCTCGATGTCAGCCACCTCAGCTATCTGTCAATGGTACATCCCATGCAGGTTGTTATCTTGCCAGGGCACTTCCTCTGCCACTTCATCTTCCTCCCATCTCTGCTGCTGCATTCTCTCAGCAGCCCATCTTTGGTGCCATCTTACTGATGTACGCCTGGAAGCTCCAGGTTTTGTCCAGGACAGTGGCTTTGACACCCACCAGATCCCGGTCTCCAGTGTCAAAGGGCGGGACTCTAACCACTACACTATCCAGCTGCTCGCTATATATATCACAGTGGGATTGCCTAAGTCTGCGAATTATACATTCTATTTCTACACAGATGAGCTGACCAGTGTTCTCAGAACCTGCTTATTTTATAAAATAATTGTATTATCTGGGGTCATGTTCATTTTCACCATAATTGTTTCTCATTTAACCATTATAATACGTATGCCGTTAGAATTTCTGTTTGGATAATCACATTTAATTTGATCCAACAGGCAGGTTTACATCATCAAAGTCCCATATATCATACATTTTTCTTCATGCATTGTTATTCAGGTCATATATCTGTAACATAAAGTACAGGTATATGTACAAAGGCATATCTGCTCCCTGAAAGTGCAGTATTAGATTAGCAGTGTCATTTAACCTCTCAGAACTCTAACTACGTACACTAATAATTACAGTTGACCACAGGCTCTGTGATATAAACTGTAGAGAAAATGGTGATAGAAAGTCAGAACATAAGACAAGCCCTGCCGGATTGTACCAAAGACCACCCACTGTGTAATACTTTCCAGATGGCTTAGCTCATTATGCCTATGGCATCATAGCTGGGGTGATATGAGTTATAGCCCTAGACATCTGGAGGGTAACTTGTTCCACACTGAGCTCAATCCCTGAAGCCCATCACAAGCATGGCATTGTTGCAGGCCCCAAACTACAGTTTTTCAGAAATGTATAGCTGTGGTGGATTTTGGTGGTGCCACTGGTTCTCAGGAAGGAGGGAGCACATTCCAAGGAGGTAGAGGAGATAAGAGGAGGCACAATCCGGGAGGCAATAGTGGGAAAACGAAGACATTCAGTATAGCCCCGCCCTAGAGCTCTCCCAGGTTATTTCCCCTTAGGTTAGGTCGAGTAGCTTTATTCTAACAAGATTCTGTCTATACGGTGTGAGCAAATAAAGAACTGAAGTTTGAATGGACTGATTCTTCGTTGTTCTTGGGCTGGGCCTGACAGTAGCTTTTGGAACTTCAGGTTGCATACTGCAGTGATTACCTATTAGCCATTGATAGATTTAGGTCTCATAAATTTGCTTATTAATTTTAATAATTTGCTAAAGGTAATTTTGGGGGCATGGTGGCTCAGCGGGTAAGACGCCAGGCTTGTCGATCAGAAGATCGCAAGTTCAGAGGTTCGAATCCCTAGCCCCCATGACGGAGTGAGCTCCCGCACTCGCCCCAGCTCTTGCCAACCTAGCAATTCGAAAACATGCAAATGCAGGTAGATCAATAGGTACCACTTTGGTGGGTAGGTAACAGCGTTCCACGTGTGTCATGCCGGCCACATAACCATGGAAGTGTCTTCGGACAACGCTGGTTCTTTGGCTAACAAACGGAGATGAGCACCGGCTCCTGGAGTTGGACACGACTGCACAACTGTGCGGGGGGAACCTTTACCTTTACCTAAAGGTAATTTTAGTTTAGATGGAGTTTTTAATTACCATGCTGTTTTTAAGGCTTAAAAAAATAAAACAGCGTATGATGTGTTTGGCTGTAAGAAAAATTCCCCAGTTCGTTTTAGAGCAATATTGTTACATAAGGCAAATATCAAAAATATGGAAGCTTTTAAGATATTCCAATCTTTTTCATCAGGCAAGAGGTTGAAAGGTTTAGGAATTTGGATAGGAAAAGGAAAAAGGTAGATAAGTCATGAAATCTGCATGGTTAAAAGTGAAATGTGGGAGGAAATGTGGAAATTCAAATTAGGATCTACCTAGTGCTATAATATTTAGGCTGTATCCAGGATATTTTCATTTTGATAGTTTTTGGGTTTTAAACTTAGTTGCTTGTTGAATTAGCCCTTAATTTGAGGAATGCTTCCTCTCTGCTTACTGTTGTTTGCCTAATTAATGTATGTTTTTAAAATAATTATGTTTTATAAATAAATAAATAATTATTTTTAAAATAAACAATGTGTTTTTAAAATAATTATGATATTGTATTTATTAAAATCCTTGAACACGTATTTTAGTGAAAAGATGGGAATCTAAGCTTTTAATAAATGCATAATCCTCCAGCTGCCTGTGGGTTGAATCAAGAAATGTGAGAGCTGGCAAGAAAAGGCTGGATTGAAGATTGATTATTTGTCTGGTGAGATACTCAACAATAAGTCAGCCCACTGTGGTGTCATCTCACACCACTCTGATGTAAAATTGCATGGAGCAATAAAAAATTGCACGGAGCTTCGGCCTCATAGTGATGGTATTGGCATTGTTCTTTCCACTACACCATCAATATAGATTGAAATGCTAGTGTGGTTCTTCTAGTATAATGACCTTTTTCCTATATAGTTTTTGCATTCTTATTCACCAGATTGGCATATGATGAAAACACTGGGAATTAAGAACACCTAATTAATGTAAAATAATAATACATCTGTTAGAATAGTAAATACTTTTGTATTTATATATTTATGTACATAAAAGTTCCATTCCCAGCATTCCCTTCTTGGCAAGCTAGACTGGAACCAATTAAACTGGCACTCAGGAATCTATCTTCTGATCAGATAGTTTTATTATAGAACATAATAAGAATTCTTGCAACTGTAATACATCAAGTGCAAGTCTTATTTGAGTCTTATATGATCCTTAAGCCAAAGATATTTTGAACACGGATCTCTGCCTGACTCAAGTGATACAGCTGTGGCTTTTTAAAAGTTCATCCTTTACCATTCTGAGAATTTCAGATATGAGGAAATGTTCCTAGGGGGCAGGGGTAATATCTGTGAAGAGATGGTAAACCTAAGAGTGGACTGTGCCATTTCAGACTTCAGATTTGAGCTAGCAAGATAGGATATTCTTGGCTTTTTAAAATAGATGAGCATTCAAGTCCTGTAGTATAAAGTTATTCAGTCAAGACACTGATTTACTACTTCCATCTGCTGCTTTTGTTTTGATTCCAGCCTATGTGTAAAAGAAGCATAACTCCTCCTTAGATATGCTGGAGTTAAAGTGGCATTTTTGCCATTATCCCAACACCATCCAAGGGCACCCTCAAGGTGTGCAATATCTCTTAGGCTTTGCCACCAAATGTCTTGGAGGGAAATCAGATGACTAGGATGACTGGGAACAGAGGCTATAGACAGGATAAGGATCAGAAACGGAGACAGGAAATTTCATGCCGGTATAGTTCTGCCAACTATATTTATTTGGCAAATCTTAATAACAGGGCCAAGTTTCTTTGTAAGGTCCTGAGAAGGACCATTTGTATTCATGTCTTGAAGCGTATTTAGTGCGATGTGAGATAGCCAAGAGATCACTAGGATTAACTGGCTGCCTTAACTTCGAGGCTTCAGATGTTTACCTCGAAGTGACTGTTCTTTAGCACCACGCAGGAGGCACGTGTGAATTAAGGAATGTCACGGACGCGAACAGTCATTGCCCAGTGATTCTGGGGCTGAAAAACAAACTGTCCAACATATAGTGACAGAGTGCCAAAACAGAGCCTATAATGGAGATTTTGCTGACTGTGACCAATGAAGCAAAAAATTATATTTGTAAATTGGATATATGCCTATAATTTTATACTTTATATTTTATATCTTGTATTTTATCTTTCGTGTTTTTTTATTGTATTGAATTGCGATGTGAATATGCCATATGATAAATAAATAGATAAATAAACCTGCCAACTAAAAATGGGTGGATAGCAATTTAACCCAGCAGTGGGGAAAGGTCCCTAGCCTCCCTCCGTGTTAGTCTCTCTCTGTTCCAGTGTGCACAGGGATGGAACTAGTTGCTCTCTTTCGTGCAGGAACACATTTGTGCAGGAACACATTGTGGCCAAAACCTGGTCCACCTAAACCAACAACATCACTTTGAAGATTCAACATAAATTTATTTAGCATGGAAATAATTACAAATAATTACCCATTGACAGCTTGCTGAGCAGCCCTGAGCAAAAGAGATTCACAGTTTATATACCTTTGGCCTACTGTATTACAAAGACAAGACAAAGGAAAAGGCAGACACAGAGTAAATTACAGCATGACATTGGAATGTTTTAGATCTGGTTGACCTTATTATTATTTATCCCTTCCTATTAGGTCAGCATGCTAGCTATACTATCTTTGAGATATGGTCAGTGAATATAAACAATTTGGTTTACTGGGCCACTGATCTCCGTCTGATTCCTCTGCCTGTTGCCACTCGGGGCAAATTCAGCTTGCTGTGAATATTTTCTTACTAGTTCACATGTATGGGGTGGATGGGGCATCCCCTAGGTTTGGTAGTGAATGCAGCTCGTGTGTGTGTGGAGGGGTACCTTTTAAAATATGTGAATCAAATCTTCCAGAAGCTACAAACAGAACTGATTGCTTCTGTTCCCTCAGTCACTTCATTAACCATACCCATTTTCAATAACTGGTAATCTCATGTCCCTGTTTGCAAACCTGATTTGTGATGGGCCAAAATACATTTTCTGCTATTAGAGGTACTTCTAGTGATTCAGAGTACCACTAAAAGAAAATGCTATACCTTCACAGTACTGAAATGCAGGATGCAGTTGAAACAAAATAAGATTGAGTTGATGAGTTGCTAAGATGCACTGGCATTTACAAACTGCTTACAACTAATGTGACACATGCCTTAACTTTGAGGAATTTTCCCTTGGGTTTTCCTACACATTTTCCAGGAGTGACCCACAAAGCAACAAATCAGAAGGAGTCTGGTAGCACCTTTTCCAACTAACATATTTTATTGAAAGGCATAAGCTTTTGTGAACTGCATTTCACTTCATCAGATGCATAGGGTGGCTAGACTCATGTAGGATTTAATTTACGGTGAGGTGGGGGGGGGGAAAGAAGGGAAGATACCGTAGGTTGGTTATGCAGATACAAGTTACATGTGAGACAGATTACCAGTACTTCATCAATTAACAATTGTAATGTGTTAAAAACTCATTGTGTTTATTGAGACCTTCTGAAATTGCCTAAAAGCTTTTGATGTATGTGACTTCAGTGACCTCTCACTCAATGGTGGATTTAAAGAGAGCCAGTTTGGTCTAGTGGCTATTCCAAGAATGAAATAAAAAGAGCCATCAAACCAAGAAAACAACATCCAACTGAAGAAAAACAGCCCCCCACAAACAAAGTATTCCTGCCCTACATCAAAGGAGTCACTGACCTCATGGGAAAACTGATGGAAAAACACAACTTTCAAACAGTCTTCAGACCCACCAGAAAAATACAACAAATACTAAAATCAGCAAAAGACAAAAGGGACCCCCGCACCGCTGCAGGAGTATACCGCATACCATGCAGCTGTGGACAAGTATACATCGGAACCACAAAACGAAGCATTCACACCAGGATAAAAGAACATGAAAGACACTGCAGACTACAGCAACCAGAAAAATCTTCAGTAGCTGAACATGCTCTCAAGCAAACGGGACACAAAATCCTATTTGAAAACACAGAAATACTGGACAACACCAAAAGCCACTACACCAGATTATACAGAGAAGCCATTGAAATTCACAAACACCAGCACAGTTACAATAAAAAAGAAGAAAGTTTAAAAATTAGCAAAACCTGGCTACCAGTCCTGAAAAACACAGCCTGCAAAAGGTCAACGAACTCAGTCCAACCACCAGGACATGGGAATACTTCTCACAATGAACATGCTAATCACGCTCATCAGCCACTCGTTAACATTTCAACACAACAAAAAACCCACCTAATCTCCTATAATTTAGCTCTATAAATAGAACATTGCCACTCTACCTGGGCACAGAGATTTTGCTTCTATCTGTGCTCCTGCCCTCTGAAGATGCTGGCCACAGATGCTGGCAAAACGTTAGGAACCACAACTTCCAGAACACGGCCACACAGCCCGGAAGACCCACAACAGCCATTGAACTCTGGCCGTGAAAGCCTTCGACAATACAGTATTTGGTATGTTCGCCGCCTTGAGTTATTTATAAAAATAATAAAGGCGGGATAAAAATTAAATAAATAAATAAAGTCCTGTTTTTCCAAAACAGTCACTTTGAGGTTTGCCATAGAATGGCCTGGGAGGTTGAAATGTTCTGATACTACTTTATTCTTCTTTTGAGTTCTGATGTCAAATTTGTGTCCATTATTTCTTGTGCACAAAGTTTGCCCCATTTAACCTACTTAGAATCCAGTGGGGCATTGCTGGCAGACGATGGCATATATCATATTGGAGGAAGACTATGTACAGGCGCCTCTACTCTTGGGTGTGTACTTGTAGAGGCCTGTGATTGTGTTGTTGGTGCAGATGTGGGGGGCAAAGTAGACATGTGGGTTTATTGCAGGGTCTGGTTCCCATATTAGCAGTTATGGGCCCACAACCCAGTGCTTCAGAAAGTGCAGGCCCTGGGTGGCAGGACCATACTTGCATACAGGCAACCACCCAATCTGTAGCATATTCTCCCAAGCAAAAACAGGACAATGATGCCTCTGCATAACCAACCTGTCTTCCCCTCCCTTCTCCCTGCCTCACCCCAATTTAAATCCTACATCAGTCTAGCCACTCTTTACACCCGATGAAGTGAGCTGCAGCTCATGACAGCTTATATTTTTTAATAATATGTGTTAGTTGGAAAAGGTGCTACCAGACTGCCAGACTTCTTCTGATTTTTTGCCGCCATAGACTAACTTGATTTTCCTCCTACAGTGTCTACAAAGCAATAAAACCTGAACATAAAAAATCCTAAAACAAAATGTTTCACAAATACTATATTATTAAATGCATGTAGTCCACAAACAGTGCAAAAGGTATTTTGGAAGCTATGCTTATGAAAGAAAGAAGTATTATATTTCTTATCCTGTTAGCAGGGAGGGAGGGAAGGGAGGGAGGGAGGGAGGGAGGGAGGGAGGGAGGGAGGGAGGGAGGGAGGAAGGAAGGAAGGAAGGAAGGAAGGAAGGAAGGAAGGAAGGAAGGAAGGATAACAATGTTCCACTGAGATGCAGAGTGAGATTTTACTGACAAAGCTATGCCCTTAATGGAATTGGTTAGAATATAACTGGCCGCTTTAGGGTTTTCTAAGACTGTTATCTCCTCAGGTACTACTCCTTAACAGTACTTTAGGCTTTGAATCCTTTGAGAACTTTGAAAATGTCTCCCCATCAAACAACCCTTTCTTTGTTCCTTGTTTTTATGGCTATGCTGTAGGTGATCTTCTTAGGAACAAGTTATCTTTACCTCCATTGATTTTAGCTTTGACACACAAAAAATGAGGATAGAGAGCAGTAATGCCTCAGGGAAGCAGCCTTGTCAGAACTGGGATGTTCAGAAGAGAAAAACATGGAAAATATGGGGTTACGAAGTTGCTACAGGAGGAAAAAAATTAGAGATTAGGGCTGATTCAGACAGGGGAAGCTTAAGACAAGTTAAAGAAGCCTCAAAGAATGATTGAAGCAAGAATATAATTCCAATAGGATAATTACGGTAGTTGAATTTTCCTTGAATGTATTTCAACTCTGATGTCATTGTGGATGTTGTCCTTTATTTCTGAATAGAGCCATGGTGGCTCAGACCAAGCCAAAGTAGAGCAGCAGTCTTGGTTATATCTTAGCCAAACAAATGCTTATTGGGGATTCTACAAGCAAGACATTTTGTTACCCAGCAACTGGTACTGACACACACATTGCCTCTTATATTAAAGATAAAATATAACCATGGTAGCTATTAGCTGCTTTTAGCCCTATCTTCCGTAAATACATCCCCTCAGTCTAAGTTGTTGTAAATAGCAAACTGAGCAATATAAGAATGCTTATCATCCTTTAACATCATGCTTTGTAATTGTAAGAGAATAGTGTCCCAATCTGGATCAGAACTACTGATCCTGAGCTCATTTGTTTTTTAAAGAATCTCTCATAAATATGCCCATGCACACATATTTTATTTCAGTGTATGTGTATTTACAAAAACGACTTGGGGAGAATTGTGTGTCATCTCACATGGTGCTCCTGGTCTGGTTCTGGCTACCACAGATTGATGATGATGAAGGAATAATAATAATAATAATAATAATAATAATAATAATAATACTACTACAGTGGGAAGTAGGTTAGGCTGATGCATATCATTTAGTTTGTTGCTACATTGACAGTCATCGCTGTATCTATATAAATTTATTTTCATCATACATATTTTATGTATCCTTGAATGTGTTGATAGCAATAGATAATTAATACTAAGCCCCATTATGAGAATATACTTCAGACCTTAAAAAGAACTTATAATAGTAACACATTTAAACTTCTTTCCACACTATAAGCTTGTAAATTTATAGTAATTCAGAACTTCAGAATTTTAATGCAGTTTCAGAAGAGTATTTTCTGAAATACAAGAGACTTTTTTTTTTTTACATAGCTACTAGTCTTGCATAGTCCTCAAAACTCATGTTGAGATCCAACCAGTCCACTACTGGGAAAAATCCCACTAACGTGGATTTGTTTCTTTTGGTTTTGGGAAAATGAAAGTGATTTTTTTAAAAAAATTAGAAGGCAGTTCTCAGAATGCTTGAGGCAGTTTATAATTACAAAATAAATAAAATTACACTTTATGTTTCAATATTTAAAACATTTTAACACTGAAGATTGGAGCAGTTATTTACATAACTTGGGAAGGACAGTATAAATACATATGCTGAACATTTTGTTTGGAAGGAAGGAGAGAATAACATAGTTCAACCAACAACAATTAATTATGTTGCACTCAAATTTCCTATGGAAAAAATTAAAAGATTTTTTTATCATTGTTAGAAATGCCTGGTCTGTCCTCATATAGTTCAGTTCAAATTGCATATGAAAGAGGATGAGAATTATTAACTTAAATAATATCTAGGTAGTGTTCAGCTCAGAAATAGCTTGTTGTTCAAACCACATCAACTCTTGTAGACATTCAAACATTCATTATAGATATCTGCAGGAGAAAAAGCTTCTGCATGCATAATAATGTGTCCATTGGCTTCCATGTTGTCCTTTACCAGCACTTACATAGTGATGCAACATGTAGACAGTGGTCAGACAACCCTGGGTTAAAAAATAATTCTGAGCATTTGCAGCAGAGAGAGTAGGCGAAGAGGGGTCACTCTTCAGATCATTGTTCAGGGCAAAGGGACAAAGGGTTTCAATATCTGAAGCATGATTCAGAGGCAACAAGTTAAAATTCTGACAGAGGTCAAGTTACCCAGATAGTCACAGCAAGGGTTTCTTTCAGGGCACAGTGCAGCCAAGGTGAGACTGTCAAAGATATAATTTCAGCATTTGAATGGCCCAGAAAGTATTTTATTTATTCCACATGCTCCTTGTGTCCACTCAAGCAGAGTTGGTATGCTTAGATTGATTTCTAGCCTATTTGGGAACAGCAGTTTTTCAGAACAACAGGTCCTGGGCCACATGGAAGCCAAAGCAAATTCAGATACGTACATGAAAAATTTCCCCACTGAACTCATAGTGCTCTTCTATTTTGGATGCATGGAGGTCATGCCATTTGAAAGATATTGTCAGAGGGCAGGACTTATCAAGAGACTTAATGGTGAACAAAAGACTGCTGTTCAAAATACACTGAGCTCATTATTCAATTTCTAATCATTCCCTATGCCTCTTATTGGCAACTTTGTTTCTTATGCTACTGGTGATGTTTCATAACATGTGAGAGGTTTTCATGCCTAGGTTAGCATTAAGTAGACTTGGTGATGTTCCACTTAAATAGTTTTATAGATGATATACTGTATCTATATTGTTGATACATACTATATCTTATGGGACTCCTCTGGAATGATATCCCTCCCAATATATGACAGACCCAACTCTGCTTGCCTTTGGGAAAACCTTCAGACCTGGCTGTTTCGCCTGTTGAATGGAGTCCCCGTTGGGTTGCTATTATTATTGTGCTTGGTCACCATTTTATATTTTGTATTTCATATTTATATACTGTATTCTGAATGTTTTAATATTATGTAGGGTTGTTTTGTGTGTGTGGGGGTTACTGTTTGTTTTTCTGTTGTATGCCACCCACAGTCACATTGTTTGAGTTGAATGGCCTTATAAATCCAGCAAATCAATCAATCAATCAATCAATCAATCAGTCAGTCAATCAATCTTTAGGCCTCTTTGGCTTATTCTACCCAAACATCTGGGTGATGGTGGGAGGGTGGTAATTTCTATCAGATATTCTGCAAGGTTGCACCCTATCAAACTAAATCAAAACATGTTAGATGGATAAATAGTTTGATTTGATATAAGGCAGTCTGAGATTCCTATGAAAATTCAAGATTCAGCTGCTGCTTTCTTTTTATAAATTGGACAATTGGGTTGAAATCTAATGTTTATTTTGTTTTTGCTTTCTTCCACTTCTTACAAAAGTAATATGCTTCCCCTAGTTATCTCCCATCTATATCAAATGAAGTCAATCAGTTCAGTTATATGGATATGAGATTACAAATTTATATACTGTATGCTTTATTATTTTATTATGCTGTGTTCTTAGTCAGGCTTTAGTGCCTCCTTAGTTAATACAAATTACTAAACTAGTTACATTGCTGTACAAAGAGGAGTGTGAATATTATGCTATAATTGTAATTGTTACTCATGCTATCAGTTGGCAGCTTTGCCTTTGACCATCCTACCATTGATGGAAGGAGGCAGATTTAAGCCAGATTTAAACTCTTGTTTCTCCCAAGGTCAAACCCAAATGACCAATAGAACTGCAAAAGTCTTTACATGGTAGATTCTAAAGAAATGCTGAGACTAGGGTAAAAATACTTTGAGGTACAGAAACCACTTAAGTGTCAGCAAAGAAGAGGAAATATGTTGTTTGAGGACATAGATTTATTTAAAATTTGCACTGGCTTATCTATAGCTACAAATACAGATTAAGAAATAATTATAAATAGAAATACAAATCATCATCATTTGGGGATACTGACCTATGTCCATATCAATCTGATGTTCCACTGCTGTTTGAACAGCTGACAATTTCAAAGCTTTTGTTCTTCCTTATTTGTATGTTTATCTGTATATATTAATTCAACTTCTTATCCACCCGACTTTGAAGTATTTTGCTAGTTTTATGGGGGGGAAAGTCTTCTGGTTAGTTTTATTATTTTTATTTTAAAAATCCTTGGATAACTCAAAGTCATATCCAAATTGGCATTGAAATTAGTTGAAATGTCATGTCTGATGTTTCTGGGATTTTTTGTCACAGTTTTAAGAATATTCTAAACTGTTGTTTAGAGAAAAGAATTTTCTTCTCTAAAGAGGTAGGCATATTTAATGGCAAAGGGAACAAATTCATGTATTTTTCTTGAGACACTACCCGTTTTCTTTTTAACAGGAGCAGGAAGCAAAATTTGACAAACTTTTTAATAGTGATGGGGACTCCAGCTTTAAGGCTGTAGGTGTGCTGCTTTTGGGTTAGTTCCAGTGTGTCTATCCATTAATGAAATGGTTTTTATCAGTAGGCTAATTTATTTTTCCCTTTTATATCCTATGGCTTCCTTAAATCTACATTGGAAGACTGGCATGTGTAGATCAGAGAGTAGCAAATTACTGGTTGCGTGAACAGAAGTGCTTTTGTGTAATATTGGATGAAGCCCTGTTTTTCTGGTAGATCTAAATTTAAAATGTATTTATATTTTTACAGCATCATCAGTGTATGCAACAACCTATGTAACAATCAACACAGGTATAATAATAAAGAGAAAGACTACTTGCTTTTTTCTGATTCCGTATTCTTTGTTGTATTTTAACTGAAGCAAAAGTTAGATCTCCTCTGTGATTGGTGATTCAATATTCACTGATTATACTGAAATTTAAACAGAGGATATGCATAGAGCAGGAGACTTATGTACATACTCTTGATACTAGTAGATTTTTTTTTATTGTTTCTCACCCTCTCCAAGTAGATGCTTTCACTGTGGATGTGGGTTGAGTATATTTTCAGAGACAGACAACTTTGTGTAAAGAGGTTTATTTGAAATTAAAATCATATGTCCTTCTTCAGTATTGATTCTTTAAGGATATTAAATATGATTCAGTCACCTGTTGCATTGTTATAAAACAGGATAGTTGCTCTTTCTTGGCCCATTAGGGAAGAGATGCCATCCATAGAGAACTAATTTTATGAATATGTACATATTCATAAGTGTATCCCATACTAAATATTCTTCAAGTGAAAATTTAGGTTTTATAAATACTATGTTTAGCTAATTAATTTAACCATCATCTTACTTGATTTAGTAGGGATAGAGTTCCTCTTCTCTCAAAATACTGTGGAAATAAAAGTGTGGGTTTTGTTGCTTTATCTATTTATGACTTTCAAAATGTTTTTCCTCATTTCTTTTCAGTATTATTTAATTCAGACGAATAATGTACACAGTTTGAAAGGTAGCAGAAGACATCAGAAGAATGAATTTCAAAATGACACATATTTTGTAGAAAAAAACATTGCATGTCTGGGACAATTTACATAGGTTGTAGTTTTTTGTAATTGTTGTTGCCTTCTCTCCAAGTGTAGAGCCACATCTGTGATTTCTCACTATATCAATCATTTATAACCATTTAGATAATAATGTTCTGACATGCCTCTCTACTGTCTTATTTTATGCCATTTGCCCAGTTCCTTGGAATGTTGTACCT
The DNA here is from genome assembly GCA_023362775.1 of Charina bottae. Classification (NCBI taxonomy): domain Eukaryota; kingdom Metazoa; phylum Chordata; class Lepidosauria; order Squamata; family Charinaidae; genus Charina; species Charina bottae. The sequence goes on along the minus strand of JALMGJ010000003.1, from coordinate 29,398,216 downwards.
TTTGCTGTTTGGGAACAGTAAATGCACTCTGTAATATCTATTATGGCATGGTCAAAGGATAATTTATTGTCAAATAGAAAAAATAGGTCAACACTAATGTCACTTGATGATCAACCCCCCTCCCCCCCAAGTTTAATAAAACATCTCACCAGCATGCATCCTGCACAGCAGTTGATATTTTATTACAACTGCAGTACCTGGGCTGTAGCAGTGGTGTAATTACTGAGCTGTCAGAGTGATAAGTGGGATTAATGGCAGACTGATGCACTTTAGTCTGCAGAGTGCTCTGAGAATTGGAAGAGGGTGTTGTTATAAGAGTCTGTCTACACTGGCATATTCGCAGTGCTTCCAGCCCCCTCCCTCCCTAGCCAATGTCACAAATTCAAGTTTGCATTGCCCTGCCTCATTAACATTTGACATTTTCAACAGCTGTTATTTGTGAGCCAGCTCCGTAATAATAATAAAAAAAAGTATGGAGATATATAGTGTTTGGTGAAAGATGCATAATGACGCCATTATACACGTGCCATAGTGCTAAAATGGCTTCCTGGTCAATCTTTATTTGATCTCATTTTATTTTACTTTTACTGGTTGAATCTAACAGGCATTTGCTTTGAATGGTGATTTGTCTGGTAATGTCTTCCAAGCTGTCTGCCTTGAAATAGTTATAGTTTATTCATCTCTTCCTTTGTTAGAGGAGCAAAGGAAGTTTACACATTGTTCTCTCATAAATTTGAGCTTTAAAGTTGAACTTACCTATATTTTATTCAAACTCTCACATTTAACCGTATTCTCCTTTTGAGTATTGCGGTACCTATAGGTTTTCTCAGTTCTGTTTTGAATATCCTTTTAACATTACTCTTTCTCCAGTAAAGATTACAGTAGAGATTAAATATTCTTCTTGAACATAAGTTTACTACCTTATATTCACCACTGACTTATTATTTGATAGTCATACAAATGCTCTGCCTGTAGGAGATTACAGACTTACTACCACTTAAGTATGATGTCTTAAGTGTGTGGTATCAATATGAGACGATACATTATAAAATAATATGCTATTTCTTAGGTTTTAGAAAATGCATGTCAAGTATCCAGAGCAAAGATACATTAACTCTGGAATTCTTGGAGCAAGTAAAATAGAGCAGTTCTATAGTTCCCATTTTCCAGATCAGTGGCTAAAGTTTGGTAGAAAAGGATACTGATTTGCCTGAAGTCACCTCATGTATTTGTGTCTAACTCTAATGCTCTGCCACTTTGCAAGCGGAAAAAAGATTAAAAAACAACAACAACAAAGGATTGCTTAGCTCAGAGTGAGATTTATTAAGAGCAAGGAATCTTACGGGTTTTGATTAACTTCATAGGATGGGAATAACTTTGCATTGTTCCATAACCCTTTGAAGATTGATCATTTCTGATTGTTCAAGACAGTCTAACAGAACTTGCTTATGTCAGTATCATCTTTACATCTAGGCTTTATATTGCTTCAAATATACCTTTTGGGTATGGGACAGACTGGGGCAAATGAAAATGATGTGTCTATCACAAGCCATGATACTAGTATCATGATTTGGGATTTTTCCCTAAGATTTGAAGGTGCCTGTTACCAATCTCTAGCCTTTAGCTTTTCTGTTTTCTTGTTCAAATGGCAGTACAACATGGATTAGACTTACATCCAGACACGAAGTATATGTGTATACTTTGTATATAAGTATATCAGTAAGTATATTGATTTTTGTTGCTCTTTACCAGTTTTCCAAACTATTGTCAGGCAGCATTAATATGTGTGAAAGTTTCACTTGGAAACGTCCAGAATAGAATTAATAATTCTGAAATCAGTATAACTTTTGGCTATCTGGTTCTCTATGTTAATATTGTATTTAATCTGTCTTGCTCTGTTGGCATTTTATTTAGGGTTTTATTGTGCTTTTATTCTTTTGATGGAATCTGCCCAAAGAATGTTTTATATTAGGTGACTGAAAAATACAAAAATGAAAGAAACCTTAGGACTCTGGAAGTTGGGTAGGGAATGCAGCAACTTAAAATCTACTGGCTCAGTGAATGCTACATGTTGCTTTTTTGCCTGTTTGAAATAAAGACTTTGAAGAAGAATGTCATCACATAATACAAATCACAACAAATACATACACTGGGAAATTATATTTTATGGGTGGCTTGCTTTTCACTTTCAAGAGTTGAATGATCTGGGAGCAGCTGCCTTGGTTTACCTCTCTGTGACATGGGGATAATGGCACTACCCATGGGAACCTTTTTGAGTTGCTGCCTGAACAGTAGAGTATTATTAATTTTTAGATTGATTAGCTTCTGTCAGGTACATGGAAAAATTGTATGTTGTTGGCAGTGCTTTGTGCTCTAAGTCACTCTAACTCATTTACTTTCCTCCCCAGGTGCTTAAAGTGTGCAGATGCCCCCTGTCAGAAGAGCTGCCCAACTAATCTAGACATCAAGTCATTTATCACAAGTATTGCAAACAAGGTAAAAAGACAGAGGGAGAAGGAAGGAAGGGAGGAAGGGCAAAGGCTGCAGTTGCTGCAATTGTTTTGTATGATTGAATTACAGCACTTATCTTTGTGGGTAGTTTAATGAAATAATGTTTAGAGCACTATTACAAAATTTAGCAGATTTTTCTTAATTGCATAATTATTCTTGCTACTTTCCTGTGGAGATATTGTATGCTAAATACATAGCTAGTATGTACATTGACTCTCATATAATTATATCTTTTTTATGACTCTTGGTTTTAAGATATCCCAACTGATACCTTATTGTTTTGTGTGTTTGTGTGTGTGTGTATGCGTGTATACATACATACATACATTGTAAATTCACTGTATATATAATTATATATATATATATATATATATATATATATACACACACACACACACACACACACACACACACACACACATACTGTATATATAATTATATATAATTATATATAAAAATTTTATATAAATATAAAAAAAAACTATAATTGCAAGTATATTTTTCTCTCTGAGAGCATTAGTGCTATAGAAGAACCTAAATTATTTGTTCAGCACATGCCAGAACTGTGTATTGTTGAAAAAGAGCTGAGAATTTATTCTAAATGTACTGTATTATTTAACATTATTATTTAATGTGAAAAAAATAAGCCTGAACTAAAAGTTGAAGTAAAGGACTTTCTGTAAAAAGGGTGTTTTTTCTTCCAAGATATTTCTTTAACAATGGGACAATTAGTTATATATGGTAGTAAGCAGCATCAACTTCAGTTATTTTGATAAACTAATAAAGAGAATATTGAATGGCACCTAGTTTCAACCTTGATTGTATGCCATACAAAACTATAATCTTTATAGCTCTTTTCAAATTTTGATTTTTATCTTGTACAAGGATTGGAATCAGGTGTTGAGAACCTGTAGTAACTTCTCTTCTTCTTTGAGTCAGTTGGAATTAACTAGTAGGATACTGTATGTGTAGGAGAGATTTTTTGAACTTGAGAGAGAATTCCCATTAAATCCTGGTTTTCTATCTCTGGATTATCTGTTAATTTATAGTATATATTTTTGTTGGATTTCTGATTACCTTTACTTTAAGAGTTTAAAGTGGCATGTATTGTATTCCTTTCTCCATTGTTATTCTCTGTGTTATTCACATAGAAACCTATGTGCTAGGCTGGTCTCAGAGATAATGCCTGACTTATAGTTATATTGGTAAACTTCCACAGATGAGTGTAGACAAGAACTGTGTCACCACAGTCCTACTTCAGCATCTAAATCATTATACATAATGGAATTCACCTTGCACTATGGAAATCTATGGGTGGGCAAGAGGAGCAGATGACAAAATATTAATGACAACATCATCATGTGAATCTTTTGACTTACATACTTTCATCAGAAGTTGGGATGCAAGCGTATAAGGGCAGCATTTGCATGACATTACTGTATGTGTGACATCATGTTGGTGCCATCACAGTTTGAGTGGATCCAAATGTTAATTTCTTCTGACAGAGCAAGGCATTCTCTAATCTTTGGATTTACTCTCTACCCTTAGTGAGTAGATGGGGAAAGATAATACTGTATATAAGACTAAAGTTTGGATCTTGGTAGGATCACGAGGAGAAGATATCATCTGTGCAGCCAGTGCTATGGTCCTGTTCTTTCATGGTGGTTTTTAGAACATAGAATGGTAACTGAGGATTCAGTCACAGATCTTTCAGACCTGGAATATAATTTGTGCCTTAAAGATTGTATATTCAACAATATTATACCAAATCAGTTCCTCCTACTTTGGGAGGTTGAAAATGTTATTTATTTCTAAAAATATGAAATGTTAAAATCTCAATTCAATCAAATGAGGGAAGGGTGGGGACCGAGGGAATATATCTCTATGATTTATATAATACGAGAGAGTTGTATATGCAAGGAATTCTACTGTGGATTCACAGAGACTCAATTTTAAGACAGCACAATACATGAGGCTATATAATGTATTGCCTTTACATTGGAAATGAAGAAAGTGCCTTAAATTTTAATATTGGTCTATGAGTAAATTTTTAAGAATTTTAAACTGCTTGAAACCAAAATCCTTGTTTTCTCTCCTGGTATATAGTGCATTTTAACCCTGGAACTTAATGCATCTGGTGCAGTGGGATGTGACCCACCCAAGCTTTTGCTGAAATAATGCTGTTAGTCTTATAGAGGCACAATATTTCTGTTGCTATTACAATGTATAATAATGTATACTGTATAATGTACAATGTCATGAAAGCATTAACTAGCAGCCTTGTTCCCACACACATTAAGGTTCCTATGTGAGTAGCAGACTTCAGAGCTTGGACCAGTGTAATGAGACCAGAGAAAAGCAGTGTCAAGGATGGGTCAGGAGATATGATTGTGCTTCCCCTGTATGCATTAGCTGTCCATGTGCTAAGACATACCTATGGCTTTTAAAAACAAACATATATGTGGGAGAAGAGTGAGGGATGAGAAAGTACAATGCTCAGATTCCTACTGCATGTTAGTTGCTTTATCATGTCTTCCTAAACAGGGTCTCCCACTAAATAAGAGGCAGTAGAACTCTCAGGTATTCATTTAAGCAGCTTTCATTACAACAGACTTTTTTTTTGCCAGAATATAGCAAATGCATTCTTTTGTCAGGTATTTAAGAGCTTTATTGTATGGAGTGTGTTTTGCTGGAAAACTACTGTAGCAATCATAAAAGGTCAGGGATTCTTGTTCTCTAAAGCCTGAGGCGTTTCAGATATTTGCAGGGCTTGCACAATGTAGTCTCTTCTATACCACATTTCCTGTAGATTTCAACTTGGCAAGAAAGGGGAGAATACTTTTCTAAGTGGAGAGGGTAATTGAATTGCCAGGCTCCGTGATTCATGCCTTGAAACTCTTTGAGAAAAAGATGCCACTCTGTTGTAAATTAATGCAATTCTGTAGAGTCCAGGCCAAAACTTACTTTCATTCCTTTTCATAAAAGAATCGTCTTTTAAAACATCTCTGTTCCCTAAAGGGTGAAGACTCCATTGGTGTGTCTTTCTAGGCGGGTCTGCATAGTCACGTTCACACAGGTGAACTGTCTCTCAACAGATGAAACCTACCTTTAGATGCCTCATCCTGTGGATAGTGCTTCGGGGCAGTGGGCAGGCAACAGAGAGGAGGAAGACAACAGAGTTTGCCCCAATACAGTTAATTTGCTACTAAAGATCAGATGTGTATAAAAGATTTTTCTCAGAAGCTTGAAGGTATCATCATTTATTCATGCTTTCACCAAAGACAAATCCTGTTAAAAAGCAAATGTTTGCTCTGTTGTAAAAGAAGGAGAAACACATTAAAGAATGCATGCCGTTTTCTTGTTTATTTCTCATTTGTATTAATAAGACTTGCCCTTAACATGCCAGAGGCCAATATCATAATATCTAAGGGTGCATCAATCCAGATATTCAGTTGCCATTGATGTGTTTTTTTTAAAAAAAAGACATTGGTTCCTAAGTTGCTGAGATGAATAGGAAGCCATGTACTTTGGGTGGGTGGGTGAGGAAAGAGGTTATTCCATTTTCTTTTGGCTTCATGCCAACAGTCCCCAAATTTGTTACTATTTTCTCCCTTCTTTCGCCCCATTTTCATAATAGCTACCCTCATCTACTATTCAGTTGCAGGAAGATGATACGTATGATCTGTAGTCTTGGTTTCCAACTAAATTTGAATTCTGATGTATTTGGGGGGGGGGGAAGTAGAGAGGCAGAATCCAACATAAATAAGTAGGCTTTTGCAGATCCTGCATTTCCCCAAAATTGGTTGCAGAGAGAATATGAGAGGCTGCAGTGAGGGTAGGAAGGGAAAACATCTAGTTTCTACCGAGGAACAGTTCTGCTGGAAGAAAAACAATATTGGATTCCACCTGAAAAGCAGATCACATCAGAAGAAGGATCTTTTTTTGCCACTGGTACAGTAAAGTCTCCAGCTTTCCTATTTTTATATTTCTTTAATTTGCTGGATTCCTTATTTTGCAAAGTTTGTATCTATTTTGTGAATGGTGAATCTCAGTGCACAAAGAAGCCACCATCCATGGCATTTTATTTGTATGAAATGGATTTTCACATGGGGTGGTCAATTTTGTTTCTTTTTCAGGTTGCCACAAGCCTTTATTTCCGTATACATCATCCTTCATGATTATTCTTCCAGAGTTTGAAAGTAAAAAATAAAGGCTAGATATGACTTTTTTGGAAATAATTGATAATGATATCAATGTTGGGATTATCAGGAGTCAACTCAGCATTGTCTCATAATAGGGGGTCTTTCTAGTAAACACATATCTACTGTGCTTGTGGGATGTTACCTGAGTCACCTGATTTCCTTTTCCTCCTTCCTCTTGAGTTTTGGGGGATTCTCATTCTCCATTACTCCTTGGGCACACCTGCAAGCAGGAGGGCTGCACCGATCTACTATGAATCTACTTGTATCCAGATCTACTGAATAAATATAAACTATCTCTATTTTTCTTCATCTAACTAATGTGTGAAGACTGAATTTATTTCTGAACGTAATTAATCTTAAAGTGCAAGTTCCCTGCTGGTTCACGCTTCTACTCTGCAAGATTGTTGTTAGTTGCTTGGAGTTCTTTTATTAACCTTCAAGACTCCATCAATCAGTGCAATTATGCATGATAATTAGCCAGTGCTCTTGCTTGTCCCTTTAGACCACAGTGGAACCTGAAATCTATTTTGCAACAAATCCACTCAACATGAAATCCTAACCATGTCTATTCAAATGTAGGGATATGAAAGAACCTTGTCACAAATTCCCAGATAGTGAATTTGAGCATTCTGCTCCCTCTGGATTTTGCAGTCACATGATCATGATAATCAAAACTAACCCTAAGCTAGCATTGTGAACATAATCAGAAAAATGATTTATAAAAGTCTTATAAAAGTACTTATTTGTTTTATCCCTTATCAAACAGGTCAATTTGCCATTTCTGCAAATTCCACCATCTTCACAATTGAGTATTTCTCCATTGTAGCACATATAATAGTCATGCTGTAGTTACCATGTACAAAATCAGTTCTCCATGAATCTTTTCTAATTGGGTATCCATAAGTCCCAATGAAAAAAGCTCTGTGTTTTCCTGCTCATCTTGATCTTTTCCAGGTCACTAAGTACAACAGCCAAAAAAGCTCTGGTTTCATCTGAATATTAATCTTTACAATTCTTTGTATCATCGTATGTATTTGTATCCAATTTTTTTTTGGTTTTTCACAAGTCCACCATGCATGGTAAAATGTCCCGTCATGTTTTTCACATTTCTAACATTGACTAGAAGTAACTTTATACATCCTAGATAATTTCTCTGGTGTCATATACCAATGGTACTTCATTTTATAAAAAGTTCCCTCTTAAACTGTCACACAATGTGAATTTCAGTCCTTTTAACCACATTCTTTCCCATTGCTCCACCTGTATATTATAACCAAAATTCTTAGCCCATTTTATCATGCACTCTTTATATATTGTGTCTCTTTCAAAGACCAATCATGCTTCTGTTTGTGAAATTCCTGTTATGTTCTTCAGCTAAATGTTATGTAACTAACATTTAAAGTAAATAATCTGTGAGAAATGAAATTTTCATATTTGGTCATTGGACTTTTGCTGTGAAGCTGCTGCAGTCAAGACACTGACATAATTTGCACTTTGTGCTAATGCTAAACAGATTTGGGTTCCTCAATTCAACCTTATAAAGAAGCATGTGATAAACTCTGAACGTGAATTAGGATGAAAGAAGACAAGATGGACTAAGCAGGAGGAGGACAAGAAGTTGACATAGTTCCTTATGGAAAATAAACTTAGGGTGTTGTTTAATTTCGCCCTTACCTATAGTAAATACACGGTAATTTTGGCTTAATGTCTGATAAATACATCCTGCTTATCATTTCAAGACAGGTAGAAACTGTACACTTTCTTCTTTCAACCCCATGCATAGCTCATTTTCCTCCCATCCACTTTTTTTTTTTGCTTAACGTCTATCTTGAAATGAGTTCTGTTAAACTTGAAAATATGCACATTTTAGTAGTTCTTGATCAATGTATGGCCCATTACTCTTGAATGGATATATTGTTTTCATTTTCTTTATCTGTTTTTCTCTCACTTCCTGCAAATTTTATTATTGTTTGTCTCCTTTCACATATTCATTAGTGTTATTTACCTGATTCCCATCTCAGAATTTGTCAGGTTGCAGTTCCTATCAGCGGTAACCACGGCAGCCACTGAACTATGCGGCTGAAGAAGGTGGGACTTGTAGTGCAAAAAAATCTGGGGCATCAGGTTGGATAATGCTACTGCAATCTCTGGCCCCTGGTTTCGCTAACTTTTCATTCTGTTTCTTCCTTTCATGCTCTCTTTGTCTCTTTTTATTTATTACTGTGCCTCCTTCTCTCTTCCCTTTCCCTCTGTTTTGTGTTTAATTCTATCATTTAAGATTTAAAATGTAATGAAACATAGACGTTAGACACAAGAGGGCCTGTTCTCAAAATGACAGCTCAAATTGTGCATGCAAATTGGAGACTGTGTGTGAAAGTCTGTACTCATTTGCACAAGCCATGCGCGCTCATGCATGCCATTTAAAACTGCTACATTTAATTTTAATAAGTGGGGCTTCAAGAAAATGTCTTTAATTTTAGAGGCAGGATAGATGTCACCTACATGCCACTGGAAATTGTTGCCAAAAATCACCTGCCAGATTTCAGAAGCAAAATGATACAGGGAATCATTAGCACGAAGAACTGATTTTTTTTTTTAAAAAAAAAACTATAGCTACTATGCACTGAGTTATAATTACATAGAAATATGCATTTTAATTAACCTTTCTAGTAGGATTTCTGGGGCATGGGATTTTTTTAAAAGTTGAGTTTTATTAAGGGTTTTTTTTTCCTGCTCATCTTGATCTTTTTCCAGGTCACTAAGTACCAATGCATTCAAGAGAAAAGTAAGGATGTTGTTAATGTATTTGAAATACTGACTTTTCTTAAGATGTCTATCAGTACTTAATGTACTAGGATGGCTGACAGCTGGTTTCGGTTGCCATAGTGTAATTATGTAGAATAGACTGTCTCTATGACACTGCTTCAATGAAAGAATATCTCGCATTCTAGATGACAGACAAAAATGACATTACAAGAACCAGCATATGGTTCTTTTTCGTTAGCTGTGTGAAACTATAGAACTGTTTTGATGACGCAAGTCAAATGATGTGATGTAAAGATCAATGGCTAAAATAAAATACACATTGATAGCCTGTCATAGTCTCCATTCATTTGTTCTACCTCTTCCACTATTGTCAGGAAGCATGCTACTAGCAGCATGCTATTTAAAATAAGGTTTTAAAACTCACCATCTTTTACCTTCCAAATTTAAGCATATATCATCTTCCTAAATCTGATTGATTGATTAATTAATTAATTAGTTAGTTAGTTAGTTAGTTAGGTTCATGCAGTCTCCTGGTGACCTCAAGGACAAATGCTTGTCACCTCAAGTTGTCCCCAACAATAAGTTGTACCTGTTCCAAGGATAGTCTTGCAGGTTTTTATCCATCCATCCATCCATCCATCCATCCATCCATCCATCCATCCATCCATTATCTTCTACTTCCCTCAGCCATGGTAATTTCTTCCAGTCCATAATCTACTTGCAACTCATGGCTGAAATAAGTGAGTTTCTGCTTCCTGGTCATTGCCTCGAGGGAGTAGTTGGTCTTTTTTTGATGCAGGATTAATTGGTGTGTGGGTTTTTTTGCAGTTCATTGTACTCCTGGTAAGAATCTGCAGTTCCATAATTCAACGGTATCTGTCTTTGTCGCCCATTCTTTCTCAGCATCCAGCTTTCACAGATTCACTTGAAAAACCGTAGCTTTAACTATTTTATATTTGTTGTCATGGAAATAACCTTATACCTCATGATCTTGTTTAAGTTTATAATTCTTTCTTCACTATGATGAATCTCTTTATTACTCCAGCACACTGTCCATCTTTAACTATTCTTGAGACCAAGAAAACAAAACTATCTGCCACCTTCACATCTTTGCCATCAAATGTGAGTTTACTAAGCATTGTGGATCACATTATCTTCGTCTTAATATTTACCATTAACCAATTTTTTTCCACTTTCCCTATTTCTGTTCATAATGTGCTCTGCTAAGCCAAATCCACATAGCCTCCTTGCCCTGGTGTGATGATGGCTCATTAGCTGATTCCAGAGAATATGCCTGCATGCCTCTGCCTATCTCACGGTCTTCCTGCAACTGGGGGACAGGCCAAGGATCACTTTAAGTACTCAGCTCTGGAAGTGCTGTCTCTAGATACTGCACGCAGGCCGATGTAGGTTGCGTTGATGCACAGGAGGGAGGCAGCCTGAACTGACACGTTCTGTGTTGGCAAATCTGTGGCTCCAATTGGTCCTGCTGGCTTCCCGTGGGACCATCCCCTTCCATCTAGTCCATGATCTGTTCTCCCACCCCTCAATCCTCTTTTGACTGTGAGAAAGGTTGGAATCTTGGCTTCCACAGCAATTTTTTTAATGGATTAGTTGACTGGTCAACTGGTTGATGTAGCAAGTGTGAAGCCCTGAAATTGACTAGTCTTTCCTTGGCTTAAGGCAGGGAAATGTTCTTTTATAGTCTGCCTGGATGGGAATTCACTTCTCTGTGACTTCTGTTCTCAGGAACCCTGGCTCCTCACTTTCTCTCCTCATGTAATGTGAATGTCAGGGTAGTTTACAGTTTCCACACCGAGCCTCACCATAACCCTTATCTGAAACTCTTACTCTTCAACAGCATTTATTCAGCAACTTCAAATATCTGGATGGCCACTAGATGGCGGCGAAGAGGTACAAAAATCTTCTAAGTCTTTTCTGCTACCTAATGTTTGATAGGGGTGTGGTGGCTCAGCGGATAAGACACCAGGCTTGTTGATCAGAAGATCGCAAGTTCGGAGGTTCGAATCCCTAGTCCCGCATGACGGAGTGAGCTCCTGCACTCGCCCCAGCTCTTGCCAACCTAACAATTCGAAAGCATGCAAATGCAAGTAGATAAATAGGTACCACTTCCATGGGATGGTAACAGCGTTCTGCATGCGTCATGCTGGCCACATGACCGCAGAAGCATCTTTGGACAGCTCTGGCTCTAAGAAACGGAAATGAGCACCAGTCCCTGGAGTCGGACACGACTGTGCAGGGGAAAACCTTTACCTTTACGTAATGTTTGATAAGTTAAACAGTTGGCTATATTTTCAATTTTTTTAAAAAAAAAGTTCGATGAGTTGACAGTATGACAAGAAAAAAAGAAGAATGCATTGCATGGAGACACTAGAGCATTGTGCACGTGTGTTGCTGGATTCCCAGCCCAGCAGGTAGGGACACAGGTTCTACATGTTCTTTTGGATTTGGAAGCAATGACCACACCAATATAAGTACTTAAGACTTTATTCCAAGGCAGTATAAGAAGATAACATAATCACATAAACAAAGACAGTAAACAAAGAATACACAGAAACAATGAAGACTATAACCTAACCCAAAACAGCAATTGAAGAATATTAACAAAAGACAGCAATTTAAAATGTTCAAGAATAGAATAGGACAATAAGACAGAGAAAGAAAAACCTTACGCCCCTTCTGCCAGTCAGCACCCTCCTGGAAGTTCCATCCCATGGGGTTTATTAGCTTAAATAGGCTCTGAACCCTAATTTAAGGACACCTAGCCTCATCTCACTGGGTGTTACCAAGGACAAAGAGGACAAGCCAATGTTATCTTGGAATGCTTTGCCCTTCTGCCAAGAGTGAGACCATCAAGGATCAAGATTGAGTCCTCCAAAGGATGAGACCAACAAGTCTAAGGAGTCTTTGTTTATACCAAGTGGCAATGAGAGCATTTCAACGTTCAGGAATATCTGTTCCTCAAAATTAATTGGATTGAGGATGAAAAAGATCACCCTACTCTACACAGGTGTCTCACGAAGGACAAGTAAGAACAAAGTATAACCCAAGTATAACCCTTGAGTTAGTAAAATAAATGCTGGCTTAATTTTGCACTACATACTGAACCATTAAACAAAAATATAAAATCATACAGAGTTTGTGTACCATGCACCTAAGGAAAGGAAGTACACACCACTGTTCAATCTTCTGGTAAAACCACCAGCACTACACCATGCCAATTGGAGGAGACTTTTCACAGGAAGGATAATGATGGTGGGACTGTAATTTCAGCCTTGGGAAATACCAATTACATCCTTTGTAATGTTGCACATTGAACACATTCTGGCATTGTGGGGGGAGCATAACAAAGCAGCTGTGGGATGAACCACCCAGAGTTATGGTATATAAGATGGTTGGCCCTATAGGTTTACATACATACATACATACATACATACATACATACATACATACATACATACTAATAAATATGATTCTGTAATTTTTTGAGATATAGCCGACACATATTTAGCAATGTCCTTTTTGAGAAATGTCCTTGTCCTTGTGGCCATTCCATTCCATTCCTTTCCATTGTCTCATGTCTTCAATCATGTAGTTATCTAATTTAATGTAGCTCATTCCTGCCCTAAGTTCTTGTATACCTAAAACATTCAGTTTAGCATGTTGTATTTCTGTTTTTTTAATATTAATGATATTAAAGGCAAAACTGAAGTACTTGGCCACATAATGAGAAGACAGGATATCCTGGAGAAGATGCTGATGCTAGGGAAAGTGGAAGGCAAAAGGAAGAGGGGCCAACCAAGGGCAAGATGGATGGATGATATTCTGGAGGTGATGGACTAGACCTTGCAGGAGCTGGGGATGGCGATGGCCGACAGGAAGGTCTGGCATGGGCTGGTCCATGAAGTCATGAAGAGTCGGAAGCGACTGAACGAATAAACAACAATTTATGTTTTAACAGTTTCAGGTTTTCCTTGGTTCAGGCTCTCCTTTTCTTGGTTGTGTTCTTGTAAAACAATTCTTTCATCAGTGACCAGCTTTCCTTGAAGCTTAGGCTAGCCATATCATCTTCTTCAGATCTACTTTTGAACACTTAGCATTCTTCCCTGGTCACTAAAAGAGTGCTTTCTGGTCCAGGGTCTCATTATCTGACATCATAACCTGTCCAAACATTTCAGTCTGTCAGGCTTCATCCAGACCAATAATGGAACTAGAAGGCTGGCAGGGCAGGGATTCAGGAATACAGTACAGCTCTGATAAGATACTAGGAAAGCCTTTAATGAAGAAAATGGCTACTGCAAATTGGATTCAACTTCTATGAACGGCAGTCCCCAAATTCAAATCCTATAAATCTTTTTCAGACCTTTAGGTCATAAGGGACTGAGAACCACCAAAATGATTCACATATGTACATTATTATTGTAGCAGACTAGTCTGGTCTTAAGCCCTATGCTTTTGGCCTAGTCTGGTCTTAGGCCCTATGTTTAGCTCTAACCTTCAGATTTCCATGTAGTTTATTTATTAATTTATTTAATTTTTATCCCACCTTTATTATTTTTATGAATAACTCAAGGCGGCGAACATACTAAATACTCCTTCCTCCTATTTTCCCCACAACAACAACCCTGTGAAGTGAGTTGGGCTGAGAGAGAGTGACTGGCCCAAGGTCACCCAGCTGGCTTTCATGCCTAAGGCGGGCCTAGAACTCTCAGTCTCCTGGTTTGCCATTGGCTCCTTCCTAGGGCTGAGAGTGTGTGATTGGCCCAAGGTCACCCAGCCGGCTTTCATGCTTAAGGCGGGACTAGACCTCAGACTCCTGGTTTCTAGCCCAGCACCTTAACCACTTGACCAAACTGACTCTTTTCTTGTCAACAGTACTGAAGTGATCTGCCATTGCCCACTGTGATCCCATACCTAGTTATCTGGAAGTGAGTTTAGCTAAGTTCAGTGGAAGTTTTGAGTAGGAATGGTGGAGAATTAATTTGGCTTGCACTATTTCAGTTTGATCTAATTCAGTCTAGTTCCATGATCAAACTGTATTGGAAAGTATAAATTAAGGAAATTGTGTATATAATTCAAGTACATATAAAATACATATATTAAGTGGAAATGTTGGTAAAATGCATGTTTCTTTATTTTTGCTTCCAACACATTATGCAGAATTTGTCAGAATTTTTTTATAAAACATATATTACTGTAATAGAACAAATTTGTGCTTCTAGAAGTTTGAAAGTTATAGAAACCAAGACAGACAGTTTTACTCATCCCTGTTCATAAATAACATATATAGCATTGCAGTGCTAGGTTACAGTCTTGCCTTCTATCTTGGAAGAATGCTGCACTGAATACAGCAGGGTTTGTGTTTGAATATTGTGCCTATGAATATTCTGTTAAGCCATATTTGCAAACAACAATGAGCCGCACATTCTAGTTTATTAAACTATAATTTAAGCCAGCAGCATTCACTCCTGTTTTGCCTCTCTCTTTAAATGGTAAATAATAGAGAAATAGTTCAACATGATATTTATATCTGGGATCACAGTTTATTGTTTAGAAACAAGCCAAGATTGTATATGAATTTTAAATCAATTTTAAATATTGACTTGTTAGTCACTAGACCATAATCTTAGGTTTGGACATCACACATTGTTCCTCCTTCATTAATGACCATAGCAACGAGCTGTGGAAGTCAGTCTGCTACTTGTTCACTCACTGTATAGTTTTATGAGCCATGTGGTTTAATAAAGTCTCCTTCCAGGTCTGAAAATGATAAGGTGGAAAAAACTCGGCAACTGTGTGCTCCAAAATAGGAAGCTGCTTGATATCAGCTCAAATGCACTTAGTTCAATATTGTCTGCACCTTCTTAGACAGAAGCCTTTGCCAGAACAATAATTTTGGGCTTTTTGTGATTAAATCTTTAATCTTTTGTGGATTAAAATCTTTAATCTTTCCTGGATTAAGCCAATACTAGCAAGCGTGTGGGAGGATGGGATAAAAATCTGCTCCTTTGTTAGTAATAGAAGTAGGAATGGAGTGTAGAAATGGAAACTATTTTGAAGACATTCATTTCCAGCTCCTTCTCTTATTGTGTTCATGTATCCTTTTTAGAAGGAAAGTTTCATTAAAATTAGATGGATTTACTTGTATGGAAAGACTGCTTTGATGGATAATAATAAGAATTCCTTCTATCCTAATTATGTAGAAGACAACTTTAGTGATGAAGTCTAGAACGCATTATATTGGGGAAGATTGCATTATGTATTTGAAATACCTATAGGATCAGAAAATCTCTGCTTGATGCATACATAATGTGTGCTGGAACCAGAGGAAAATCTAAATGGTAGGAGCATTTCCTGATAGAAAATGTAATTTCTTCTGGTCTAACAGTATTGATCCAACATCTTTTAATAGGTTTTTCCAAGTAAAAACATTCTCATTTACATGCATATTATGTAATGCTTCCAAGTGATACATGCAAAGATCTGCCTCTGTCTGCTACCAATTATTGATGTCTGTTTAAGACTGGCTTCTATTCTTTTGGTTACCAATGCAGTACTTATTGACATTTTGATAAAGGGAACCATGAAACATCCTGTCCACTTAGATGCATGTTTTGCTGTGGAATTGCCCTAGAGAAGGCATTTTGTAAACAAAGCATGAACAGGCATCTGTTAAATTAAAAACATTTACAAAGCATTCTAATATCCAAGCCTGTTTTCATTCATGAATAATGGTAAAAACTGAACTTCTTGGAATAATCATAACTCATGTTCAGTCCTATCTTGCTGATGCAGGCTTGGAATCCTGCTGCCTACTTCAGTTAAATCTCCTTAGGAGAACCTGGCCCACTTTGAAAGGGCTGTGGTGCCTGCGCTAAGCCATCTGACTATATTCCTGATAAACATGACTATGTCTTCCACAAAGTTCAGAATTATGTAGTAGTTAACAGGAAACAAAGCAAATGGAATTAAAATTGGGGAAGCAAAGAGTGGCTGAGTAGGAAGCTGGTTGCATCTCTACCCCCTCTTGTCCAGTGTTTCTCAACCTCAGCAACTTTCAGATGTGTGGACTTCAACTCCCAGCATGCCTGCTGGGGAATTCTGGGAGTTGAAGTCTACACATCTTAAAGTTTCTAAGTTTGAGAAACTCTGATCTAGACAGAAAACTCTTTTTAAACTCTACCAGGTAGAGCAGAATATATTTCAGAAAGGAAGGATCTGGGCAATAAGGGTTCATTCTTTGTTCCCCCATACATGAGATCCTATACATTTCAAGAAAAGAAATGTAGGGGGTCAGCTGTGTTCATCCTCTTTAAAGGGGAAAAAAACAGAACGTTTCTTCCTTCTCAGGCTCTTTGTCCCCCTGTGGACACAGTCACCACCGAAGGCAAGATTGTCCAGTACAACAAATGCATACGTTTATTGAATCATAACTTGGACATAGATGTCCTTTAGTACATTTTTCAATTCCAGCACAACTAATTAGAGGTGCACATCACTGATCAAGAACTGTTGAAAACAGAGAGGTTATCTAAATCAGTAGTCAGTTACCAAAAGTTGTCTTGTAGCTTCCTGATTTTAAAAAGATTCTCCAATGCTATAAAATGGACATGCTCTTACACACTACTGTACACAAGCACACCCATCCAATACAGATAACACACTTCAATACATAGCAGGCATATTCACATAGCATGTTAAGATTGATTTCTGTTAATCTTGGTTATTTATTTATTTATTTTTCAAATTTATCACCGCCCATCTCCCCCGAGGGGGGACTCTGGGCGGTTTACAAAATATCAACAATTAAAAGCTATAAATATAAGTTACATCTAAAACAATATAATAAATAATAGATAAAAATCCTAGAAATGGTAAAATCGTATATAAAACGAGGACATTATGGGGCCATAATGTTAGCCTTTTTTGTGTGTGGCTTAGCATGTTTTGCAAACCAGTCCATTTGGCTAGTTGGCTTAGGATATTGTGCAGACCCAGAAAACTGGCTAATTCTGTATTAGAATAAGTGTGTTACGAGAAAGACATGCATATGTTCTTCAGTTTTGAATACAGAATTTATTAGTGTTGTAATATAATCCTTGGGCTGTTTTTTGATAAATGCTATTAGTTGAGTTGGTAATGCTGTCCCTTTCAATTAAGTGGGAGCTTAGCTCCTACCATTTACCACATTTATTTTTAAATAATAGTAGAAGCAGATGAGAATAAAAACATTTATCTTTTAGAATATTTCCTAGAGATATGATGTTGATTCTAACAAGGAACAGGCCTGGTTTGTTTAAATATCTAATGAAAACCATTATGTATCCAGCAGCCTCTATTTAGTAATCAACTAAAATTGAAGCAAATTCCAAGTATCAATTTTTGATATGGGGAAGACCTTTGCCTAAGTTCACTGGCAGTTGCTTTTATTTAGAGTACATAGTCCTGGCTTAGATGGACCCATGCTTTATAAATAGCACATTCCTAATATTTATGATTGCTGACACTCACATCCTTTCTTTTTGTTCAAGAAGAAAAAGAAAAGTATATTGTCACAGATACACAGTTCATTTCTTCGTTCTTGCTGATATGTTGGGGCCAATAGTTTGTGGAATTACAGTTGTAAGTAGTATATTTGTGCTGAGGGAGCTAGAAGCTGCAGCTGCTGACAGAACCCACTGGCGAGCCCTGTGCTCTGAAGCCTCCACTGGCTTTGAAGACAGGTGCAGCCAAAAACTGATAGAAAACTGTGAGCGATGTCACAGAATAACACCCACAGTTACTACAACAATGGACTTCCAGTGCCCCCATTATGCTAGACTCTGTGCTTCCAGACTGGGATTGTAGAACCACCTCCGTGTCCACAGATGAACTGCACAACAGCGTGTCTTCTCCGAACCTGAAGGACTACCATATGATTATGACCTATGGTTTGAACAATTAATAACAATTAGTTCAAGAGGGAAAATTCCTTTCTGAATTCAAGACAGTTCATCTAATCAGAGCAATAATTCGTCCTACTATTTTGTGCTATGCTTAGATGTCAGTGATTTGCTCACAGTTGCCTGGATTTTAATAAAAAATAATTCTGTCTTTTTTATACATAGAAAAGTATTAATAGAATTAATAGAAGTATAATAGAAGTATTAATCTGCAAAGTAGTTTTCTGCTCTTTGTAATAATCCACCACTGCTGTTTCCACTGGCCAACTGTGATTATTTACTTAGTATTTTTGAAGCATAAATCCAACATTTGAAATGCCAAACTATTGGACCTCTTCTCATGTTTGTCTGCAAATTTCCAGACAAACCATGAGGTGTAAGCAAAGAGTTTAGAGTTGATTTGATGCCACTGAGAGGTCATATAGATGCTACAACTGCCATCACAGTTAACTTGGGCAATAACAAGATGTTCTTAAATAAACAAAGCAAGTGTCAGTATCAGTGTTGCCAAAACTTCCTACAAAATTATTTATGGGAGAAAACCATGTTTACCAAGAACTCTCCATTAAAGTTGTATAATTATTCTAATCTCCATTAGCTTCTAACTGAGAATACTTGGGTGTGTATATATGTAGTATTATTATATACACAACAACGTGAAATCACAGCTACCGGTTCTTTAGCTGATGACCTTCATTAGCACTGAGTTCTTCCCAAGGATCTAGGATGTTGTAATGTATCAGTGTAGTATATGTGGGGATCCAAGCAATGTGGCCTTTTGTAATTGACAGATGGAAATTTTGTCAATGCACAGATGTTCTAAGTGCTGTCCAAAGTTTTTTGGTATGGCACCCAGTGTGTCACTGGGATCACCGAGGCCGGTTTATGCCATAATCTTTGAACTTTGATTTTCAGATCTTGCTACTTTGTGATCCTCCTCTTCCTCTTCCTCTTCCTCTTCCTTGAAGTTTTCTTGGCAGGTTTTTCAGAAGTAGTTTGCCATTGCCTTCTTCCTAGAGCTGAGAGACAGTGATTGGCCCAAGGTCACCCAGCTGGCCTTGTGCCTAAGGTGGGACTAGATCTCACGGTCTCCCAGTTTCTAGCCTGATGCCTTAACCACTACACCAAACTGGCTCTCAATTATTATTATTATCCCAACTCAATCCACTTCAGGATTAAGGCCTTTTCACTTTAAGTTATGGACTATAATTACCATGCTGATGTAGGACAGGTTGGTAAATAGATGCTTTTCAACTTCCCAGTTGAGGGCTCAAATAGAATGAGTGGCCCAAAGTCACCCAACCAACTTTAGAGCCTAAGGGAGGACTAGAATCTGGGTCTCCCACTCTTAAGCAAGCACCTTAACACTATACCATGCTGGCATTCTCTTTCTATATGCATCTTTGTATGTTTTATGTGTGTATTTAAATAAGGCAGTGAGGAAGTGCATGGAAGGTATGACTGTAATGAATTTACATTTCAGTTCTTGTAAAAAGAGTTACTCTGCTATCATTTCAGATAGGCTAGCAAAAAAAAAGCTAAGAAGTTTTAGTGCACAAGCATGAAAACAACTGGTTCTTATGCTATTATTCAGATTTTGTCTTTTAATTAATATTTGTTTATTGTTTTCATGATCTCTGAAATAATCTAAAATAGTGCTAAAAATGTATCAGCCACAATGCAGTGCAGAATCCACTTGCTGGATTCTTCTTTAATTTGTTTGCTGTTTTATTCTTTAATAAAATGGTAGCTCATGATGCATACTTCCCAGTGGTTACATAGTCCATATAAACTGTACATACAGTAATGGGCTTAAATGCAATGAATAATGCATCTTGGCATAAATTTAATCACAATAATAATCCAGTACAGAGAAAAACATTCAACATTTGAATTTACATAATGGAAGTATTCTAATGAAGATGCCACCCAAGTAAATTAGTACGTGGAAATTTGTCTTTTAACTGTTATATAATGAATTGTTTTTAACAGGGAAAAATAAGCACCTGTTGTATAGGTTGCAGAGAACATTCTATCAATACATTAAAATGGCTACACATTTGCATGTGCTGATTTGGCATTTATAAGTAAATACCTTTTTAGATTTCAGCTTTAGAGTAAAAGGCATCTGGTTTGATATTTCAACTTTCATCATGTACTAAAAGACACTAACATTCTGACAAATAAATTGAGTTATATTTTCATGCATTACTTCCTTTAAAATGACAATATGTAACTTGTTGGTTACCATCTAGATTAGCTAGAATGTTAATGTAAGGCAGTTTGCAGGAATGATGGAACAAGACCAGCCCACTCTCCATCTGTTACTTTTTTATCATTGTGCCCAAAGCTTTGAAAGCAACTTATTGATTCACTTATTTTAAAATTGATCTTTTCAAAAAATATTTGGTCAAAGCTGCTTAATAATTTATTCCAATTTTCTATTTGTTGTAAGAGAGACTGGACAATTGGATGGAATGTATCAGTGAAGTATAAAAATGGAGAATACTGCATGTGTATTTCTGGCTCTTTCTTTGTCTCCAGTAGCTGACCAGCTGTGAGTACAGCTGCTTCTAATATTCATAGATAACCAGTTATTTTCTTCCATAAATTTGGAATATTAATTTCTTACTGAACTCAAAATGTTTTCATCAAACATGTGACATTCATTCATTGCTCCAGTTATACAGCGTGTAGCTTGCCTTATTACAAGATTTGTCATGTTGTGATATGATAATGTTTTCGTGCAAGCTTCCACTTCTAATTTATCTGGTAGTTTCTATGATAGCAAGACCACTTGCCATATTTTTGAGCCTGGCTTATTTTCCTGGTTGGTTCATTATTTTTAAGCCAGATTCTTCTGGCTTCAGTCTGATCAAAATTCTGACTGAAGGCAGGATCTTCCCATTGAAACTGACACAGGAGGGAAGAACTGAAGAAAGGATCTAGGGCTAGTGCTACCACTCAACAAAGTTAAATAGATACTTAAGCATTTGTTTGGGGGTGTAATGAAAGGGTAAGAAGAAATTGTTATTATTTAATATTTTGCTGTTTAAAGTTTTGACTGCCCAAAGAGCAAGACATTTGCAGGATATTTTATCAGAGGTGCCAAAATAATTGAACTTATCATGAGGAAAATGGTTGACTCAAGTAGAAAATGGAAGCCTTTGGCCTTCATGCTTGTTCAGAGCTTTGTAAGCTACAATGTACAGTACGTAGCCTCTAATAGTCATCCAAACTAGGCCATTGTCAGAAGTGCTTTAAACCATGCAGCATGGAGACTGCAAATAGCTGGGTAGGCTAAGCCTTTGAAGTAGCTCTCTTAACTCCTTCAAAATAATTTTCCTGATACACTTTTTCTATTTCTACCAGAGTCCCTCTGGTGAGAGGAGATGGGTGGTGACAAATCTAATAAATAAAAATAAATACATAAAATTATTCTATATGTAGCAGTTCCTCCAAATCCTATTCTGCCCAATGTATTTGGTTGCTTCTCCTATAAAGTTTAAGCCATGAATGGAAAAATAAAAGTTTGATGAATGAATGGAACATAATTCTGGTCTCCACATGCTTCCCCAACTTGTGCCCTCCAGATTTATTGGAAGCTTATTTCTGTATTTTCTCAGATTTCCTATCAGTCCAATACTAGGCTGTGTTGGAAAAGGCTGTTCTAATAACAGCAGTATTTGGTATGTCTTCCATTTCAGGCTGTAAATTTGAGGGGGAAAATTTTCCTCACTATGTTTCCAGATATTATAAAGAACATGTTGGGAAAGATAATGCTGTTTTGTTGATGCAAGAGAAAATACAACACTTATTAGATGGTGAGGTGCTTGGTGTGAGGTGAACCAGCATGAAGTTGCCCTTAGATCTCTCCAACAGCTGGTCTGGCTGAACCTTTGGTAGTGTACCAACATTATGTGTCTGTTTTATACATTAATAAGTCTACTTTGCCAAAGGTCAGTGGTGAAGCTTACGGATATGTGATCGGTAATAATGAGAGGAAGTGTCTTGATAGATCTTTCGGATGAGATTAAAATTGTGAGTGAAGCTTTATTATCTTGCATTTTTATCTATCTAATTGATTTAGGATTGTAGAGAGCCATTATAGATACTTGCACAGATTCAGTATTATTTCTACACAGAGATAATTTTGCTATGGATAGATGGGGCAGAAGCTTAAAATCCATCTCAGCTAATAAGAAAATTTCAGTTTTAAAATAAGATGACATGATTGAGAGTGGATTTAAAATTTGTAAGGATGGGTAATGTGTGACTACTTTTTGTGTGAAATCATACAGTATTGTAACAATCTTTCTATCTAACACAGCACATGTTAATATAGATGAAATACTGCAAGCAGCTTCTCTAACATTCAATATTTCTTCTAATATGAGATTGCTATTGTTTTTTCTGTTTCTGCAGAATTACTATGGAGCTGCCAAAAATATCTTTTCTGACAATCCACTTGGACTGTCATGTGGGATGGTATGTCCAACTTCTGATCTTTGTGTGGGTGGATGCAATTTATATGCCACTGAGGAAGGACCAATTAATATTGGTGGACTGCAGCAATTTGCTACAGAAGTAAGTAAAGATGTATTTAGACAGCTCTATTTTTCCCTTCTTCTCTATGCATGAGATTTTTCAGTGATTCTTTTCTTTTGGAACCTGATTAAAGCAGATGTGATAAAATTTCTTTTCTTCATATAGAACACAAGAGCAGAGAGTTATTAGCAATTAAGAAATTAGTTTTATGTTCTAAAGTAATCACTGTACAAAATTTATAAACATAGCATTTATTCAGGTTTTCAGCCCCACACATACTGTAAGTTTCAGGATAGATTGCAAGCATAAGGTTACATGTATATTGGATCCACACCAAGTTAGTTACACTGACAATTATTTTTTTCATTTCATCATTTTCATTATTATTTCAGTTAGATTAAAATCCGGCTACCATAGTCTGGATTCAAAATATAATAATTCAAAGGGAAAACCAGTGGCATTAAAAATGTCTCCAGAAAGAAAGGACTTAATAGGATGCCAAGACATCAACAAAAAAGGGAGGACGGTGTCACAACTTAAAAAGTCCAATGCTTTAGTCACCTGAATGTCAGGCAATGGGACATTAGAAAATGACCTTGAAATATTCTAGCCCCAAACCAAACGCTAGATTTATACTTGAGCTACAGCATTGATCTGAATATGGGCAAACTAGGTATAGCATGAAAGGGTGTTCAGAATATTATGAGGACTAATTTTTAGCATACCACTCTCATTTAAAATAATGTTGAATTTTGTGTGTTTCAATTTTTTTGTTAAATCTTGCATGCTTTATAAAAAAATTTTAAATAAATCATAAACAACTTGCTATGATAATGAAGTTGGCCCTACTGCTCTTTATTCAAGCCTTGGTCACTTACTAAAACTCAGAATAGCCGTGCATGTTAGAATTGCAACAGCAAAGGAGCACAGTAAGTGTTTTTTTAAAAAATAAATTTTTATTAAGATTTTAAAATACATAATTAAAAGTTAGAAACAGAAAAAGAAATAGAAATACAAAATAAAGTAAAAGAAAAGAAAAAGTGTAGTAAAGTAAGAAAAAGAAAGAGATATGAAAAATAGGTAGCTTCCAATCTAGTAAAAGGTAAAGGTTCCCCCCGCACATTTGTGCAGTCGTGTCCGACTCTAGGGGCCGGTGCTCATCTCCGTTTGTTAGCCGAAGAGCCAGCGTTGTCCGAAGACGCTTCCACGGTCATGTGGCTGCATGACGCACGCAGAACGCTGTTACCTACCCACCGAAGTGGTACCTATTAATCTACTTGCATTTGCATGCTTTCAAATTGCTAGGTTGGCAAGAGCTGGGGCTAGTGCGGGAGCTCACTCCGTCACGCAGGGCTAGGGATTCGAACCTCCGAACTTGCGATCTTCAAATCGACAAGCTTGGCGTCTTACCCGCTGAGCCACCACGCCCCTTAGCTTCCAATCTATCTCTGGTCAAATAATAAGATCTATCTTAAGTGCTGGTTTTTAATACTATATATAGAAATAATTATTTGTCTAATATATTCTATTATATTTAATCTACTCTTCAAATCCCCATGTGAGCTTCGCCCCTCCTGCATCTCGCAAATAGTCCATCAGTGGTTTCCATTCTTTGAGATATTGATAATTTGAATTTTCTTTCAATAAACAAGTCATTTTATCATTTTCTGCCATATCCATCAATTTTAACATCCACAGTAAGTGTTAATTTGCTCTTAGAAACTTAGTTTGTACAATAGCAGAGATTTTTTTGGGGTGAAGACCTAATTAATATGTCTGTTTCCATGTTGCTTAGCGCAGGGTGGACCTAAGGTAGTTTGTGTTGAGCTTGTTATTCTATAGTGTGCTACTCATAAACCCATTACACTATTAATGAGGGTTTGCTTGACGTGCCTTCCTTTTAGCTCTTTTTTCCCTTTCGCCCTGTACTCGTGCTTCCATAGCGCCTTTATTGTTGGAGGTTGTACGGATCCAGAATTGGCCTTTACAGCCACTTACGGATCCACTGTTAAAATTTTACCCTTGGAAGACAATCTTACTCGGCTACGAGTGATCGCCAATGACACTATTAACTTTTGGAATAATCAACTTTTTTTCAGGCACAGAAAGGAATAAACAATAGTATCCAAATAAATTAAAGCCATGGGATCAGGTAAACCAAGCCCATATGCCACTTCATACATTTTATTTTGTTCTTTAAACTTCTCATCTCTCTGCCTTTTTTAAAGGATTTCTTCAACTCCATCCAAACTCATTTTTTTAGTCTTCTCCTTCCTCTCAGTTCATTCCATCTTTCTTCATATAATTGCTTTGCATTCCAATCCTCATTCATTCTCTCTGTATGGTTAAACCACCTCAATAAACTTCTTTCATACTGGTCATGCATTTTTGTATTCAGTACACATTCATTCAATACATATTCATTCTTAACCCTATCTCTTCTTGTTCTATTAACCCCCTCTCAAGTACCCAATTCTTACTGCATTCAACTTCTTTTTTTGTTGCTTCATATTAACTCTCACTATCATGTAACAAAACAGACAGAAGCACACTCCTTTGCACAGCCATTTTCACTTATTTTAACAAACATTCATTCTTTGCAACAGTCCATATTCTATCTGATCCCTTTCTACCAGCATTTTCAGGTTTTACTTTTTTTTATTTTTCTACCTTTAGTAAACATTTTACAAAGGTACACAAATTCATCTTTATGCTTTCTTGTTTGCCATGTATTCCTTATAGTCAATCGCTCCATTTTCACTATCAAACACAGCTACTTTGGTCTTTGACACGTTAATTTCAGATCCATACCTCTCACTGCACCATATATTTCCCTGAAATCATTCTGGTTCTCAGCCATTCACAGGGCCTCATCTGCATACAAAAGTACATATTCATGGCATAAGCATTTGTTTCAATTCCACTCTGGCATCACTATCATTCCCATAAAAATCTGTAAATACTCCTTCCAGCATCCTACTTTAATTTCATCCCAAATCTTTTCATCATTTTTATTTTTAATTCCATGCATCTCCTGGAGGCCTTTCTTTAACCCTCTTCACCCACTTTCAAAACAATTTTTTTACCTTTAATCTGCAACTTTTAATGTTAATAATTCTTTTGACCACAACCGTTGAAACTTTGATCTCTCTCTCTCCCCTACCCTTTTACCCTTCTGGAGTGCTGTAAAAAGCTGTCTCTTCCCCCAAGCACTGGGATAGGGTGAAGTTGGAATTGGAAGACAGTGCTTTTGGCTGCATCAAGGTAATTTGGTTGTGGTGCCAGGCTTCTTTGTTTTTATTTTCATTGTTTTTTGCTTTTATCTTTTACTTTAGAGTAATGCTGTACTCTCATCTTATTCCAACCCATCCATTCAAGTCTCCTAGCAGAATAGTATTTTCTGCTAGATAACTTTCACTTAAAATGTTGCACAGATTTTTCCAGAACTCATATCTGGTTCTTTCATTATCACATTCATGACAGCATATTTTCATTGTTTTTTGCTTTTATCTTTTGTATGATGTTTGGTGTTATATAATTGTTGTGAGCTTCCCAGAGTTGTAGTTGTAAGATGGGCAGATTTACAAGTCTTTTAAATAAATAAATACCTTTTTGTAGCAATCATTCTTTTATATGCATTTCTTCTCATCCTTAGCTTCTTTTATTTCATCATTCACCAAGCATCCTATTTCATACTTCTCATTGGCATAACTCCACATGCTTCTGTGGCACGACACTGTGATATGATTTTTTTCACTTTGTTCCAAGTGACTTCCACATAACTTTAAACATTTTAAACACTTAAAATGTTGCACAGATTTTTCCAGAACTCATATCTGGTTCTTTCATTATCACATTCATGACAGCATATTTTCATTGTTTTTTGCTTTTATCTTTTGTATGATGTTTGGTGTTATATAATTGTTGTGAGCTTCCCAGAGTTGTAGTTCTAAGATGGGCAGATTTACAAGTCTTTTAAATAAATAAATACCTTTTTGTAGCAATCATTCTTTTATATGCATTTCTTCTCATCCTTAGCTTCTTTTATTTCATCATTCACCAAGCATCCTATTTCATACTTCTCATTGGCATAACTCCACATGCTTCTGTGGCACGACACTGTGATATGATTTTTTTCACTTTGTTCCAAGTGACTTCCACATCATATTTCCTTATGATCTCTCTCCGTTCAATCTGTTGGGAAATTAATCTAAATTCTAATACATTTTTATTCAGGACTTGTACTGTTTTTTCTTACAGCCATTCTTCTCCCTCCCTCCCTCCCTCTCTCCCTCTCCCTCTCCCTCTCTTCACTTCTTTCCTTTTTCTCCATATCCATTTTTCAAAGATCCACTCTTGCCCCATAATCAGAATACCTCCTCATCTTTGTATCCTTCATTAATTCTCTGTCATTCAGAATAAACAAACAAACAAAAATGCTGTACTCTCATCTTATTCCAACCCATCCATTCAAGTCTCCTAGCAGAATAGTATTTTCTGCTAGATAACTTTCACTTAAAATGTTGCACAGATTTTTCCAGAACTCATATCTGGTTCTTTCATTATCACATTCATGACAGCATAACTTCCAACTATCCCCAACCTCTATATTTCTGCTTTCATACAATTCATAACAAAGTGGATGATACTATTTAATACCTTCTGATGTATATTTCAGTCCATTCTTTCGTAATTAAGCTTCCTCTGCATGCATTCATCAATTCCACTCCACAAGATCAGAGCACCTTCATTCACATCCATTACATCCTTCCCTTTCTTGGTTTCATAGACACACATCTATTTTTCACTCTTTAATTTCATTTCTTAGTTAACGATCTTTACTGTTTATTACCCTTACATTCCATGTCTCAATCTTTCATATGCCACAATTATCATCAGATGAGCCCATCGATATTGACCCCTGCCATCCCTCATAGCTTTGGTTAGTCAAGGCTTTTATATAAATTTTTCATAGGATGATAGAGAAAGTATAGATAAAGTTACCAGCCTTAGTTGCACCTGAGCCACATGCAGCATTCCCTGCTAATAGAAAGAACAGTACCAGTCAGTTTTGGTATATATTGTCCAGTATGCCACAAGTTCAGCAAAAACCTAATTTATCCCCAGCATGTTCACACTATTCTATACAAGCTAAGATCACTAATATAGAGACTGTCTTGAATGCTGTTATACTGTTGTCTGCTTCCTGTCAAGTAGGACATACTGTATATGCATTGTACTGATACACATTCAGAGTGCATATAGCATGCTGCTTTCATTTTTCAATATGCCAGTCCTGACCTTTTCTGCTTTAGGATACGTTGCTCTTTTACTTCTACACTTGCCAAGCACATAGATTCAATCCATTTACTCATACAAACTCTCTTGGGTGTCTATGGGAGGGCACGTGTGGAGGGGAGTCAAATAACAAAATATGCAATGTGATGTCTTGATGCAATCCTACTCCTTATGTACTTGCATCTGGGTACAGAAGAATTGTGATATTATGACATACTTTTCATCATTTTCCATCATTGTGGCTAGAATGCATATGCATATTCTATAATCATGATTCAAATCTTGGAAACAACAGAACTGTGCAGCAATTTGATGAAGTGAGAAATTTCCTCAACCTAAATGAGCTAAAACATAGGCAGATAGGATGGATGGAGAGATCTGCCAGTGTTACTTTAAGCAAGGATTGGGTGAACTTAGAGCTGCCTGGTTTTAATTATTAGAGATCTAAGCTTTAGCTTAGGTAGAAGAGATTCATCAGTTTAATCAGACATTAAATCAACAGTTTAGTCAGACAAGTACTGTATAGCTTTGGGATCCCCAAACTTGGATGTGTCCCTGAGCTTTTGCCAAATTGGCTAGCTCAAGTGTGAATAGTCCCTTGGTGTCTTTATTTTATTTATTTATTTATCTAATTTATATAGCCACCCATCTCACTTTTACAAGCGACTCTGGGCAAAAAGGAAAAAAAATAGACAAACGAGGAAGAAGAAGAAAATAAAAAAGATCCCCCCTCAAGAAAGAAAAAAAGAAAAAAAGAAAGAAAAAGAAAAAAGCATAAGGGAAATAAATGGAATTTACAAACATCATTTTGTTGTTCAGTCGTTTAGTCGTGTCCGACTCTTCGTGACCTCATGGACCATAGCACGCCAGGCCTTCCTGTCCTCCACTGTCTCCCGGAGTTTACTCAAATTCATGTTCATTACATCGGTGATGCTATCTAACCATCTCATCCTCTGCCGTCCCCTTCTCCTTTTGCCTTCAGTCTTTCCCAGCATCAGGGTCTTTTCCAGTGAGTCCTCTCTTCGCATTAGGTGGCCAAAGTATTTGAGCTTCAGCTTCAGCATCTGTCCTTCCAATGAGCAGTCAGGGTTGATTTCCTTTAGGATTGACTGGTTTGACCTCCTTGCAGTCCAAGGGACTCTCAAGAGTCTTCTCCAGCACCACAGTTCGAAAGCATCAATTCTTCGGCGCTCAGCCTTCCTTATGGTCCAACTCTCACAGCCATACATTACTACTGGAAAAACCATAGCTTTAACTATACGGACCTTTGTCGGCAAGGTGATGTCTCTGCTTTTTAATATGCTGTCTAGGTTTGCCATAGCTTTCCTCCCAAGGAGCAAGCGTCTTTTAATTTCATGGCTGCAGTCACCGTCTGCGGTGATCTTGGAGCCCAAGAAAATAAAATCTGTCACTGCTTCCATTTCTTCCCCTTCTATTTGCCAGGAAGTGATGGGACCAGATGCCATGATCTAGGTTTTTTTAATGTTGAGTTTCAAGCCAGCTTTTGCACTCTCCTCTTTCACCCTCATCAAGAGGCTCTTTAGTTCCTCTTCACTTTCTGCCATTAGGGTGGTATCGTCTGCATATCTGAGGTTGTTGATATTTCTCCCAGCAATCTTAACTCCGGCTTGTGATTCATCCAGCCCGGCATTTCTCATGATGTACTCTGCATATAAGTTAAATAAGCAGGGTGATAATATACAGCCTTGTCGTACTCCTTTCCCAATTTTGAACCAGTTGGTTGTTCCATGTCCGGTTCTAACTGTTGCTTCTTGACCCGCATACAGGTTTCTCAGGAGACAGGTAAGGTGGTCTGGTACTCCCATCTCTTTAAGACTTTGCCACAGTTTGTTGTGATCCACACAATCAAAGGCTTTAGCATAGTCAATGAAGCAGAAGTAGATGTTTTTCTGGAACTCTCTTGCTTTTTCCATGATCCAGCGAATGTTGGCAATCTGATCTCTAGTTCCTCTGCCTCTTCGAAACCCAGCTTGCACTTCTGGTAGTTCTCGGTTCACATACTGCTGAAGCCTAGCTTGTAGGATTTTGAGCATAACCTTGCTAGCATGTGAAATGAGCGCAATTGTAAGGTAGTTTGAACATTCTTTGGCATTGCCTTTCTTTGGAATTGGAACGTAAACTGACCTTTTCCAATCCTGTGGCCACTGTTGAGTTTTCCAAATTTGTTGGCATATTGACTGCAGCACTTTAACAGCATCATCTTTTAGGATTTTAAATCATCAAATTTAAATCAAATTTAAAACAAACATCATAGAATTAGACAAAACATTTCAATATTTCATTAATTACTTTTAAATAACAGAAAATGTTATACTGTTGTCAAAACTACAGGTTGTTGTTAAAATCCAAATAATAGATGAATATCAACAATGGTAATCAGCACAGTATAAAACTTAAAATAAAATTAAGATTTAGAGTAATTTTTTATCCAAGCAACTGAAGGTCTATTATCATAGAAGAGATCACTGAAAGCTAGAATATGAAGTCTTTCTGTTAAAAGAAACCCAGATTTCAGGTTTGGTACATGAAAGAACGTTCTAAGTTATCAAAAGCTTTTTCCACATCAAGAAAGATCATAGTTACCTTTGGGTTTTTAAATTTGTATTATCAATAACATTCAAGGTATATTTGATGTTGTCCCTCATGTATCTCTCTGGAAGAAATCCAGTCTGATCAGTATGTACTAATTCAGTTTAAAGACCATTTATTCTCTTTGCAAGTATTATCATAAAGCGTCTGTAGTATATATTCAATTAGGAAATAGGTCTATATGATTTTGGGTGGGTTGTGGATCCAAGAGATGAAAGCTTTATTCCAAAATCAGGAATTTCTTGATGTTGTTGAATCTCATTCATTACTTGAGTTTCTCCAACTGGCTTTATATATTTTGTTGAATCAAATGTGTATTCCTTCACTAGATTCTTTGGATGCTTTACCACAAAGAACCCACCAAGGGGATAGGCTGCATTCAGAATGTTTCTGATAGGAAGGTACAACCTGGGGCATGCGAGTTTTCCCTTCTCAAGTCTTTGAGTGCTTACTGGGGGCCACACTCCAAATAATAAAGGGTGGAGCTAGGAGAAAAACTAAACTTCATATAATAAATATTATTATGATCCAGTCATATATTTCATAATTTCCCCCTTCCATTAGTATAAACCTACAATTTGGCAACAACTTTTTGGATGTCTCTGGGAACTCTCCCAAGGTTTAAGGGGCCACACATGGCCCTGAGGCCTTAGATTCTATAACATTGAACTAAGTGGTTATACTATCAGCATTGTTTTTGCAATGTGCCTCTGCCCTAATTTCTGGTTATCAAAATGAATCAATTATATATTTAAAATAAACTAAGCATATGTCAGCTAAAGCATTCAGTTTTAACTCTGTAGCTAAGTAGGCCTGAAACATTACTCTCTCTCTTAAATATCAAATATTGGAATCTTGCCACTTTTGCTCTAATTTACCTAGCATATTCATTCCATGTAATCATTCATTCAACCTAACATCCACACAAGATCTGGATAAGCAAGATCTGGTAATGCTGTCTCATGGAAGGATGAGGGAGCATTCTGGAGAGCAGGACCACCACAGAAAAGGCTCAACATCATTTCAAATTAATATATCTCAGTGTTGAGGCTTCATTTTTTTTTGCATGCTTTGTTCCTGCTACAAAGGACAAATA
Source organism: Charina bottae (assembly GCA_023362775.1). Classification (NCBI taxonomy): domain Eukaryota; kingdom Metazoa; phylum Chordata; class Lepidosauria; order Squamata; family Charinaidae; genus Charina; species Charina bottae. The sequence continues at coordinate 29,366,222 of JALMGJ010000003.1, read as the reverse complement.
AGTTCTTTTGCTACCCATTTTACCATCTTTCTAATCTCATCCTTCTGCATGTAACTTAACTTTAATGCAGTTGAACTTTTTACTTCTCAGGAGAAGTGCTGAAAGAAGTAACTTGCAAGATATTTAGAACATGCTGGTTATCTGATGCTTTTTAAACCCTATCTGTATTTGTTAAATGCTTTGTATTTCCATTGAAACCCCACTATCACCATGCATCTCTGGAGTGGCTTGCTTTCTATTTACTTTTTTTTTACTTGCAAAAACAAGATTAAGCTCTTGTCAAGTGTGTGAGCAATACTATTGTTTGTAAAATGATAGGATCATCTTAAAATGCACATTATATGACCTGGAAGGGACCTTACAGGTCATCTAGTTGAATCCCTTGCTCAGCATTAAACTATTCCCAACAGCTACTATCAAACCCATGTTTGAAAACTTCCAGCAAGGGTGAGGCCAACACTACCCTGGGCTTAACATTCCTTTCTGTCATGATTAAGGGAAGGTGGGGGACACTGATAAAGGTATACTAAGAACTAGTAAGAACCTACTTTGCTTCTTTAAATGAATTCAGATTTTCAGGACCAGATGACTTACTACCCATGGTACTGACGGAGCTGCCAGAAGCGACTTCAGAACTGTTCACTATACTTCTCAGCTCCTTCAGCTCATAGGGCTTGGTTTCCACCCCCTAGATCATTTTGGTAGCTCTCCTTGGAAACTCTGCTTCAGCTTCTCTTTGTCCCATTTGAAGTGTGATGCCCAGAAGTGGATACAATATTCCAATGATCTGGATGCAGTGTTTCTGTTAATGCAAGTAATATCTGTTAAGCCTTGATTTGTGTCTCCTTTTAGTCCTAATGTTGTGATTAATAGGAAAGAATTATGCCTTGATGGATTTTCCTAAATATGTACCATTCTTCTTGAAATTTTTTTATAAATCTGTTAAAATGCCGTGCTCTGGCACAATGATTGATATTAAAATAGGCATAGGATAAATAGCTCAGAATCATTTTCATCACAGAATTTTAAGTTTATTTAAAGTGATCTATTGGTATCAAGGTTCTAATACAGTTGAGCAGTGTGGTACTTCTGCATAATTTAAAATGTATTGAAATATATATGCATGCAGATGGATTCTTAGAATGTATGCACTATTTATACCTTGCTCACGCTCATAACTGTTGTGAAATTTAGATATTTTGTGTGCGGAATTCTTAATGACTGTTTTATATATTATAAAAATTATAGGGGACAATAATCTGTCATATTCAAAGCACATTTCTATAATATCCCACTTGTATCTCAAGCAGGCAAAATCTTTCAGAATTAAAATGTTGAACTCTATTATAGCTATTAAATTTATTGACAGATGTATGACAGAAGATAGGAATATGGCAAAAGACAAAATACTGATGATACTGCAGCCTAAAATAATGTGGTGAACTGTGTCTGAAAAAAGCTTCAGTTTCCAAGTTTGAGCCCAAAGTATTTTAGAGGCAGTACATTGGGTTTTATTCATGAATGTACCTAATCTCTTTGGAAGATAGTCAAATTGGAGGTCATCCATATATCATATTGTACTAGTGAACTCCATTGTTATATTTTATCAGATAAAACTCTGTGGAATGTAGGTAAGAAAGAAACCTTTCTAAGTAAATAAAAAAGGGAACCGTGTGAAGATGATTTCCTCTCATTCATCTTGAATCTTGCCCCAATGAATCTGCTTCATTAGATGATCATGCTTCTAGTAATAGGATGGAAGGAAAAAATATTTTTAAATAGATAATCTACCTATCATGGATTCAGGTCTAATTCCCATTGTATGAGTTGTTTGAGTAGTTCGAAAAGATTGGGTCTACAATAATAGCTTTCGGACTGCATTCCAGGCAACATAAAGGCTTCTTGAAAACTTATCAAAGTTATCATCAGTAATGGTAGATAATTTTCCTTGACAGATAGTTCATCCACTCCTATCAATCTTTTGCTGCTCTATGCAGCTAGAGGGAAGTATCCAGTATAGCTTGAACATACAGTATCAAGAGCCTGGCCGCATGTTCCAGAGCATCCTTCAAGTTTCTTTAAGTGTGCAATTGTTTCTTGGCTCACATGTTAATGCAGAAGGGTTCTGTAAAGGTGTTAAATTCAAAGAGTGCTAGCCTGTAACATACATATCTTCTTCTGGGAAATTTGTTTGCAGCACCCTGTTAAGGTCCAGCTCCTTGTTTCTTAACAGAGCAACACAAGTTGTGATAGAGAATTCCTCTGTAAGCAATTAAGGGATTTTGTAGTACTCTTGGTAGCTCAAAGTAGTCATTGAACTACAGCCTCAAATATATGTGCAGCCTTTCCTAAGCATTCAGTAGGAAACCTGCCCAAGCACTTAACTGTGTTGTTATAAACCAATTAAGCTGGGTTAATCCCTTTGTCTTCAGTGTGGCAGTTTAAATGGTTTGTGGTCCTTGCTTTTTGTGCATCGTACGATTTACAGCCCAATTGAAAACATACTGTGCCAGCAGATTAAGTGCATAGGGTGGGAGACTTATTGACTAGCTGTACCAGTAACACAGCACAAAACAAGACATCATGCTGGCATTGCAGGTAGATAAGTGCGAATGTTCAGCATCAAGGTGCTACAAACCCAAACCATTCTTATTGATAAACATCTTTATTTCTAGCATTTGCTTTATATTATTTAAATTGGCCCCTTTGTTTTAAGGCCATACAAATAATCCCGTGCTTACAGCCAACCTTACATTTAGCTTTTGTGTATGGCACTTTGTAGAACACAGTATATGAGTAGACTTGTGGAGAAGTCCATTCACAATGTATGTGACAGAAGTTGTTAAAGAATACTGGGGTGCTTCCTGTGTCTGCATGTGAGATGAGAAAGAAAGGGAGACAAGGTTCTCAATAACATTTGGAGAGGGAGCAGGACCTTCCTTGGATGAGTCCTGATCATCCAATTCCTAATTCCATAAAGAAAAAGAAAACAAGTTAGGGAAACAAAACATGCTGAACTTTCCAACCCCTTTGCCAGCAGTAGCTGTAGGAGGCACCTGTATTTCCTTCGGTGTAAGGAAGTAATGTGTTTGTGTACAATTGGACCCATTTTTGAAATTGATCTTTCTTTTGCCCTCCCCATTCCTTCCCCCATTGCTGGAATAAGGCAAACAGTGGTCTTAATGAAATTTAATCTTAGCCCAAGCCAAGTCTTACAGACAGCTTTTTTGCTGTGTTCTAGTCCCTATTAATCTTCATCTCTGCCAGCATTCCTATCAAAAGTTCTTCTCCTCCTCCATCTGAGGCCTTTGTGAGGTTTTGTTTTGTTTTTTAATCTAAAACTGAAGTGCTGCAGGCTTCCAGGGCTCATGCACAGTATCTATTGCTCTGGGTTGTTTGTCATCTAGTTTTTAGTTTTCTCCAGATACTGAAGCAGTGGGAGCCAAAAGAATTTCAGAAACTTCCTATACCATGTGTCCTTCAAATCCTTTTACTTCTTTTCTGTATACATCCTTTTGCCTTCTTTCCTGTACTTACATAGGCTCTGGGCTGATTGATTGTTCTCTTTTGGCATATATTTTTCCAGATTCTCTGCAACGTAAGGCTCCTTGTATGGGTGATACAATTATTTATTGTTGTATTGTTGTGAGCCACCTAGGAATATTGTGTATAAAATAGGCAGCCATATACAGTACATGTAAGTTTTATAAATAAAAAATAAAGCTGCCTATCTTCATCCTCTTAATAACAAAAAGACCCAAAAACCTTTGTTTGATGCTTCAGTTTGCTTGTTTTTTTTTCTTCATCCAGTGTCTCCTCTTTCTTTTTTGTCTAAGATTATTGAATGACCCATTCTCTCAGCTTCTTCCATATTTGGAGGAAATAATCTCATCAATCCATTTCAGGCAGGGTTTTGTATAGGTCATTTTATTTATTTTTTATTTATTAAAGAAATTTGTTTGGCTGCCCAAATAAACGATGACTCCGGGCTGCTTACAGAAATAAAACCCCAAATACAAAATCCATTACACCCCGCCCCGGCGACAACAATACTTTCAAACAAACCACTTGATGGGCTCCGTATTAATCTGGGATCCCCAGGCCCACTGGCAAAACCATGTCTTCAGGGCCTTTCGGAAGAGTAGTAAGGTGGGGGCCAGTCTTATCTCTGTGGGGATGATGTTCCACTGGGAGGGAGCCACCATGGAGAAGGCCCTTCTTCTCTGTCCTACCAGAAGGACCTGCTTAATGCGGGGGACCCGTAACATACAATTGACTGAGTCTGCACTGCTCATATGTCGATGAAGGTTCTCAGTCATCCAGGTGGAACAGTCTGTGGCTTGAATCATGTCAACTGGATTTCTATTTTCTTAGTAGAAACATTTCGCTCCTTATCCAAGGAGCTTCTTCAGTCTGAGCAAAGTTAGTAAGGGAATCCTTAAATATGTTTCTAGGGTGGCTGTGTGACCTTGCACCTGGGGCTAGGTCATGGTTATTTTGAGATGTTTATTTCTAAGTCCCTTTATCATCTAAAGGAGGATCGTTAAGATTACTGTTAATTAATGTTCACATTTTAGACAGAGAAGATAGGTGGTTTGAGAGAGGGGTCAAGGAATCCATTTATGCCAACTTGGAAAATCCTTCCTTGAATAGAGGTGGGGGCCTCAGGCACAACCTTTCCCCTATCTTCCTTCCTGCTTTGTCTTCTGTGCCTAGGAAGATTAAGACCATTTCGCAAGCTCAACAGCAGCATGGTGATCTTAATGATCCTCCTTCAGATGATAAAGGGACTTAGAAATAACATCTCAAAATAACCATGACCTAGCCCCAGGTGCAAGGTCACACAGCCACCCTAGAAACATATTTAAGGATTCCCTTACCAACTTTGCTCAGACTGAAGAAGCTCCTTGGATAAGGAGCAAAACGTTTCTACTAAGAAAATAGAAATCCAGTTGACATGATTCAAGCCACAGTCTGCACTGCTCAGTTTATCAGTACTTTGCTGGTGGCAAAGGAAAACCATCAGGTATCAGTGTTAGTGCTACTAGATTTCTTCATGGAATTTGATATCCTCAATCTTGTACTTCAGGTGGGAGACCCAGGTTCTAGTGTGCCATCAGGCACAGAAACTCAGTGAGTAATTTTGGGCCAGTTGCTTTCTCTCAACCCTACCTACCTCACAGGGTTATTGTTGTGGAGACAAATAGGGGGAGGGAGCTCAATGTTTGATTTGAGTTCCTAAAGGAAAGTTATATCCTACAGGATATAACTCTAATAAATCAATAAACAATTTGTTATCCAATAGAAGAGAATATATATAGCTCAGGGTTGAGCTGTTCCATTCTTGGTGCTCTCTGAGCTAAATGGTTTTCTTACAGATGTTTCATTACCTGGCTAAGTAAGTGCAAGGGTTTGCTGGTTGTTTATATAGAGAGACTTGCCCTGCTATTCTTGTGAGGATTCATGCTGGATTGGAGAGATTTATAAGCCCCAGAAAATAAATAAATTCCCCACTGTCACTTTCTGGTGGCAGTCTTGCAAATGGGAATGCAACCACTGCAGATCAGTGCCTCCTATTCCCAAATTATTAACAGTTCCAGCAGTTCATCATGAACACTGGTATCAAATGCTGGTGCGAGATGCAGATAATCAACTTATTGGAAGCACTATCCTGCAGGAATCTGAGAGGTTTACATTTCCTTCTTGCAGTAAAAGGGTTAAAATACAAAAACAATATAATAATACTATAATAGCATGAAAACAGTATAATAAAATGAAACAATAATATAAAAATACGAAACAAGAAGAAACTAAAAGGCAGTGAGAAAAAGCATCCAACCACTGGCTGAAACGGTAAGTGATTAGAAGATATTTTAATATTGGTGTGATTTACTTTCAGGAAAACTTGCTTTCATTGAAATAACATAGTTCATTACTTGAAGACAAAATCTTCACTATGTGCTTTGACAGAGCATACTAAATGCAAGCAGCCAAAAGATTTTAAATATTTTTCCAGTTGTTTCTTTTAGTAGACATCTAACTGCATCTCAGAAGCATAGCTGGTCCATTTAAAGTCCATTTGAGAGTAGACTTCATTCATGCTTATCCCTGATGAAGAATCTTCCACAAGCTTATTCTGAATATCAGAGTAGGATATGAGCAGTGATGAAGATTCAAGAACATTGCAGACAATTAACTAATATGCTACTAGAAATTTTCTAAATTAATTATTATCCACAATTCATGATAGTGGCTTGACAATAACCCTATACTGGATGATACATATTAATGGTCATCTTTCTTGAGATATGATGGCATACTTGGTGGATTTATACCATTAAACATGTGCCGAGGAGATAGGAGTGCTCTTCCCTTTTCACTAATCATTTAAATATCTCACTTTTCAGGTATTCAGAGCAATAAATATTCCTCAAATTAGAGATCCCTCCTTGCCACCACTGGAAGATTTGCCTAAATCCTATTCTGCCAAGATTGCTCTTCTTGGAGCAGGACCTGCAAGTATAAGTTGTGCCACGTTTTTGGCTCGATTGGGCTATTCAGACATCACCATTTTTGAAAAGGAAAACTACGTTGGTGGTTTAAGGTAATGTTTCATCCTCACAGCTTGAAATAAAGCATTCTGAACATGATATAGATGTTATTATATCACTTGGAACCTTAAATTAGAACATTTATCATTTGACTAACAGTTTTTAAAATAATACTGTCACACTGATGAACTTATTGTTGTATAAATTAATCTAGTGTTTCGCATACTCTCTGAAACTATGAATCACTAAATAAATATATTGAAAGTGTAGGGATCACCATATGTAAACACACACACCCCTCAAATTTTAAGTGTGTGGGAGTTCTCATTTTTCAGTGAATAAGACTATTATAGTTTCTTATAGTTTCATTTATGTATGCCTTCCCATCTCTTAATTTTAAAGGCTTTTTAAAACTAGTTTTGTACAAACATTTTTCCAAAATTATTTACAAAAGTATTTATTTACCATGTGAATTATTTCATGTATCCTATATTATAATGATAACTCTTAACACAAACTTGCTGGTGGAGAATGTTCTCCAGTAGAAATTTGTGAATACCAAGACAGATGGATGAATGGATCTCCAGCCCAACAAAACCCCACTTAATTAATTTAATTTCCTATTCACACTTTTCTCTTTGGGTTGGTTGTGTGAACGCAGAGTCTCACTTAACACAGTACATGTAGACTCACAGTTGGGAATTGCACTTGAAACCTGTTACGAGTTTTCTGAACTTTAGGACATGTGGCTACTGGTATTATCATGAGTGTTTCAGTAAACCAGTTTTCAGCCATTAATCCTTTTTTTGAGAACCAGCTGCCTGGCAGTGAATGCAGGGAGGCAGGAACTTAGGTTCTGAGTGGTCTCTGGCCTGACCTGATAACCAAGAGTCAATATGGGGAAGGTATAGTAGCTCACCCATGCAGTCAGAAGACCATAGTTTGAAAAGCACTAAATTAATATGATTTGCATATTCTGGAAATGTCATAAGCTATGATCGGATCAGATGCATATGGAAAATAACATATTTGATCATTTAAATTTATTATGTGTTAGAAATATTGCTTGCTATTTTTTTTTAAAAAATCCATATACCTGTAGATTTCAGGATAATTTACAAATTCAAAACGTTAAGTATAATCTTATAAAACTTGCAGGCAAAAAAGTGGAAACGTATTAGGAAGTGTGAGACAACGTTGAGCAGCCTTCTGAACAAGGTTCCTGTAACTTCCATGTCATCTTCTTAAAGAAGCAGTTTTCAGTTGGCTACAAAGTATTTGTTTTAAGAGTAGGAAATTGGACTAAGCAGTTAATAGATGGTTTGGACAAGAGAAAATACAAAATATGCTTTCTGTCCAGGTTCTGCTATGTACAATAGTAGACAATTTTAATAAACTCTAGTTGCCTGTTATTATTCTATGGCACTGTTTTTTTCCATTATGCTTGCAACTACATTTAATTATTTTAGAGTATTTGAAAAAGGAACGGAAGGTACGCAGAGCATGGTTTATGGATTTTTTATAACAACACTCTGTAGGTTCCAACCAAGTCCAACCCGTTTTTGAATTAATTTTTTCTTTGGTCAGCTTCTCCCCAGACACCAACTTGAGTCCTATTTTGTCCAGCTTTTGGAGATTTATCCTGCTGCTGGACAGACAGCAGAGAGTATTCCAATCCCCTTTATGTCATTTCTTTCTAACATGCCAGTGGGTAGACAAGATTAAAGAGGATTTTTGTCTTCTTGTACTCTTAAACCTACAGTACATATGCAATCTTTTAATTGTTTGTTTTATTACATTTTAACCATTTAAAAAAGCTTTTAACATGTTTGTCTCACATTCACAACATTGGTCAGAGACAGACAATATAGTGCCAGATACCTTCTTTGCCCACCTGCCTTCCTGTCTCATCTGAATTTGATTTGTTTCAAAATATATGTTTAATGAAAAAGAATTACATGGAAATTGGCATGCTGGAAAAGAAAAACCCCAGCTTCTAGCATAGTTTTTATTTACAAGAATGTATCTGAAGCCCACACAGGCTGCGTCTGAGTTCTTTGGAAATGTATCCCTCAGCAGAAAAGGGGTATTTAATGAAAGGCCACAGACATAGTGAAGCCATTTTGTGACATGCTTTCCATATTTCACATGGGCTTGCTGGTCCTAAATATTCCCATCTTTGCTGTAAAAGTTAATATGGCTACCTCTTGTTGATAGCTTTCAGTTGTCTTCATACATGCAAATCTAGAACCAGTTTGGTCTAGTGGTTAAGGCACCAAGCTAGAAACCAGGAGACTGGGAGTTCTAGTCCTGTCTTAGGCATCAAAGCCACTGGGTGACTTTGTGCCAATCACTCTCTCTCAGCCCAACTCATCTCTCAGGGTTGTTGTTGGGGAGAAAATAGGAAGAGTAAGGAGTACTAGGTATGTTACCTGTCTTGAGTTATTTATAAAAATAATAAAGGCAGGATAAAGGCGGGCCTTCTCTGTGACAGCGCCCACTCTATGGAACATCTTGCCCCCAGAGTTGAGACAGATTTCCTCCCTCCCGACCTTTAGGAAAGAGCTGAAGACCTGGTTCTGCCGCCTGGCATGGGAAGGAGGAAGGGATAGTTCCTCATGGGGGTGGCTAATCCCCTAATTTTAATGTCCTTCTTTTAATGAATGCCTTCGTCCATCTGGATTTTATAATTCTTATTGTTTTGTACTATTGTGGTTTTTTATATATTTTTAGATTCTATTTTAACTTATTTATTGTGAACCGCCCAGAGTTCCCCATGTGGGGAGATGGGCGGTCATATAAATTAAACAAATAAATAATAAATAAATAAATAAATAAAAAATCTAAAAATGAAAGAAAAACAAAAACAACCCTCTATCCTAATTAATTTCTGGATTTGTTTGATCCAAAATGAATAAATAAATGATATTTAGTGCATACAGTCACTATTCAGTCTAAGCTGGACTCCATGCGTGGATTGCAGTCTGGGGAGATGCCGGGAGAGCGATCTTGCCCTATTATCTGGGAACGATTTGCCCTATTATCTGGGAACGATTTGATCCTGTTGGACCTGAGGAAGTGGACAGGATCCTTCGAATTGTTAATCCCACCACATGTCACTTAGATCCCTGCCCTTCCTGGCTGGTGAAATCGGCCGGGGAGGTGACAGGTGGATGGGTCCAGGCTATGATTAATACATCCTTGTTGGAGGGGGTGGTCCCAACTGCCTTTAAGGAGGCGTTGGTGCACCCCCTACTCAAGAAACCATCCCTGGACCCCACCATCCTGGACAACTTTCGTCCAGTCTCCCACCTTCCCTTCTTGGGAAAAGTGTTGAGAAAGTGGTGGCGTTGCAACTTCAAAGGACCCTGGATGAAGCGGATTATCTTGACCCTTTTCAGTCAGGTTTCAGGCCAGGATTTGGGATGGAGACTGCATTGGTCGTGCTTACGGATGACCTCTGGCGGGGGCGGGATGGAGGTAGTGCATCCATCCTGGCTCTCTTGGATCTCTCAGTGGCTTTCGATACCATTGACCATGGTATCCTTTTGGGGCGGCTTAGGGAGTTGGGGGTGGGCGGTGTAGTTTTGCGCTGGTTCACCTCCTTCCTCCGGGGCTGCTCCCAGTCGGTGGTGATAGGGGAGGAGAGATCCAGCCCGTGTTCGCTCCTGTGTGGGGTACCGCAGGGTTCGGTTCTCTCTCCTCTTCTGTTCAACATCTACATGAAACCGCTGGGCGAGGTCATCCGACACCATGGGATGAGGTATCATCAGTATGCGGATGATACTCAATTGTATATCTCCATCCCTGGTGAAGTAAGTGATGCAGTGTCCACCCTGTCCCAGTGCCTGGGGGCTGTGAGGGCCTGGATGGGGAACAACAGGCTTCAGTTGAACCCTGGTAAGACCGAGTGGCTGTGGATTGATGGCTTAGCGTCTTCTGGGAAATTATCATCTTTGGTTCTCGATGGGGTAGCACTACCCTGTTCAGAACCGGTGCGGAATCTGGGGGTTCTTCTAGACTCACGACTCCTGCTCGAAGAGCAGGTGGCAGTCGTGGCTAGGAGGGCTTTTGTGCAACTTTGGTTGGTGCGCCAGTTACGCCCATTCCTGGAACGCGATGCCCTCCGTACAGTCACTCATGCTCTCGTCATCTCCCATGTAGATTATTGCAATGCGCTCTACATGGGGCTACCCTTGAAAACTATTCGGAAGCTTCAGCTGGTGCAGAATGCGGCCGCGCGGGCAGTATGGGGTGCTCCAAGATTTGCACATGTAACACCATTGCTCCGTGAGCTGCATTGGGTGCCAGTTTGCTTCCGGGTACAATTCAAGGTTTTGGTTATTACCTTTAAAGCCCTGCATGGCATGGGACCAGAATACCTGAGGGACCGCCTTATCCCCATGTTATCGACCCGCCCCACCCGGTCATCCAGAGAGGCCCTGCTACGTACCCCGTCAATTTCAATTTCAATTTATTTATTACAGTCATAGACCAGTACAAATAAAAATACGCCATATGTAGCCAATAAAAGTTCTCAGCTATAATAAAATAAATAAAATCCATATCTAAAATTAGTTTAGCAAAATACTTAACATTTGTATATAAAATCAAGAAGACAGCCTATTTTACATTATGTTGAGTTCCATATCTTGTCAATTAGAGAATGTCATCAGATGGGGTCTAGGAGGCGGGCCTTCTCTGTGACAGCGCCCACTTTATGGAACAGCTTGCCCCCAGAGTTGAGACAGATCTCCTCCCTCCCGACCTTTAGGAAAGAGCTGAAGACCTGGTTCTGCCGCCTGGCATGGGAAGGAGGAAGGGATAGTCTCTCATGGAGAAGGCTAATCCCTTAATTGATGTCCTTCCTTTTAACTAATATCTTACCCATCTGAATTATACTTATTTTATATTGTTTGTAATTTTATATATAGATTTTAATTATTGTCCTGTAAACCGCCCAGAGTCCCTTAATTGGGAGATGGGCGGGGATAAATTTGAATAATAAATAAATAAATAAATAAATAAATAAATAAATAAAATATTTTAACTTACACAAATACTGTACATTTTGAACATATTTTATCCCCAAATCTGTGTTTTCATGGTATCTCACATTTCTAAATATACTTTAGCATCAGTCATGATACACATTGAGACATTTTGGGCCAAGAATGCCATTGTAGAATTTATCCAAGTATGAAATCCAATAGATAACTGCATTCTGATCTGTAGTTTAGTTTAGGAAGTAGGTATCAGATTGATTTGCTTAACAATTCTGACCAAGCAAAAACCCCACCTACACAGATATTTTCTCAGCAAGAAGCTCCATAATTTAAAAGTGGGCTTGGTAATATTTTTTGTGTTTGTTAGAGACTTTAACTTAAGTTTCTTCTTCTTTTATTTGTTTTTAGCATGTATTATTCCCAAGAAAACCTCTCTTTTGGGGAAGTGGCTGAGAAATATTTCATTGGTCTGTTTTATTTGTTATCTCCAGCACATCTGAAATCCCCCAGTTCCGGCTACCGTATGATGCAGTACATTTTGAAACTAAGCTTATGAAGGACCTCGGAGTGAAGGTAATGAAAAATATAAACTCCTTGGTATAGCTCACAGAAAAAAAAGCTGGAGCACTGCTCAAGATTAACAGCAAAATGTCATGCACCTTAGTAAAGAACAATTAAAAGCTACACTAGGCTGAGGGGGGAAGATGCTTTCCCTCGCTTGGGGCATTTGTCTGTCTGCTGTCTGAATGCCACTAGTTGGGAAAAGGGCAATCAATAGCTCATCTGGCTTGCCTGCATGTGATTAATTGTCTGTAAGAAACAAATACCTAAATTGCTTTAGGGGTTCCGCGTAGCTATTGGAAGGATTTTATTTCTTTAATCTTGTGTGGCCGTTGCTGCTTTTTCCACTTGTCTTTTCCTCTCACAAATTAAATTTTAGTTAAAAATTAATCCTTGACTACTTTTTGTCCACATTGCGTTTTTTTTATATATAAAATATAATCTCACAGAGAGTTCTTTTGCATGTTAATGAAAAGAGCTAAAGGTAGGAATTAGCACTAGTGAAAGTTAAACTTCCCTGAAAAGAAGTAATGTAGTATGTTTTGTGATGGGAGTTTTTAAACTTTAGATTGTAGACAGCTTTTGATTATAATAATCTGCCATTATAGGACAGTACAAACTGGGTAATAAAATTATTAAAAGCAACATATATGGGGGCGTGGTGGCTCAGTGGGTAAGATGCCAGGCTTGTTGATCGGAAGATTGCAAGTTCGGAGGTTCAAATCCCTAGCCCTGCGTGCGGAGTGAGCTCCCGCACTAGCTCCAGCTCTTGCCAACCTAGCAATTCGAAAGCATGCAAATGCAAGTAGATTAACAGGTACCACTTCGGTGGGATGGTAACAGTGTTCCACGCGTGTCATGCGGCCACATGACCGTGGAAGCGTCTTCGGACAACGCTGGCTCTTCGGCTAACAAATGGAGATGAGCACCGGCCCCTAGAGTTGGACACGACTGCAGAAATGTGCGGGGGTACCTTTACCTTTACCTATATATTGATATTATTTTATTTACAATTATTTTGGCCCTTAAGCTTAAAATTGTATGCATGCAGGTGAAGAATATAGTACCGTCTTGCACACAGGGAGTTGTTATTTATGTATATAATTCTTTCCTGGAAATAATTTGAGATTTTAAAATTTATAAGACTACACCTAAATAATATTATAGCCTTGTTTTTCCATTGCATATAAATTTAACTCACAGCACTGTATAATAAAAAAGATGATTTACACTTTGTACTCAGTGACTACAGAGTATCTGAGGAAGACTGCAGCTGTTGTTTATTATATCATTTTGTAATTATGAGTACATGGGTCTTCTAAAAGAAGAGGGGAAAAAAGTTGTTTTATAAACACAGTCAGCTCAGAATTTAGCACCAAAAGCTTACTATCTTAGCTTCCATGTGAGCAACTATTTTTAATTTAGCTTCCTATTGCAGGCAGCTCTCTCTGTGTAGTATGTGCATATACAGTATGCTGCTGCCCACCATCTTAAAACTAAATAAAACAAAATTTAGATACCTCACATCTTTTTCACAAGGACACAAAAAACCCTTGTTGGATCAGTCCAAAGTAGACCTACCATAACTGGACTGCAAAAATCCAGAAGGCCATTAGATGTCAGCAAAGAGATACAGAGAACTCTTAACTCTTTGCTACCATGTTATGGTCATTCAGATTTTTGCAGCTCAGGTATGATATGCCAACTCTAACTATCCTTCCTTCCTGCTTTCCACAGTAGTCATTGAAATGCCTCTGAAAATGCCTCTGTTCCCCGACAATTAATTATTCAGTGGTATAAGGTTCCTCTGACCTTGAACATGGTAAACCGCCCAGAGTCTACCGTGGTAGAGATGGGCGGTGATAAATTTGATTAATAAATAAATAAATAAATAATAAATAAATGGCCATCATGACTTGTAGCCACTGATCTTATATGAATATTTGTATTCTCTCTTAAGATCTCTTAAGACCATTTTGTTTGGTCATCATTATATATCATTGTACCAAAATCTCAAATCATTCAGAGTTTAACTTGTTCTAATTGATGTTAGCATAGGTGTGTTTTCATCTCAATCCTAGAGCCCACAACAATGCTGCAGCCTACCTGTTACAAGACCCCTATGCTCTGATTACTAGAATATGCCCCATAGCCACCTACATATTTCTGTAGACATAAAGACTAAAAGGTTTTTATTTTTTCTTCGGTTTAAGTGTTAGAGCTATCTCTAAAATGAAGTGGGAAGAGAGTTGATACAATTTACTTGGTTGTTTAAAAAAATAATATACCCTGTGTGTAGCAAAATAATTTATATACTCTTGAAAACAGAAGAACATGGGTGGAGTCTCAGAGATAAGTGGGGTGAGTCTGTTAAGATTAACAGTTAAAAGAGAAGTTACAAGGAATTAATACAGGAGTGATCTAAATGAGACCTTCAAAATGTTGAACCGCAGTTCCCATTGATCATGATGGCTGGAGGGGGACTTCCACGGAAGAAATGGCAAATTGAAGACAGCTCCACTAAAAGTGGAGCCGATGACTACAGCGGAATGAACAGCCGGCGAGTAGACTGGCTCTTTATAATTCCTCTCTGGACAAGGACAGGATTTGAGATTGCCCACAAGTGCTCCAGACAGTTGCTCCTCCCGAAGAGATTGCAAGACAGCGGTCTCCAGCGGGTTTAGAGCTCTGGGAGACAAGGGAAAACCACCTTGCTGAAACCATGGTCGGTGCCTTCAAAAAGAACACTGGGTTCACATAATTCCTTTTCTAATCACTTTTGGATATTGCTTGTTAACTGCTTTACAGCTATTAGGAACCTTTGGATCGACATGTTTTATAGCACTGGGTGAGTTTCCTTAAATCCTTAGTGAAAGAAGGTTTAAATGCAAGTTTAAGAATTTCTTTTGGAATAAACAGCAATAGGGTGATTAGAACTTTGATTTTGGAAAGTTACAAACAGACTAAGGGTTCAAATGAATTTGAAATAAGAATTTGGACTTAATCGTAAGAATCCTTCCTGTGGGAAAATGCTTTTGTTTTGAATTCTCTTTTTAAAAAATAAGAGGATGAGACTTAGAAGATTGGACACTAGAGGGAACCAGAAGGAACTAAAGATTACAATTAAAGGAGAAGAACACTTACGTTTGACTCACTAATACAGAATGAAGCAAAATATTTTAACATTGGACATACTGAAGGATATTTTTGAACAATGGACTCAGAAGTTAATTTTAAGGGTGTCTGCCTCTATAGATAGACTGTGCTTAAAAAATGTTATGGAAGAGGAACAAGACATATCTGACAAGATTGAGACGGATCTGAAAGTGGATTTAAAAATGACAGGCTACAAGAATGATGTGCGAAAGAAGCCAGCTGATGTCTTAATAATTAAAAGGGATATACAAATAACAAACCAAGAGAGTGACCTGGATAATTTTTCTCTATTGGATTTACAAAAGAGGCTTGTTAAAGCTTTGAAGAATTTTGTGAGAAGGGACAAAATAAAAATGAAAAGAAATCATGTTCTAGGACATTATTTGAAGGGACTAAAGATCAATATTGTTAAAAGTAAACGGAAGGATGATAAAGTTGATTTATTTGATCAAGGTTAAAATAGATATTAATTTTATTTTATTTATTTATTAAACAAATTTATAAGGCTGCCCAACTCACACACGATGACTCCGGGCGCCTTACAGAATTAAAAACCATAAAAACCCAATAGACACCCCCCGGCAGCAGCAAACAAATTCATACGAGCCACTTGATTGGCTCCAAAGCAGCTTGGGGTCCCCAGGCCCATTGACAGAACCATGTCTTCAGGGCCTTCCGGAACAGGAGCAAGGAGGGGGCAATCTTATATCTGGATGAATGATGTTCCAAAGGGAGGGAGCCACCACAGAGAAGGCCCTTTTCCTTGGTCCCACTAGATGTACCTCCCTAACTGAAGGGACCCGCAACATGCTCTGCCTCCTCACTCTGGTGGGCTGGGTAGATGTGACTGGGGAAAGGCGTTCCTGCAAATAACCTGGCCCCAAGCCATGTAGGGCTTTAAAGGTGGTAACCAGCACCTTGAATTGGACCCGGAAGCAAATCGGCAACCAATGCAGCTCCCACAAAAGAGGTGACACATGGGCAAGTCTAGGTTTGCGCAAAACTATGTGGGCTGCTGCATTTTGAACCAATTGAAGCTTCCAGATACTTTTCAAGGGCAGCCCTGTGTAGAACACATTACAATAGTCCAAATGGGAGGTGACTAGGGCGTGGGTGACTGTGAGAAGGGCCTGTTGGTCCAGGAATGGGCGTAGCTGGTGCACAACACGCAGTTGTGCAAAGGCTCTCCTGGCCATGACTGCCACCTGCTCTTCGAGCAGGAGTCGTGAGTCCAGGAGAAACCCCCAGGTTACGCACAGGGTGTGTTTGGGACAGTGCAACCCCATCCAAGACCAAAGATGGTAATTCTCTGGAAACCAAAGAGCCCCGAACCCACAGCCATTCCGTCTTGCCAGGGTTCAACTTCAACCTGTTACTCCCCATCCAGATCTCAGCAGCCTCCAGGCACCGGGAGAGGGCGGTCGCGGCATCGCTTAACTCACCATGGGCAGAGATGTATAACTGAGTATCATCAGCATACTGATTATATCTTACCCCATGGTGATGGATGATCTCACCCAGTGGCTTCATGTAGATGTTAAACAGGAGCGGAGAGAGCACCGACCCCTGCAGCACCCCACAAAGCAGGGGCCGAGGGTGGGACCTCTCGCCCCCGATCAACAACAACTGGAAACGGCCCCTGAGGAAGGAGGTAAACCGGGACGACACAGTGCTCCTCACCCCCAACCCCTGAAGACGCTCCAGAAGGTTACCAGAAGGTTTCGATGGTATCGAAAGCTGCCAAATGGTCAAGTAGAACGAGGATGGTTGCACACCCTCCATCCCACTCCTGCCAGAGATCATTGAAAAGCGCAACCAATGCCGTTTCCATCCAATATCCATATGTTATTATCTTTGGTAACCCTTAATGGACTTTTACTGATCAGGATTGAATGATGAGGCTTTAAGGATTTGTTTATAGATAAGAGATGGGATATGGGAAGATCGTTTGTTTTATTTTAACAGAAGGATCTAAGTTACTACAATTATTTATACTTGTGATAAAGGGGGAAGTCATTTCTTTATATATTTATTTTCTTGTTATTTACTATATTCTTATTTTTTCTTTCTTTTCTATTTTTCTTTCTATTTTTTCTTTTCTGCACTATATATATATATATATATATATATATATATATATATTTAAGTTTGTATTAGTTTTTATGTTTTTAATTGTAATTTTTAATAAAATTACTATTTTAAAAAAAAAAGGTCATGCTGGCTGGAGGAGCATTCATTCCCCATCCCTGAGTCAGGGAAATAGAGCCATAGGTTAAAAGGTTGCTGCTGAAACTGATGATCAGTTATAAAGGTAATTTATTAGATCCAGCCACTATTATTTCTTAATAAAAGATACTGATCTCCTTGTTCTGCCTTATAAATAACATAGGAACTGCAATTTTCTATTCTGGGTAGATTCTGAGATATCATACATCCTCCGTATTCTGAAATTGATTGGATAAAAGTGTGAGGACTCAGTTGAAAGACTAGGCAACCTACCAAGTAATCTTTAGAAGTCATGGCCTTGTCTGAAACCCTAGGACATCACATCCCCTTTCAGCAATGCTTCCAATGTGTTTTTCAAAAAGATAATTTGACCATTATTGGACCTTCTCCCTCTATAATTGGGTAGGACAGAACTAAACCCATGGCCAAGGGAGTTGATCAATATTTCCTTGCAGGAGGGTTGAGTTCTCCCTGCCTAAAAGAGACAGTTGAAAAGGCCTTTCTTGAAGAAACCCTCACTTTTCTTGGCAAAAAATCAGAAGAAGTCTGTTGCACCTTTTCTAACAAATTTTATTAAAAGGCATAACCTTTTGTGAAATGCAACTCACTTTTATCATATGCATAGACCAACATGACTCTATTCCTACAATGTCACTTGTTCTCAGCTACTGTATTTATACAATTACAAACAATCCATTTGTCTCAAATACTCCTTTTCTGTTAAAAAAATATTTGAGAAGATAGTGGCCTTGTAGCACTAAACATGTCTGATTTTTCTGGATTTCAGTTGGGTTTTTGGTTGGAGTAGAGTACTAAAACTGATTTAGTCTGCTTGACAGATACCCCTTGCTGGAAACTAGATTGGGGCAGGATGGCCCTGCTTTTGCTATTATTAGCCACAATATCCTTTGTGATTGCCCGGCAGGATTGACCTTGAAGTCACTGTTTTACAGTGGCTCTTGTTTTTCTTGTTTAGCTGGACTTAGAAGATGATGTTGGGGGACTAGGCCATTGATCTATGACATCACACAGGATTCTGTTTCTATTCACATGCAACTATTGGGGGAGATCAGTCGGAATGCTAATGACCTCCACATCTATTACTCCTTGCCATCCAATACCAAGAAAGCAATAGCTGCCATAAAACACTGCCTAATTTCAATCATGGGCTAGGCAAAGAAATAAAATTCAGACAAAGCAAAAACACTATAGGAAAATAGGAACATGGATTTGTAGATTAAAATTTCACCTGTTTGGGATGGGATTATACTCACTGAAAGGGCAGGTCTGCAGTATGGTGTGTCCTTGACCCTCAGCTGCCACTGAACTTGCAGGTGGCACCTGTGGCAAGGAGGATTTTTCCTTTATGCCTAGGGCACCAGCCGTGACCCTTCCAGTAGGCTTTGACAATAGTTACCCATACCTGGTTGCCTCCTGCCGTGTGCTCTACTTTGGGCTATCCTTGAAAAATATCTAGAACAGAGCTTTCCAAACTTTTCATGTTGGTGACACACTTTTTAGACATGCATCATTTCGCGACACACTCTTACACAAGGCAGGCACTAGGACCTGTGTGGAATCCTGGCAGGGCAGGTTTGGAGGCAGCAAGGCACAAGGCAGGCACTAGGACCTGCACGGAATCACAGCAGGTTTGGAGGCAGCCAGGCACAAAGCAGGCACTAGGACCTGCGCGGAATCACAGCAGGTTTGGAGGCAGCCAGGCACAAGGCAGGCACTAGGACCTGCGCGGAATCACAGCAGGTTTGGAGGCAGCCAGGCACAAGGCAGGCACTAGGACCTGCGCGGAATCACAGCAGGTTTGGAGGCAGCCAGGCACAAGGCAGGCACTAGGACCTGCGCGGAATCACAGCAGGTTTGGAGGCAGCCAGGCACAAGGCAGGCACTAGGACCTGCGCGGAATCACAGCAGGTTTGGAGGCAGCCAGGCACAAGGCAGGCACTAGGACCTGCGCGGAATCACAGCAGGTTTGGAGGCAGCCAGGCACAAGGCAGGCACTAGGACCTGCGCGGAATCACAGCAGGTTTGGAGGCAGCAAGGCACAAGGCAGGCACTAGGACCTGTGTGGAATCCTGGCATGGCAGGTTTGGAGGCAGCAGGGCACAAGGCAGGCACTAGGACCTGCACGGAATCCTGGCAGGGCTCCAAGGCAGCAGCAGCTGCGACACACTGCAGCCGACACACTAATGTGTCGCGACACACAGTTTGGAAAGCTCTGATCTAGAAGTTACAGCTGGTGCAAAATATGGCAGCTAGACTGTTAACTGTTGAAATATACAGGAAGCATACAATATGCTCTGTACAAAATAGCCTGCACTGGTTGGCATTTGCTTATGAGGCAACAATTTAATGTCTTGGCCATAATCTTTAAATGTTTGGGTTTGATTGTCCAATGGACTACCTCTCCTGTTGCAAACCTGTCTGGCAATTAGAATCTTTAGGAGAGGCCCTTTTGAAGAAACTCCCACTGCCGCCTTCTGCATTGCTCCCAGGGAGTGAAATATGCTTCCTTGGAAATTGCATATGCCCCCCCCCCCCACATTTAGAAAATCTTTAAAGAAGGGTCTCCTTTTCCAGGTTGTTAATTGATTATAATATCTATTTTCGTGTTAATTTTAATGTGTGTTTTTAATATGTTATGTACTGCTTTTATTTTTTAGGTTTTGTGCTCCCCCTTAAGTATTTGTCAGAGCAGTAAAGTGTGACATAAATCAAATATTTATCTATTCATAAATAAATAATAAATATTTATAATTTAAATATTTCTCTCAAAAATTTACAAAAAAATCAAAATAATACACATTTAGGGCATTACAATACAAACATATCTTTAAAAAAAAAGAGGTTTCGAGAAGAGATTTACATTCCAGATGCCGAAAAAAGAGTATTTCTATGGAGGGCATTGATGAAGTGAATGCCATCTCTCTGGTAGCCTATCAGAGATTGCAGAGGAATCTGGAAGACTGCTTTTGAATATGACCTCAATATATGACAGGTTGACCCAGGAAAAAGTGTTCCTCCATGTCTGTGAAACTCAAGTCACACTGAGTTTGCTGTTAATTACAGATCTTCAGTTGCATTCAGAAATGGACTGATACTGAAATCCTTTAAGGAATTTTCACAATATGTTCTCTGAACACTCTGGCACAGATCCAGTTCTAGGGTTATGATCATTTTTTAAACTTTCTCTTGGCCTTAAGTGGCACATTATGTCCTTGAATGATTGACTGAATGACCAACACAATGCCTCTTAACAACTTGATCTTAAAAGTGACTGATAAACTTATGATGAGCTTCCCAATATTACCTTTCAGATCATCTGTGGCAGAGGCCTTTCAGTGGATGGACTGACACTCAGTGCTTTAAAGGATGATGATTACAAAGCAATCTTCATTGGCATTGGTAGGAATTCCTCATTCTTTTTGTACTTGCTTTTACAGGAACTATTATATCATGAATCCTGTCTTGGTAAGAGACCTTTAGCAAGTGATATGCTTGATTTTCTTTTCATTGCCTATCTACTTTTAATGTGACCTAATTTGGAAATGACCAATTTTCCCACATGAAATATTTATTTATTTATTTGTTAGATTGTTATTACTCCACTATTACTCCAGGAGTTCATGGTGGCCTTAGAGAAAGTGACTGGCTGAAAGTCACCAAATGAATTTCCATGGCTGAAGATTGAGTTGAAGCAGAGTCTCTCCAACGCTACTCCAACATCTTAACCACTAAAACCAGCTGGTTCTCAGTGTGTGTTTCTCTGGAATGATAATTATGAAACAACATTAGTTTTGGCAATAGATGCTATGTTACATTAGGAACAGAGTTAATAAAACCTGAATCAATATGTTCTAGTACAATTATCACATTCCTAAGGACTGCTTTATTTAATAGATGGCACTGATTTAGTCAAAATCTCAATATGATCATTAAGTAACAGAATTCCTTAGGGGACTTATTTATCTAAATTAATGTCACCAGATTGCAGAATCAACATTATCTCAAACAGTCCCCTGCCTTTGTTTATTTGTTTGACTGTGTATACTTTAGCCCTTTACCAAATAGTATGGTCAGATAGATTTTTGTTTTCTATACACAGCATTAACTGTAACTCTAGGAGATAATTATTTATGTTTACTTTGTAGTCCAATAGTTTATTTTAGAGGCATATCTACAAAACTGCTTTTTAAGAGGTTTTTTTTTGGCAGAGATAATGAAAAGTGGGGATTAAATATTTGATATGTTAAATCCATTAATTAGTTTGATTCCTGTTTTTAAATATTATTTTAATACATGCAGTTTAGAAAAACAGATGACTAGCATTATCTTGAAGTGATATCTTTCATATAGGAGGAATAAGTATCCTAATGTAATGCCTGGTATGCTGTGTGCATGAATGATCTGAACTTGGTGAATACTTCTTGCTCCAGGAATATTATTTCATTCAAATTTGTTCAGTTGTTTAATTTACCTATTAATTCATTACTTTGATTTATTCTGTTTGGAGATAGTCCTAGTAGGAAGAAAGTCCCTCCTTTAAAAAGTGTTTAATCTGTTGTTGGTTAATGTTTATCATAGGGGGGCTGATCTCCCTGATTAACAAGGATATTTTCCAATCTACCTGGAAGATAGAGAAATATTGGTAGTATGCAACTTCTCTAGTGAGGCAATATGGAAAATGGGATAGTCAAGCAAAATTAATATTGAAGGAGGAGATTCTTGATATAGGATTGCATCAAGATATTAGCATGATACCAAGGCAACTTAAGTCTTGAAGTCTTGCCTTTATTACTAAGCTATCTGATTCCTGCCAGTCCTTAACAAATTATAGACATTGCAGAACATTTGTGCTAGCTAGGTTTGATGCACTACCCTCAGCAGTTATTGACGGTAAATATCAAAAGATTCCTTTCTAGGAACCCCTCTGCCCATGTAACTCCCATACCGCAGAGCAGGGCTTTCCAAAGTTTTTCCCGCGGCGACACACCAACCGGCGTTGGTGTGTCGCTGCGGGAAAACCCGGAAGTGCCGTCCTTACGGCAGCGCACAAAACCCGGAAGCGCTGCTGCCGCTTTCAGGTTTTTGCACGCCGCCGTTGGTGTGTCGCCGCGGGAAAACCTGGAAGCGCTGATGATGATCAGCGCTTCCGGGTTGTGTGGCGACACACCAGACTGTGTGTGGTGACACACTTTTGTGTCGCGACACACAGTTTGGAAAGCTCTGCCGCAGAGGATGGGCAATACATTCTATTGTACTTCAATTTCTACAGAGACTTACATGATAAGTTAATTAGGTTCCTCATAAAAGAACGCCCAGGCAGAGATCACGTTTGGTATACCTTCTTTCTTTTGATAGACTATAAGAGCACTGTTGCTTACATGTAGCCAAATTCTGTCTGGCTGCTATGAGAATGAGGCAACAGATACTGTCTAAAAGAACTGCATTCTTCTCATCTTGAATGTTAACTCCCCCCCCTTTTTTTTTGTTATTTTAATGAATTGGGGGGTAGGTAGGTAGAAATAATTTTATATATAAAGGCTGGTGTAAGACACTAATAAATCTAATGCTATGTTATGCTATGCCATACTGTTGTGCGGCTCACAATGTATGTTTAGTTTGTGTGGAACATAGTAGCCATTTGCCTTTCACGGAAGGAAGTCTGAATATATGAACATGATAAAAGAGTTAAGATCTCTTTGGATCCCAACTTTTTTTAGATCTCATTTTTATTCAGGTGATGTTAGGAAATACACTTCAGTTCATATGTTACCTCTCTCCAAAGTGCATAGGAAGGATGCTTGACCTAAGATATTGCATACTTACCTTTTGCAAGTAATAAATATGGAAACAAACAAATAAATAAATTTTACCAAGATCTAATTGGTAACTAGTTGATATACAATTGATCTAGTTTGGTTTTTGCCTTCACCACAGTGAAATGATTGATCAGGTATTTAGCAGGAAGGTAGCTTGCCAGTCTTGAAATGCCTTCGGTCTCAACAAGTAAATGAGGAATAACATCGTTCATTCTAAAACTACCTTTGGCTTAAATCTTAGTGGACATACTCTTGCCTAATAACCCCATACCACTCTGGTTATGTTTTCTCCTTTCTTAAAGATAAAATTTAGCTTATTATACAAAAATCTGCAGTCAAATAATTTAAAATGTACTGTATATGCTACTTGAGTGAAACTTTTCTTCCAGTCTTTGTAAGACTGTAAAGATTTGTTTGGCATTTAAGCAATGACTCTGCAAATGATATGCATGTTTATCTGCTAAAGAATGTGAGTGTACCACCAAATCCCTCCTCAGCATACACTGGGTAAATTGAGTATGCACAGCCAAGAGAGGCATGAGACTTAATGCTCTTTATTGATCTAGACGTTGCCTAAGTGAACATAATAAGAAACAAGTTGCCCAACTGTTCTTTTTTTCTTGTTATTGATTACAAGAGTAGTAATTCTTAGTACAGCAACAACTGTTGTTCTCCATCTGGGTATTCAGTATAATAAGCTTTGCAGGTTTGTTCTCTCGTGTGATTATACTACAGACTATTGTGATTTATATAATCCTAAATCCGTTCATTGTTTGAGACCTTCCACGCGTACAAATTTCCATGGGGTCATATTTCTTGACAATTGTACATGAGGCAGTGTGCCAGGTTACCATCCCTCTTGATTTAATCCATTTGACAAACCATGTACCTTTTTCATTCTTCTTTTCACCCTTTGCTTGGGGAAGAAAAAAAAATCCAGAAATTAGGTAGGAATACTTAAAGAGCTTGATTCTATTAATAAGCGAGAACTAGACTAAACTGCGCACCATGTTTTTTATGTTTTGAGATTATTCAGATAAGTAACACTTGGAAGTTTGTTGGGGTGAACAAGGGGAAAATACTATCTGGGAAACGTGGAAATCAAAAGCTCAGTTCCTTTTGACTTGTTCTTCTAAACCTGGCCTAGTTATGGTGAACTACACTTGTGAAGGTGCCTTATACTGAGTTAGACTTTTGATCTTCTGAGCCTTGGATTGACAGCAACTTTTCAAGAATTCATTAGAGAATCCATTTCCAGGCCCAATACCTCTACACTGGAACATGCCAAGGAATAAAGTTGCATGTAAATTATGGAATTTTGTGCATGCAAACATTTGTCCTACTTTCTAGATAACTTTTGTTCTGTAAGGAACAACTTTCCCCATTTTGAATTTTCTCAAACATGTTAAAACCTTACAGGTTTTCAGGAAAATGGCATGAATGATGTTTTTTGCTTGACTCTGATTTCAATATTGGATGTACAACTCCAGAGTACTTAGCAGCTAAAATCCCTACTATGATATAACAAAACAGAAATGTCATGTGGAGTCCTTGGTGCTCTCTGAGCCTTGTTCTTTTCTTGCAGACATTTCATTGCCTGACTAGGCAACATCTTCAGTGCGAAAAGGGAGTGGGACTTGCTCTCTGTTTATATACCCTGGCTTGTCCTGCCTGTGTTGGTGGGAAATGCCATGATGAAAAGCAGGGTGTCTCTGAATATCAGATGCTAGAAGAAGTAGGAGTGCTGTCCAGCTTCCCAGACTGGGACTCACAGTAAATCTCAGTGTCTCAACTTTACATGGCTTAACTTGCTGCTAGGATTGGTCTCTGCCGAAGTCTCTCAGACCCAGGGCACTGCACAGTACCCTAGATCAGAATCTTTATTGCAACTAGGGTGAAGCCTCACTGAATAGCTGATTGTCAGCAAGAGGGAACCATTCCCATTTATACCCTAGGCAGTTTAGATACTTGCTTCTTCTTCCTGTCTTTCCCATTTTCTAATGGGCTCTTCTTCATGGCCTTGAAGCTAAGTGATTGTTGATTATTGACATAACTGCTGTCTTTGTCCTGAGAGCCTCTGACTTTCAATTTATCTTTCATAGGGAGGCATTGTTGTCAACTCAGGTCCAAGCTAAGACATTTTATGAAGTGAGGCAGAGGTGCAAATCAAGATCTATAAAACTCAGGGTGAGCCAAATTATTTCAGTAATAAGACATCATGTTGGCACCTTTCTTTCTTGCTGGCATTAAAAAACTCCAAAACCCATCAAATATTGCCATGCTTACTATTTTTATTTTATATATATGTTTATTATATATTTTATTTTATATATTATATATATATATATATATATATATATATATATATATATATGGAGGGAGAAATTGTCTTTAGTGATTTTTATAATGTGCCTATGGAATTATTTATAGAAATAATATGATCTTGGTTAGATTTAGAGTAAGGGATTAACTATGGAAATTGCTGCATATTCTTGTTGTTGAAAGTCGGGAGTCATCTTGTAATTTCTTAAAAAATCTTTTTTCATTTTCTGTTTTTCCACTGTTTTTTCTCTTTTTTGTAGTTTTTTTGTTGTTGCTTTGTTGTAGTTTTTATCTTTGCTTCAAACTTAATAAAATTCTTATAAAAAATAGAATTTGCACTTTTTAAAGTTAGGCCAATATAACAAGGTACCCTTGCCCTCATCAATGCTAAATATTAAAAAAAATAGAAAATAAGACAAGTATTCATTAAAGTAAATTTCACACAAATACATTATTTAAAAAGCTATGATTGGTTTATTGAGTATATATTAAGTGCTGTTCTTTGACAGGAAAATGTTCCACATGAACCAAAATTGTTATGGACAGAACTGCCTGGAAATCTTAAACACAAATCACCAATTTGACTAACAAATCCAAATCTGTGCACAGTATATGCAAATGCTATCTATTACAAAGAGGATGCAGGAAGAAAAATCAAAAGGTAGATGATTGTTTGTATATGTTTATGTGTGCATATGAGCAGGGATGGAACTAGGGTCTGTGTCACCCGGGGCAAACATGGATTCCGCGCCCCCCATGGGTTATTTTGTCATTTTGGCACCCCCGGGCATCATTTTGGTGCCCCCCCCAGCGCAGCACCCGGCGGACATGCCCCGCTTGCCCCCCCAGTTGCAGCCCTGCATATGAGAAAAGAAAGAGAGAGAATTAATTAATTAATTAATTAATTAATGAAGCTGCTTTAATGGATTAGGTAAGAATTCCTTTGTTGTGAAGATTCTCTGCTACTAGTATTACTATTGCTAAAATGGAGCAGAAATTAGCCCGATTTGCAATAAAAATATATTATTTAATATGAATTTATCCTTTATTTCCCACTTAATATAAACTAAAAACACTTTCATAAACATTCATTTTTGTCTAAATTTTTCAATACAATTCACAGCTAAATATTGGAAAATAAAATACAAAATGTATATATTATAGAAAAATGGATGCATAGATGCATGCACAATTTTCATGAAGTTATTTTTTTTTAACTGTAGTCCATAACAAACTGATCTTAAGGCTGAAAAAATGAGAAACGAAGAAAATCAAACTTAGCAAATTGTCCATCTTTACTAAAAACTGTAAAATTTTAAGACCTCTTTCATTACAACAACTTGGCTAAATTAACTATATTTAGCTGATAGAAATTATCAAAATAATTACTTGATGGAAGATTTAGGTTTGGTTGTATTTTTTATAGATTATGGAAGCTATTATTGATATATTTAGAAACAACAACTTTTATCAATGTTTGATGGACATCTTTGTTAAGTGGGAAGGTAGAGAAATAGAACTTGATACTAATTACATTAGATTGCAGTCTTTTGTAAGCAGTGTAGTATAACAATACCAGAATACCCAGATTTTTGTTCCCCAAAGCAATAACCAATGATAGATAACAATATTATTTATATACGCAATTACATAATCGGTTACAGCCTAGTATCAATGGTTTTCCTACAAGAAAGCTAGCTTGTATAAGAAAACAGTCAATCAGGAAACAGATTTTTAATATATATTTAATATGTTTCTGCCTCTATAGTTGCTAAATATATCCCCCTCCTAAGTTTCTCACCATGGTGGTCCTTTAGCCCCCTGCGCAACTGATACTGAGATGCCAGGATTCGCCTGCTGTTGGGCTCCTTTACACTGGACGAGGAAGGAAGCTGAGAGACGGATGAGGTAGATTCTCTACCAGCAGAGCACAGGCCATCCCTCCTAGCAGCAGGAAGAGTAATCAACCCCCTTGGAAGTAGCTTTCATTGTTATTGTTAGCACTGTTCTCTGAATGACAGAAGAAATGGCAGCAGTGAGCATTTACAAAGAACCAGTGGGGCATCATCTGATCAGCAAGCAGGAAAGGATGTCAGCACAGTATCTGTCTAGAAGCATCCATTCTGGCAAGGTCTTCTTGAATGTAGAAAGCTTTGAAAATCAAAATTTAGATTCATATCTTTTTTCAGAATAGGCCATGGAGTTAACCCATGGGCAATTTTTCTCCTTTTGTGTAATTACGATAAATGGTTTTTTTAAAATCAATACTAATAATTAAGAACCATATGAATTGCATTATTATTATTATTATTATTATTATTATCTCAATCATTTGCAAAACTGGGCTCAGTAGATGTCTTTTAGGAGAGAGCTAATAAACTATAGTGGCAAAGCTCAGAACTGACCTCATCAGTTCTTCCTCATACGCAAAATTATTTCTAGAACAAACATATCCCTAAAAAAATTAATAAGTGGGAAATGTCAAGGTCATGAAGGGGAAAAAAAGTATAGCTTTGGTGTCGGGCATAAAAATCTGTGAAATGTTTAATTACCCAATTAAGAGGAAGAAAATTTTTTGTTGTTTGTTTGTAAAATTAGGAAATGCTTTCTCTTTGGAATCAAGGAAATAACCCCTATTTATTTCAAGGCTGATACTTTCCAAAATCAATTGTTATGAAGTATAGACACACACGGCTTCAGGCAACTGAGTTTTACCTCTTTGGTCTTTTTGTTTCTGAAGATGCAAAAGAATAATTCAATCAACCTCCAATATTCATTAAATGCAAAAAAGAAGAAAGCTGTAATTGAATGCACCAGAGTTTTGTCAAGAGTGATGTTCTTTTAACTGGGTTTTGCTGATCTTGGTAGCATTTATCATCAATGACTGTTGTATTTCTCTCCTATTCTTTTTCCAAATAAAACTCATATCTTAATGATTAATTTATAAACTTTATGGCATTTCTTCTAATAATTGAGCATTAAAATGATGGCAATTCTAAATGAGATAAACGTGGTTAACACCAAATGTCTACAACTGTTATTTTAAAACTATTTGGCAGAGTAAAGTTTGATCTGGACACGAAATACGTAAGTAAGTAAGTAGGTAGGTAGGTAGGTAGGTAAGTAAGTAATTAAAGTAAGTAAGTAAGTAAGTAAGTAAGTAAATAAAATTTAAAACTCAGTATCTATCAGCCACAACTTTTTAGGTTCTATCGCTTAAAAAACAACAAAAACAATCATCACACAAGCTTTGAGGCTAATAAACATTTTAAAAATAGGGTTTTTCTTTAAGCAGGTAAGACTTGTGTACTTAGTTTGGCCATCATGTGGTTACTGCTATACAGTAAATCGCTACCTGTAGTATACACAATATTGTATGTAAAGAAATACAAAACACTACAATAGGCAGAGAACTATGCCTATGAGACTTGAAAAACCATAATTTACATTTGAATTCCTCACCATTTTTGTTAAAGCTGGAATTTGAGACACTAGTGAAAGGGTACTTAAGGTTAAGAAGGAGATAATACACAGCCACAAAAATGGGAAGGCATTCTTTATCACAAATACCAAACTTTATATCAGAATCTGGTGCCAAGGATTTACGGTTAATTCTTATAACTGGCTCTTCCATTCATTTACCATGTGTTGGATACTGATGTCAGAGCTCGCTTTTATACTTGTCCAAAACAGATTTCCAGCTTATTGCAGAAGCATACCTTATTTATGTACTTACTATATTTTTACCCACTTTCAAAAAAACTATTGTCTCCTTTATTCATTTATTTGTGTTATTTCACCACTGTCCAGTCTAAAAAGGAATATGGAATTCACCCTGAATGCAATCTCTTCCCTGTGATTAAACATGAACATTCAGCAATCCTACATGCAAACCTATATGTCGGATCTATAGGGAATCAACGTTAATTTTGAAGTGGTCAATGCAGCAAAAGAAAGATCTCAAAGGTCCATCTTAGTACCATATTCTGTTTCCAATCATTCCTATCCAGTTGCTTCTTGCAGAGCCTGTCCTGTCAATAGGCAAAACAAGGTCAGAATTTTATTCTATTTTCTGGTGTCATGAAAGACAGCACATTGTTAATTCTTATTGAGCTGCCTCCAAGGTTCATCATGTTTTCAGTTGATTCCAATTATAATCCTTGATAGTTAATTTGTAGACTCTAACCTACATAGTTTAGACTGCAATGGTTCTTATAGTATAGAGAGCCAGTTTGGTCTAGTGGTTAAGGCAACGGGCTAGAAACCAGGAGACTGAGCGTTCTAGTCCCGCCTTAGGCACGAAAGCCAGCTGGGTGACCTTGGGCCAGTCACTCTCTCTCAGCCCAACTCACCTCACAGGGTTGTTGTTGTGGGGAGAATAGGAGGAGGAAGGAGTATTAGGTATGTTCCCCACCTTGAGTTATTTATAAAAATAATAAAGGCAGGATATAAAATAAATAAAATAAAATAAAATAATTTTTACTTCATTCATACAAGAGTTTGGTATCTTGTCTGGTTACTCCATAGCTTGAGAGAAAATTAGACGATGCCATCTGGTTTTAGAAAAATTTCTGACAGGTTTAGGGTTTGGGCTTTCAAGTTGTTAGCTGTGCTCTGATTCTTTTGTTTATCTTGGTATAAAAAATTCTACAAAATTCCTTCAAATGGTAAATTTCAGTATCACCAATGTTGGTACAAATGAATCAGGATCTAGACAGGTGGTCTAGAATTCCTTTCAGGAAGATAAATGTAATTAAGGTGAACTTAACTCCAAAGTTGGTTTACATTGTATGTTTTCCTATTTTCATTCCGTCACATTATTTTAAACCAATTCATTTGCAACTAAACAATTTTCTTTGGTAGGAATCCTTTGAGATTCTCACTCCATAAATTACTGTTGTTCATTGGGAAACGTTTATTTAATTTTCCATATTTTCTGTCCTATTACTGGGTATTTATCTTAGCTTTGGTTATTGGAATTTTATTATAGAATAAGGAGTTTGGCTCCTAGATCACAAGTTTGTGTTCAAATTCTTTTGTTTATTTTACCATAACAATTCCTAGGTGCTTTTTCAAATGGTAAATTTGAATTCATCTCTAATTTTGGCACAAATGAAATAAGATTTAGACAGATGGGTTCAGAATTCCTTTGAGTATATGTGGCAAGATAAATGTGATTAAGACAAATGTACCTCTGAGGTTGAGTTGTATTCAAGAAGCCTTTCTATTTTTATTCCTTCAACTTATGTTAATTTATATGTAGTAACCAATTTTTTTTGGCAGGGCCATCCTCTTCTCATTGCATCAATTATAATGCCTGTGAGAAAAGATGGATTTAATTTTCCACAGTTTAAGATTTATCACTGGACATTTATTTTAGCTTTACTTATAAACTGGAATAAAGAATTTCAAATGTAGCTTGTCATGCATTCATATTGAGAGCTATTTTTGATATCACTATAAACCTGGCAAGTGGGACCTTTGTTTATTTAATCATTGAACTAAATACCTCCATTTGCTGGAAAATATTGGGTCACAGGTGGGGTTTTGATCCCTTTAGCCATGAAAAACTTACATTACAAGATAACTATTAGTTAAAAATAGCTGCTAAATAAGTTTTTGGGGTAATCAGCTTAGTTATGCTGATATACTTTTTAAAAACTTTGTAGAGCTTAAAAAACTTGGTTCAATTTAACACAAAATCCATATTTGATATTTGGACATTTTAGACTTGACACTATTGGTGCTTGTTAAATACCATACTTGTTAAAATCTTCAAAACATTAAACATGATTCCTAAGGTAGCAACTTTTTTTCAGAAGTTGAAGGAAGTAGAGAAAATCAATATTAATATTGAAGGAAGTAGAGAAAATCAATATTAATAATCAATAATCAAATCAAAATCAATAAAAATTGAAGGAAGTAGAGAAAATGAATATTAATAATGCACAATAAATAATGAATAGAATTCATTATTAGAATAATAAACTTTAATACCCTTAGAATAATGAACTTTAATATCCTGAACTTGATATCCAGAGCAAGTTATTTTTAAAACTAAGAAATCCTTTTTAAGTTAAAAATGTAGTTAGTATTACAGGAAATATTATTTTAGGTATATTGGGACTGGGATCATGCCAGAGGATGTTCTACAGGAGTTGGCTACAGTTGCCTTGACAAGAGAGAACTAGTTCAGAAGTTTGGGTTTATTTTACTAAAAGCATATTTTGAACTGAAATTCGTAAAACTGTCAACATTGCATTAGAACGCTGTTAAATATGTTCATGCTCTTCTTGACTGAAACTTCATTCCTTGGAATGTATCAAGGCATGAAGAATTGTGGATCTTTCATGCATTATACAACATTGGAAAGATAAATTTACATCTGATTGAAGCAGCGGATTGCTGCAGTAGAATGTCAACAACATTTGAATTAATCTCTTTTTCACAAAGAGGCAAGGAAGAGAACTGATTAATTGATTAATCTGATAATTTTTTCTGGAGTTCTTTTGTTCATAATATAGATTTCCAGGCTTTCCCCCTTTTTTTTTTATCACATTCATATTTTCACTATTATATGTCATTGTTTAATAAAGCACAAAAGCAATAAAAGACAATATATGTGGTATATGTCTTTATCGTTCTGAGATTAATTTTAATTCAAATTGAATTAAAAGGTTAATAATACATGCTAGGTTGTTTCAGTTAACAAGCATGAATCCATACTGTTCATAGAATTGTTGCAGCAGTTTGAATGATCTAGAATTTGCAGGGTTTTCGTTTTTTTTTACTTCCGATGGAGAATATGGCTGACTGAACAGCCTTGTCCACGAGCTCCGTGTGGACAGAACTGGCAACACGGTTTTCTTTTCGGGCTCAGGCTTTTACCTGAAGCCCAGAGCTTTTTCATGAGTTAAGAAAAAGTTTGGAATTATCCCATTTCATCCTCCAAAACGTCGCCTTGCAGCCTGAGAATCGAAACACCAAAGACCTGGTAAGAGACGACGGGAGGCTGGGGAAGCCATCATTTCCAGCCCACGTTTGTAGCCTTAAGGGACATTAGGTCGAGCCCCCCCATTTCTAAATCACTCAATTTATATTTTTAAGTTTTCTTACCCTAAGAGAGGCTTTCTACAACAAGAAAAAGCAGATTCTCTTGGTGCCTATCATTATTTCTGGATTAACTTTAAAAACACTTTTTTTTAGCCTTTGGCTTACTTCCCATTTAATTTTAAGGTGGACTGAGAATAATTAATCATCTCCCTGTTACTATTTTTGTATTTTATTTGAAGGACTTAACTTTTTCCTACACATTGAATTTACTACTTGGACTTTTCATTTTTCATTTTTCTGTTCACTCTTTGTAGCTGCTGGTTAGTACATTTTTTCTTTGTCAATTTTACTTAATAACTTTGCAAGCCTTTCATTAGCTCCTATCTGCATTAGTCAAGTATCCAGGGAGAGACATAATCTACTGCTGAATTATGGACGACCTTAAGGAAAACTTCGCAGAGCTCCGTGCTGGGCTCCGTTCTGATTTCAAAGAGTTTCTTTACGACACTCGCCAAGCCATTATGCAAGATATTTGGGATATTGCAGAAAATATCAGAGCTAAAATGTGTCAACTGGCTGAAGATGTTCTGTGGAGGGAGGAAGAAGTTTATCAAGAGGGGGAATTTTTTCCTGGCAGGGAAAATGGTCCCTTTGAAGAGCCAGAAGATAAACATACTTTGGTGAAGAAGGAGTTAAAGTTTGACTTGCAAGATACTGATAAGACTCTTTTTCTCAAGAACTGTTGTGAGAACAAGGCTATGTTGCGTGGGAGAGTTTCTACAGAGCAGCTTGCTTTGTTAAGGGGGGCAGTTAGACTCTAATTTTTTTACGAAAAATGCCTTATGCGTAATATGGAGAAAAGTGAATCTCCTGGTATATTTCGATGTAGGATAAGAAATTAGAATATATATTTCGATTGATATTAAGGCTTGTATGATTCCATTTTTCTTTAATGATTTAATGATTTAAAGTTTGTTTGATCTTTTAAGATTTATAAGATATAAGTGTTTGGTTTTAAGTTTAATAAGGTTAAGAATGTTATAGCACTATTAAGTATAAAAGTAGATAATTTAATGTTTTTATAATTTGATTTTTATTATAGTGGCCAGAAATATATAGAATAGTGGTAGGAAGGAATTATGTAAGTAAATGGGATACTTGGGGGGGGGGGGGAGCAACCACTGGACCAAACTGGGAAAATTATATAGATCTATGAAACATGGAGCATAATCTGCATACAATACTATGATATACTCTGCTAAAATACCTTAAATATTTACATAATTTCTAATTACAATAGTTCAGAATGCAAATTAAAAGAAAAGAAGGAAGAGGACCACCTTGACCTTGACTGTGATGGTAAATGCCATTAGTTAATACATGTACTCTTGGGGTTGAATAAAAGATGTCCATCTAAAATACAAAACCATATTCATTTTATTTATTTGCAGTTGGATGAATGAATGCATTGGCAAATTTGTAGGGCAAGGCTCAAGAAGTCCAGTTTTGTTGTTGTTGTTGTTACTATGTTCAGTAACTCCTACTGTCACTAGATTGTGAACATAAGGAGGAGCAATTTTAATTCATTTGCTTCCAACTCTGATAATTGCAGTTAAAACTGATAGTTCTTGGAACATATAGCCAGACATATGATTCTGTAAAGAGGCAATATTTTCTTAGAACAAGCATAGCCAGGGCTTCCAGTGGTTAACACGGCTGACTGAACAGCTGTGTCCGCGAGCTCCATGGGCAGATCTCACAATGTGGCATTTTTTTCCGGCACAGGCAGGTTTTTCCTGAAGCCGTAGAGCTTTTTCATGGACAAAAAACGCTCAGAATATCCCATTTGTTCTCTAAAATGCCATATTGCAGCCAGAGAATCGCAAACAGCATTAGCGACAATCTGGTAAGAGATGACGGGAGGCGGGGACGCCATCATTTCCACGCTGTGCTGTAGCCTTAAAGGGACATTATGTCGAGCCTCCCCATTTCTAAATCACTCAATTTATATATTTTTTAAAGCTTTGTACCCTAAGAGAAGCTTTCTACAGTAAGAAGAAGTGGACTCTCTTGGTGCTTATCATTATTTCTGGATTAAACTTTTAAAATCTTTAAAAGTTTTGGCTTGTTTTCCCGTTTAAAGACTAAGGAGAATTGAGAATAAATAATTGCTTCCCTGCTATTATATTTGTACCAAATTTGAAGGATTTAATATTTTCCTACATGCTGAAATTGTTGGTTTGAATTTTTAGCCCCCTGTTCACTTTCTCTGAGACCTGCTTGTTAACGTACTTTCTCTTGCTTCAATTTCACTTGGAAGTTTTTTATTAACTCATTAACTCCTATCTGTGCAAGTGAAGTATCTACCATAATCTACTGCCTGAAACATGGAGGATTATTGCAAAGAGATCCTTTCAGACTTGTATCAGGCTATTCTGCAGAATCTTCGGGATATTGGAGAAGAAATTATTTCTAAAGTGTGTCATCTGGCTGAAGTTCTTAATGGAAGAAGATGAAGATTTTGACAAGGATGGAGATCTTTCTACTGACAGCGAGACTGAAGCAATGCCAGACGACTAAATTTTGGTGCTGAAGGGGTTAAAGCGACAGTCTGAGCTACAGATTACAAGGAGAGTTGTTTTTCTGAGGGAATGTTATGGCTTTCTGAGGGAATGTTTTGGGAGATATGTGATTCTGCTTTGTGGGAGTTTTTTCTGCTGAGAAGTCTGAGTTTTTAAGGGGGGCAGTTGGGCCATTTGATTTCTGAAAAAAAATGCTTCGGGTGTAATAGGGAAATATGTAAATGTCTTGGTTTATTTCGAAGTGGGATAAAAAATTAAGTGTTTAATTGGATTGAAAATGAGGCTTTGATGGTTTCATTTTTCTTTAATTATATGGATTAAGGTTTATTGCATTTTTAAGTTTTATAAGGTATCTATAAGGTATAATAACAATTGCTTGGTTTTTAGGTTTAATAGGGTTAAGATTGTTGTAGTATTATTAATTATAAAAGTAGACAATTTATGTTTTTATAATTGGATTTTTTTAAGGGGCGTGGTGGCTCAGCGGGTAAGACGCCAGGCTTGTCGATCAGAAGATTGCAAGTTTGGAGGTTCAAATCCCTAGTCCCGCGTGACGGAGTGAGCTCCCACACTAGCCCCAGCTCTTGCCAACCTAGCACTTCAAAAGCATGCAAATGCAAGTAGATGAATAGGTACCACTTCAGTGGGTAGGTAACATTGTTCCGCATGCGTCATGCCGGCCACATGACCGTGGAAGCGTCTTCAGACAACGCTGGCTCTTCGGCTAACAAACGGAGATGAGCACCGGCCCCTGGAGTCGGACACGACTGCAGAAATGTGCAGGGGGAACCTTTACCTCTTTTTTATAATTGGATTTTTATTATAGTGGACAAAAAATATGAATGTTTAATTGAATTGACAATGAGGCTATTATATTTCATTTCTCTTTAATGATTTGGATTTACTGGTTTCTTTTTAAGGTTGGTCTGATTTGTAAGATTTATAAGGTAGGTAGGTAGGTAGGTAGGTAGGTAGGTATTTATTTATTTATTTATTTATTTATTTATTTATTTTCAATTTCTATTACCGCCCCATCTCTTCTGAAGGGGACTCTGGGCGGTTTACAAGACATAACTGTTAAAATAAATATAAAACCATACAAATATAGAATCATCATAAAATACTAATAATTTAAATATAAAATCCAGGGGCGATAAGATGGTATTTTAAAAGGGCTCTATGGCACCAGCCATCCCCAGGAGGAGCTGTTCGTGTTCCCATCGCAGGCGAGGCAGCAGAACCAGGTCTTTAAGTTTTTCTGGAAGGCCAGGAGTGATGGGGCCTGCCTCATCTCTGTGGGCAGAATGTTCCAAAGGGCGGGTGCCACTGCTGAGAAGGCCCACCTTCTGGACCCCGCCAAGTGAAATTCCCTTAACTACAGGGTCCGCAGCATGCCCTCTCTGCATGATCGAGGGGGATGGTTTGAAGTTATGGGGATGAGACGGTCCCTCAGGTAACCTGGTCCTATGCCATGTAGGGTTTTAAAGGTCAACCAACACCTTGAATTGGACCCGGAAGCATACTGGCACCCAATGCAGCTGGCACAGCAGATCTAGGGGCACCAATAACTGCGCGCGCAGCTGCATTCTGGACCAGTTGAAGCTTCCAGATACTCTTCAGGGTATCTATAAGATATAAGTATCTATATTATATAAGTATCTATAAGATATAATAATAACTTTGTTTTTTTAAGTTTTTTAAGTTTAATAGGGTTAAGATTGTTGTATTATTAATTATTAATTATAAAAATAGACAATTTATATGTTTTTATAATTTGATTTTTATTATAGTGGACAGAAGTATATAGAATAGTGGTAGGAAGGAAATAATTAAATAAATGTCTTTTGGAGGAGGGAAATTATATATAATATAATATATTATACAGTATATATATTTGTGTGTGTGTGTGTGTGTGTATATATTGTTGTTGTTCAGTCGTTTAGTCGTGTCCGACTCTTCGTGACCTCATGGACCATAGCACGCCAGGCCTTCCTGTCCTCCACTGTCTCCCGGAGTTTACTCAAATTCATGTTCATTACATCAGTGATGCTATCTAACCATCTCATCCTCTGCCGTCCCCTTCTCCTTTTGCCTTCAGTCTTTCCCAGCATCAGGGTCTTTTCCAGTGAGTCCTCTCTTCGCATTAGGTGGCCAAAGTATTTGAGCTTCAGCTTCAGCATCTGTCCTTCCAATGAGCAGTCAGGGTTGATTTCCTTTAGGATTGACTGGTTTGACCTCCTTGCAGTCCAAGGGACTCTCAAAAGTCTTCTCCAGCACCACAGCTCAAAAGCATCAATTCTTCGGCGCTCAGCCTTCCTTATGGTCCAACTCTCACAGCCATACATTACTACTGGAAAAACCATAGCTTTAACTATACGGACCTTTGTCGGCAAGGTGATGTCTCTGCTTTTTAATATGCTGTCTAGGTTTGCCATAGCTTTCCTCCCAAGGAGCAAGCATCTTTTAATTTCATGGCTGCAGTCACTGTCTGCGGTGATCTTGGAGCCCAAGAAAATAAAATCTGTCACTGCTTCCATTTCTTCCCCTTCTATTTGCCAGGAAGTGATGGGACCAGATGCCATGATCTGGGTTTTTTTAATGTTGAGTTTCAAGCCAGCTTTTGCACTCTCCTCTTTCACCCTCATCAAGAGGCTCTTTAGTTCCTCTTCACTTTCTGCCATTAGGGTGGTATCGTCTGCATATCTGAGGTTGTTGATATTTCTCCCGGCAATCTTAACTCTTGCTTGTGATTCATCCAGCCCGGCATTTCTCATGATGTACTCTGCATATAAGTTAAATAAGCAGGGTGATAATATACAGCCTTGTCGTACTCCTTTCCCAATTTTGAACCAGTCGGTTGTTCCATGTCCGGTTCTAACTGTTGCTTCTTGACCCGTATACAAGTTTCTCAGGAGACAGGTAAGGTGGTCTGGTACTCCCATCTCTTTAAGACTTTGCCACAGTTTGTTGTGATCCACACAATCAAAGGCTTTAGCATAGTCAATGAAGCAGAAGTAGATGTTTTTCTGGAACTCTCTTGCTTTTTCCATGATCCAGCGAATGTTGGCAATCTGATCTCTAGTTCCTCTGCCTCTTCGAAACCCAGCTTGCACTTCTGGTAGTTCTCGGTTCACATACTGCTGAAGCCTAGCTTGTAGGATTTTGAGCATAACCTTGCTAGCATGTGAAATGAGTGCAATTGTACGGTAGTTTGAACATTCTTTGGCATTGCCTTTCTTTGGAATTGGAACATAAACTGACCTTTTCCAATCCTGTGGCCACTGCTGAGTTTTCCAAATTTGTTGGCATATTGAGTGTAGCACTTTAACAGCATCATCTTTTAGGATTTTAAATAGCTCAGCTGGGATACTGTCTTCTCCACTAGCTTTGTTGTTAGTAATGCTTCCTAAGGCCCACTTGACTTCACTCTCTAGGATGTCCGGCTCAAGGTCAGTGACCACACCAT
Organism: Charina bottae; assembly: GCA_023362775.1. Taxonomy (NCBI): domain Eukaryota; kingdom Metazoa; phylum Chordata; class Lepidosauria; order Squamata; family Charinaidae; genus Charina; species Charina bottae. The sequence continues at coordinate 29,327,462 of JALMGJ010000003.1, read as the reverse complement.
CGTATTTATCAGGGATATTAAGTTCTTTCTTGTATAGTTCTTCTGTGTATTCTTGCCACCTCTTCTTAATCTCTTCTGCTTCTGTTAGGTCCCTGCCTTTTTTGTCCTTTATCATGCCCATCTGTGCACAAAACGTTCCCTTGATATCTCCGATTTTCTTGAAGAGATCTCTAGTCTTCCCCATTCTATTGTTTTCTTCGATTCCTTTGCATTGTTCATTTAAGAAGGCCTTCTTATCTCTCCTTGCTATTCTCTGGAATTCTGCATTCAGTTGTTTATATATTTCCCTTTCTCCCTTGCCTTTTGCTTCCCTTCTTTCCTCAGCTATTTGTAAAGCCTCATCAGTCAGCCACTTTGCTTTCTTGCATTTCTTTCTCTTTGGGATGGTTTTAGTTGCTGCCTCCTGTACAGTGTTACGAACCTCCATCCATAGTTCTTCAGGCACTCTGTCTACCAGATCTAATCCTTTAAATCTATTCCTCACCTCCACTGTATATTCATAAGGGATATGATTTAGGTCATACCTGATTGGTCTAGTGGTTTTCTCTATGTTCTTCAATTTAAGCCTAAATTTTGCGATAAGAAGCTCATGATCTGAGCCACAGTCAGCTCCAGGTCTTGTTTTTGCTGATTGTATAGAGCTTCTCCATCTTTGGCTGCAAAGTATATAATCAATCTGATTTCAGTATTGACCATCTGGTGATGTCCATGTGTAGAGTCGTCTCTTGTCTTGTTGGAAAAGAGTGTTTGCTATGACCAGCGTGTTCTCTTGACAAATCTCTATTAGTCTTTGCCCTGCTTCATTTTGTACTCCAAGGCCGAACTTGCCTGTTATTCCGGTTATTTTTTGACTTCCTACTTTAGCATTCCAGTCCCCTATGATGAAAAGGATATCTTTTTTTGGTGTTAGTTCTAGAAGGTGTTGTAGGTCTTCATAGAACCGGTCAACTTCAGCTTCTTCGGCATCAGTGGTTGGGGCATAGACTTGGATCACTGTGATGTTGAATGGTTTGCCTTGGATTCGAACTGAAAGCATTCTGTCTTTTTTGAGGTTGTACCCCAGTACTGCCTTTCCCACTCTTTTATTGACTATGAGAGCTACTCCATTTCTTCTAAGGGATTCTTGCCCACAGTAGTATATATAATGGTCTCCTGAATTAAATTCACCCATTCCTGTCCATTTTAGTTCGCTGATTCCCAATATGTCGATGTTCAATCTTGTCATCTCATGTTTGACCACATCCAGCTTACCTTGATTCATAGATCTTACATTCCAGGTTCCTATGCAATATTGTTCTTTACAGCATCGGACTTTCCTTCCACTTCCAGACACATCCACAACTGAGCGTCCTTTTGGCTTTGGCCCAGCCGTTTCACTCTTTCTGGAGCTACTCGGAATTGCCATCCGCTCTTCCCCAGTAGCATTTTGGACACCTTCCGACCTGAGGGGCTCATCTTCCGGCGTCATATCTTTTAGCCTTTTGATACTGTCCATGGGTTTTCTTGGCAAGGATACTGGAGTGGTTTGCCATTCCCTCCTCCAGTTTTGGACCACGTTTTGTCAGAACTCTCCGTCATGACCTGTTCTTCTTGACCTGACTTCATTGAGTTACGCAAGCCCCTTCACCACGACAAGGCAGTGATCCATGAAGGGGATATTCTTTTATATTATTATATATATATTCTTTTCTATAAGGGGAAGGAACAATTGTATTTGATTGTATATGTGTTAATGGAAGCATTTATAGAAATAATATGATTTTGGCTTGATATAGAGTAAGGGATTGAATATGGAAATTGCTCTATATTCTTGTTGAAAGTTGGAGGTTACTTCTTTATGTAATCTTCAAAGTTCTTTTTTCTTGTGTTTTACACCTTTTTAGTTTTTTTTCCTCTTTTTGTAGGTTTTTCTTTTTGTAGGTTTTTTACTTTTTTGTAGTTTTTATTTTTGTTTCAAACTTAATAAAATTCTTATATAAAAAAAAGAACAAGCATAGCCAAAACAATTCTATTTGAATCCATTTTAATTGCTATCAGCGTTATTTCTATAGTACCACAAAAGGCAAAAGGGCAAAGGCATGAATTAGGAGAAAGGGATATTGGGCTATTGAGAATTGTTCCTCAGTTTCTGAAGCTTATTTTATCTTGAGTTTTTGCAATTCCAAATTGTGGGAATTTTCTAGGTCTGAGAATATTATTCTTTCTATATTTGTTATGTTGTTGCTATAGCACCTATAACTCCATTTCTATCTGCTTAGAGATTTTGTGTGGCATTGAATCCTATGCTATCATAAGCATTTTTTGTGAATAAACAAAACAAATGATTTCCTTCTCCTTTGCTTAAATACTATATAATTTTCTATATCTGAAGGTTAAAGCCTTACTGTATATCAGATAGAACAAAATCAAATCATTCATCTAAGGATCCTCAGAGTAATTGTTCAGTGCTAATTAACATAGTATTGGAAACAATAGTGTCATCAAATAATCTCATTGATCACTATTAAATTGCACAACAAAAGAGAAATTAGAAGTCTGAGCACTGGTGCACTTTTTAAAAAAGTCCTAAGATTGATTTATTCTGTTATCTCTGAAACGTAAATTATCACCCCGTGCCAATTATTATCTTCTGATTAACTATGCAGTGCCACCTGGTGTGCAGATGGGAAGAATATTACATATGAAGGACTGTGTTCACACCCACCCACATGCATTGAGAACCTATGTGACAAAAAGTGAACAGATGTTCATTTTGCTTGTGATACAGAAAGAAATTGTTTCTCATGTTTCTGATTAATGAACTATATTTAGAGAGTATTTTCTGTACATAGATATCTTTTCTGACCAAAAAGGTCAGCATAAGTATTTGGGACAATAAAATGTATTATATATGACTGCTTAAGGCAATGTTGTTGTCTTACTATTGCTATTCTTTCCATCTTTCCCCCATCCCCACTATATTTTAAACCTACTACCTACCGAGTTTCTCACCACCCAGAAGGAGAGTGGGAGAGCCACATCGCTAAAAGCATTTTTTCACAATCTATACAATCTCTGTCTCTGATGGTTACATTTTCTGCAGAACTTTTTTTTAAAAAAAAGGCTAGATCCCCAAAATATATTTGCATTCTCTTTTTTTCACAGAAACGTCAATGACTAATAATATGAGAAAGACATAGAATGGAGGCCTGGGCACATACTTGGGACACCTCCCCACATAGCTTTTGTGCTACTCCTTGCATTCACCAACTCTGTGCCTCTGTGATCACAGGGTGTTGTTTCCCTTGAGCAATGTAACCAGTGTATTTCTGTATCATCCATAGTTCAGCAGGACATGCAGGCTTTCTGGTGATAGAGCATTGCAGAATCTGGAATGGCTTGGTTTCCCAATAGCAGAAACTCTGTCTTTTGAGTCCTAAACTGTCCTCCTCCCCTATAAGGGATGATCCATTCTACTCAACTTAGTACTTCACATTTGATTTAGTTGATCAGAGAGGATGTCAGCTTGGCACCTCTTCCTCAGAGCAAGCACTGCAATTTTTTTTTTAAAGAAGTGCCAAACAAGATACTTGGATGTGGCAAAGAAGATCTTGGGTATCTTGTTGCTGGGGCATGTTAGAGCATAATTTTTGTGTTCCCTTCTTGGTCAGATCAATCAACCCATGTGGTGTCCAAAGTAGTAAGGATACTTGTGGGATCAGTTTTAAGCTGACACAGAGTTTAGGAGTAAAAGCAGTGGCAGTGTGAAATTTCCCTTAGGGTTGTTTTTTTTTTTTTTTTTTAAAAATCTTGCTCTCTTTCTGGCAAACCAATTCTTATGAATGTTAATGCAAAACTAAAGAAACAAACTAAACATTAATTAAAATTTAAAATAGTGCTTTATCTCTGGATCTTATTTGTTTCCAGCCTTGAATGTTTCATAAAAATTTCATAAAAATAGAGGTAAGGCCTGTCCAGTATGTTGGGACTACAAGTTGCATCATCTCATGCTTTCTCTCAGTGGTTGTGAGGGCTATAAATGATGAGACTGGTAATACATCTTACAGGCTGCAGATTTGAAAAGTGATTGTAAGCTGTCCCCTATGTTATTTCTTATCTGTGAAACATATGCATTCTTGAAAGTCTATGTATTTATAGCCCAATACAGGAAAATAAGAGGGACGCGGTAGCTCAGCAGGTTAAACAGCTGAGCTATAGGCTGCCGATCAGGAGGTCAGCAATTTGAACCCCGCGCAACGAGGTGAGCTCTCGTCACTAGTCCTAGCTCCTGTCAACCCAGCAGTTCGAAAGCCTTGCAAGTAGATAAATGGGTACCATCTTAAAGTGGGCTAATTTGCTGGCGTCCTGTCGGGAAGTCGGCTCCGCTGGAGGAGAGGATCGGAGGATCGGAGGAAGATCAAAAATGCGGTGGTGACGACGGACCCGGATGTGACAGCTACAGGACGTCAGCAGCTGGCTCAAGGCATCCTGGGAATTGTAGTCCAGAGCCTACTAGAGTCGGTTCCCTCTCCCCCTTCCCTTCACGCGCGGTGAACTGTATATCTGAAATTTGGTGTATTGTATAATTGAACTGTATATATGATTGTAAGCCGCCTAGAGTCCTCCACTAGGGAGGGGATAGGCAGGGTATAAATATCACTATAAATAAAATGAAGTATTGAATTAGGTACAGGAAACAGATTTCCTAGTTCTAATGTCTTTCATGTTGTATATATTTTCAGGATTATTATTATTATGTTTTCTCTTACAGTAAGAAAGTTTCGTTTGTGATAGTATTAGGAGTCCATTGAAAATAGAGATGGCTTAGCTTCTGCGTCTAGAATTTCCACCAAGATCAGACTTTAGGTACTTTTGGCTCAGGGATAGGTTAGTGGAACTTGACAAGTACAAGAACTACCTGTTAGAATAATGTGAATGTCCTCAAATTTATGGCAGTTAAGTTCTTAAATAATTTGTATAACATGGTATCTGAATCTGCAGTCTCTTCTCTTAATTCAGCCTGCCTAACATTTCTGTCTTCCTTTCTTCTGTTTTAGTGTGTAGATTTTCTAAAAATAATGTAATTTGTAATTAATTTGTAATTTTGTAATTCAACATACCTATTGTATTGCAGTGATCACATCACAGTGCAGAAATGGATCTCAGTTGATTGTGCATGAGTACCCTGCAAGAAAAATGAAGCAAAAAATGTGTGGGAAGATGGACACAGTGCAATCTCAACATAATCTATAAATCAGAAGAAAGAGGTTGCTAATGCATTGGTGCAACTCTAGAAATAAGATAGGTCATGCCGTTCCATCTTGAAAAAAAATTACAGTGAGGACAATATTGTAAGAATGCCTGTCATATAATCTGGCATCATGGTCTCATACTTTAAATTGTCCAATTGAAACAGGTTACACTTGGTTCTTGCTCCATCTCAGACATGTGCTTCCATTTTAAGACAGTACGTTCAAGCCCTTTAGCTGCAGAATGCATTCTACTGGTCTACATTAAAGTGTGCATGCTCCTGGCCCAGCCTTACCTTGACAGGCAGAAATAGAGGCTGATGCAATGTCATTGATTTTAGCTAACTCCTGTCTGCCTTTGACCTTGAACAGGTTTAATGCTCCTAGACACTTCCTTGAAATGCTGTGCTACCTTATTCCATATGAGCCATGACACAATACAAAATTTAAACAATGGACCCAGAAATGCCTGTTCATTTCTCCTTCATTTTACCTCTCCCTGAGGCAAGTTAGAGAGCTTGGCTTGTTGGAATCTTGAAACTATATGGGGAAAAATTGGAAATGAACCATAATCTCACTTGACGTTTGGTGCCAATTACTGGTGGAGAAAATGGCAGGTCTTTTTCATGTTAATGAATGAAGTTCCAAGCAGCCTTCCAGTATAAATTTGTGTCTTATAAATATAATCATTCCAGCTTCCAAATTCCTCTTGCTGCCCACTCAGCAGGAGACACAGCCACTTTTGACACAGTAGACAATCTCAGACATATGAGGCATATTTTTAGTATTTGTCAAAGAGTTGTCTAGGAACTCCTCTAGGAAGACTGTTTTCTGTAGCTTCATCTACTTGTCTAGTTCAGAGCTTCCCAAACTTTTCATGTTTGTGACACCCTTTTAGACATGCATCATTTCACGACACACTCTTACAGCAGGGCACAAGGCAGGCACTAGGACCTGCGCAGAATCCTAGCAGGGCTCGGAGGCAGCAGCAGCCGCGACACACCCAGACACTGCAGCCAACACACTAACGTGTCCCGACACACAGTTTGGAAAGCTCTGGTTTAGTTCTTGAATAATAATAATACTTTTGTGGAAGGGCCAAATACATGCCAACTTTTATTTAAACCAATTGGGCTAATCACTGCATTATTCAGCATAGCTAGTCATAACCTGTTGCCTTGACTTGTGGTCAACCATTTATTCTTTTTATTTTATTTTCTTGGGTGTCTTAATTAAAGCTGAGTGAAAACTGCTTCCTGTTTTCCAGAAATACTTTATCAACATTCCTCTCTTTCAGTATTTTTCTCATGCTTGTGGAAATGTTTACTTTTTAATTTGCGGGGTTTTTTTTTCTTTGTTCTCTCTCTTAATTGGCTGTGTTTCTCCTCAAAGCCATCAAGTGAAATGAAGTGATCCTGTTTCCTAGATGGTTCTTGATTGGCAGAAAGTTTTCTTCAATCTCAGCTGAATTTTCAAAATCTGATTGGCAATAGAGTATTTAGTCATTCATTGCAGTTCATGATCCTCAGTTGGCAGGGGATATTGCAGGTAAATCAAGAAGCATTGTAGCCGTGAAGAACAGCAAAGTTGGAGGAGGGAAGTGTATGGGGGAAATGCCACTGAATCATAGTGAGAAAATAACTTCTTTCCTCCAATTTAAGATGTTTTGCCATTTATTTTTTCTATTTCTAAACCTTGTCTTTGCTGTAAAAATGCAGTGGATCAGTCTTTAGCACAACCTTACAGTTAACACTTGTCCTTCAGTTTTTTAAAGAATATTTAAAAGATGCAGAGGAAGATATTTTTCTAACTGAAATTAGCAGTTTGTGTGGTTTGTCTACTTTGTAATTGTTATGTTTAATGGAATAACATATTTTTAAAATCAATAGCATACATATTTTTTAAATGTCCTACTTGTTTGAAAGAGAACGGCAAGAAATAAGAAATGCTATTTTATACAGTATAAGTAAATTTTCAATATGCATTTCCAAATATATTACTTAGACTGTATTTTCACAAGTTAAAAATAGAGGCTTTTATGAGATGGTTTGTACCTTTATGTCCTTCATATCTTAGGATCCACTGACGAAAATAATAGCAGTTCTTGACTCCTAGCCAAGGCTATTTATTTCTTGGATTTTGTGGGAATAAAAGCCACAGAGAAAAAAGAGTGTTTCCTAAATACATTCCATGAAATAATGTTCCTGTGTTATCAATAGGATGTTTTTGTTATGTATCACATTTAGGATTATGATGGTAACAACTTGATTTTTTAAAAAAGTATATTCTCTATTGTACAAATTATGTGATGAATGTGTAAATGCAAGCATAATATCCACATAAAGATTTTTTTTCTGATGATAATAAGGAATGCATTTTATGTGTTTGTACCATGTTTGATAAATCCACCATAAATAGTTCTTTGTGTGCCTGACATTGATCCGTGTTACTGCGCTATAAATTCATCCCATAATATAGAAGAGTTGACTTTCTGGTCCAGCAATTGAATAGGAAAGATGTTGTAAGCTATGCCTGAACTACCTCATGTGATATATGCCATAATTTCTAGAGAGCTTTATGGCAATATTAGCATTCTTTCTGCAGTGATTTGGTACTTGTGTGATATCTGCACACTTCACAGGAAGCTGTTTAGCTTTAAAAAATCAAGTAGCAAATGTAATGTAAAGAATGTGTGTCCAATAATAAAATTATGCATTAGATAAGAATAATATCTATGCTTGCACTGCAAAAGGAAATATTTTCAAAGTCTTTGTCCTTGGCAGTGGTTCCTGTTAAAAGAAATACACTAGCTATTGTGGGCTGATTTCCACACCGCGCTGTAATATAGTGAGTGGCATTGAACTGATAGATAACAATTGAACATTTAGCATTCTAATTTCCTAGGTACTGCCTGACATACTCATCCTTTCTGTAATTTAAATTGATTTTAGGCAATGTGTCTGTGCCAGAGGTGGAGGAACTGTAACATGGGGCATTATAGAAAATAGTAAGTTTCAGCATTTTAGTACTGTACTTGTTCAAAGATCTTTCTAATTAATGGTCTTCACTGATTACAGTTTAATGGAAAGAGTTCAGTGATTACAATTTAATGGTCAAAAAGATAAGGTTGATTAGTCCTTAATGATGTTGTTTATAATTTTGTTGCCAAAGTCAAAACCAGGATTATTTTTGGTGTAAATTAAGTAATAAGCATTTGATTTTATTTCCAATGCAATAAAAGCATAATTGCTCCTCTCTGATTATGGAATTCTTATTGCATGAAAAAAGGGGGATGCACAGACTTTAATATGAATTAGTAGTCACTAATTGCCTTAACTTATTCTCGGAAATAGTATTAATAAAATGCACATGTAAGTGTTTTGCTATTAGTTAAGTCAAAAGGTCAGGATTACCTGTAAAGTCTATTGATGTCAGTTCTCCCAAGCCAAATGTGAGAAATAGCCCAGAAGAAAAAGCTAAGTTTGAAAAGAATAAATTGCTCAGATTACTGAATAATACTTACTTTGAAACTGTTAAAAGAGGTTAAAAAGTATCACCTGACCGACCCTAGTCTTTCCGGGTAAGGATATTTTCTTAGTTGACAAAGCTTGTATGGAGAATAAACATCCCGTATAGGAGCTTTTCTGTTATTTTCATCCTTCATACTATTCTTAGTATAGGATTCATATCATCTTTCTAGAGGATTCAATTATTATTCATGCTGCTCCAAATATCATATTAATTAATGACTGGTATGTTAAATACTTATTTCTGTTAACAAATAGTACTCCATAGGTTTCAACATTTTGACCAGCTGACTTCATGCCAGAAGCTCCTTACATTTGGCATGTAAGTCATATGTGCAGTGCAGGAATGTACTAGACCCCCCCCCCCCCATATCTATACAACTTAATGGAACAAAAGGCAGTATTTGGTATAATTTGATGGGCATGAAATGCCATCTAAATTGGTTGTAATAATGTTTCTGGGAGTTGAACTGAAATTATTTTCTGTTGATTCCAAAGCTCTTTGCGAATCAAATAATGACACAGAGAGATTATCCTCCCACACAGATTTTAGTCATAAATGTGTTATTAATTGAGCATTTGGTAACTATCCATAAATTTTGGAAATTAAGCTCTTAGGTAACTCTTTTGGAGCTACATAAAGTTCTTCAAATTCTTTCAAATTTAGTTAAGGATCATGGTTTGATGTTAACTATGACATTAACAATTGTGGTTGATATTTCTGAAACTAACTCAGAGTAGAATTTCCTGACTGCATGAGCTATTAGTCAGTAGAACATATTGCCGGCATGATGTGTGACATCTTTTTTGCTAGAGATCTTCAAACACAGGCTGTATGTTACCTGCCAGGAATGCTCTAGTGGATCTTTCATTGAACAGGAATTTGAACTAAATTATCTTTTCCAACTCTGTGATTCTGTGATTTTAGATCTTCATGTCTGGTATGAATAATTCAATGAAAAGGGCATATTACTTTAAATTAAATCTAAAATAAGGAAAATCTATTTCCATTTATCATACTGTTTACATCTTGCGAGTGTTACTCTCTACTGTGGATGACACAAATGCGGGTTGATCCAAAAATGGAAAAAGGATGAGTGCAATGTGCTATAATGTTTATCAGATATTAAGAGGGATGAATGGGAGAATGTTTTTGTATTAAAGTAGTGGCATAAATGAATAAGGTAAGTTTACTAAGTTAATTCTATCATAATCCTTGAATTTGATCCTTTTTCTGATTATACTGCATATATAACATGCTGCTATATATAAGGTTACCAAACGGGCATGTTCTCCTTTTGGTCCTCATGTCCTCCATCTGGCATAGCCTTAAAATCAAATATTTTCTGGCTTTTTGAGTATCTTGGTTTTTTTTGTTAATTTTGGACTATTTTCACAACAGTAGTTATAAATTGTCTGCTTCTTTCTTTCCCTCGTCTGTTGACAGATTTGACAGTCTAGATTTGCATTATTTAAGTTATTTCCTGATTCCATCAATTGGCTTCAATCCAGTTGCTTCAAATCTATGATCACTGTGGTCTGTAGATCACTTGACTCATCCTATGTTTCTATGTTGAAATTTGAAAATTGTGTCATCATCAATTCTATATTATTGCTAGCATATGTTCTTGAAAATAAAGATTTGTTGTAAAAATACTGCGATTGAAAAACTAATCTTTCTGATGCTGGAAAAAGTAATTTCATATACATGTAGGCCTACATACATTTTTTGCAGTTTTTTTGCTGTAATTTTTGTTGTGGATACCAAGAAATTAAACAGTTAGTTGCCCCCCCCCATTTGTCCTCCTTTCCAATTGTATGTGTCCTCCTTTGCCTGTCCAGATATCTAGTGACCCTAGCCATATGGAAACTAAGACTGAAAATTGCCATTTACTTTCCTTACATCTATATTTAAGTCTATTACAAAATCTAGAATGTTTGCCATGGTTAATAAATATTTCTATTAGAAAAGAGACATGAAGAAATAATGAGTATATACTGAAAAAGAAAAGAAAGCAAAGAAGAATCATCATTTCATTGTAATCATTTACCCTAGGAGCAATAGCTTGAATTTTCTCCACTTGCCTGGTTGTGTTTTATTTTTCAAAAGTGAGATATGGATTCTTCTTATTAATTATCCTAGCTTTTCATTGAAAATATTCCAAAATACTTTTGGAAGTATTTGAGGAAGAGAAGCATTTGAGTTGCAGTTCTAAGAATTTATGAAGTTCCTCCTATAAACATGTTGACATTTATAAATAGAAATGATCTGATTTGTTCTTTATCATCAAGTTTGATATTTTGTGAAATAAGCAGGAATAGCACTTATTTTGTTAAAATTAAAAAATGTGTCTGCTTACATATTAATCTTAATTTCAATCTGATTAATGCCAACAGTTTGTAGTGTATGATGATTTCAGATCATCTGTATTAGAAGTTCACTAGCAATTTGCAAAGAAGAGAAGTGAGAAAGGGCATCCTTGACTTGTACTCCTCCTCAAATAATTATTCTTAGTAGCGTTCATCAACTTTTTAAAGAAATGTTCCAAGACTGAAATAAAACCCATTCCTGTAAATTTCTTTAAAAAATAACACCATTCTAAGTTATCAAATGCTTTGGGTACATCTAAAAAGAGAACTGGAAATGCTGCAGATACTTTTCTTGTGTTAATGGTAATGTACAATAAAAATAGCTTGACTGATTGAATCTACCAACTCCCAACTTAGTATGAAGTTTAACTGGTCAATTGGTATGCAACAAAAATAAAAGAACTGATTCTTCAAGCAAGAACTGATTGACAAATCTTAAAATCCTGATGTAATGGCATTATTAGTCTTGACCATCCACAAATTTAGGAACCACAGTCTATCTATAGGTTTGCCTTAGAACCCCTTTAATTTTAATTTTTCATATCTAATAAAGCATCTTTTTCCAAATCATCCTCTTGGCCTGTCATTTGTAGTTCCACTTTCGGTATTTTCTCTATCTTGTCAGACAAAATTTGTTCCACATCTGTCATTCCCTCATTAACATCTTTTGGACACAGTCTATGCATAGAGCCAGACATCATTACTGACACTGTTGATATTGTAGCTACTAATTTCTGGCTCTATTCTTCAAAGATCTCCTTTAATATTTCCAGTGTTATGACATTTTATGTCATTTTGTAAGTCCCAGTTAACTGACACCAAAAGCAGGCTTGTATTTTTTTCCCTTCTATTTAGAATCCTTAGTATCCTCTAGTGTCCAGTTTCTAAAATCATAAAGTTGTTTATCTTTTTAATGAACCTAAGAGCCAAATTAACTCTGGTTCCCACTAGAAGCTATTTATTTTTTATAGTTAATTCCAAAATCTTATAGTAAAAGTCAATATTCCAAATTTATCTGGACCTTTAATCCATTTATAACTTTCTTAGATCAAAATCTTATTTAGCTTTTTGCTGTTTATTTAAAATTCTTTAAATTCTAAAGCTTATAATTAATTTTTCTTTTGTTCAGAGTTGAAGCGAAACTCACCTGGCAACTTCTCAAACTTGTCATTTCGAAGGTCTCTAATATCTTTAAGATAATTAACAGGCAATTTCCGAAATTGATTAGAAAGTGAGGCTTGCGAGCAAGATGGCTAATTTCTTTGTCTCCCAGTGCTCAAACCCATGGAAGATCGCTATCCTGCAGTCTCCTTGTGAGGAGCAGCCATCCAGATCACATGTAGGCAATCTCCCATCCTCTCCTTGTCTCGAGAGGTTCTTCGGTCTTTGCTGCGGTCATTGGCTCCATTGGAGCCAGCTTCAGTTCGCCATGCCTTCCCCGGAACTTTAAAAATTAAAGGGGATATACAAATGACAAATCAAGATAATGACATGGAAAATGTTTTCTTATTGGATCTACAAAAGAGGTTTGTTAAACCTTTGAAGAAGTCTGTGTGATGGGATAAAGAGAAATCAAATCCTATGACAATATTTGAATGAACTAAACATTAAGACTGTTAGAAGTAAAAGGAAGGAATATAAAGTTGTTTTATTTGATCAAGGGTAAAATAAGACTTTTTTTTACAAAGTTCTGGCAACCCTTTATGGGCTTTTGCTGACACCAGTATTGAAAAGTTGATATTTTATGGATTTGCTTATACACAAGGGATGGGATATGGGATGAAGAGATATCTGTTTGTAACCTTATAGGGGGTGAATAGTTATTAAATTTGTCTATACTTGTTGTAATGAAGGTTAGAAGTCACTTCTTTATATATTTCTTTTCTTTTTCTTTATTATATTATATTATATTCTTTTCTTTTCTTTTTCTTTTTTCTTGCATTTTCTTTCTATTTTTTCTTTCTTTCTTTAAGTTTAGTTTAAACTTAAAGAAGGTTTTTGTATTGGTTTAATCAAAATCCTTAATATATACACACACACACAAATATTGTGAAATAACAGTTTCAAATGAGATGTTAATACATCTTTAAAAGGTTTGTAATGTTAATTAATAAAAATACCTGTACCTGGTGATTTTTCCAGTCTTATGATTTTTAATTACATCAAAAATTTCTTATTTAGTTACTGAACTGGTCAGAGAAACTTAAGAGAAAGTAAAAAAGAGTTTTCAGTTTAATTTTAGTAACACATATATTACTCTCTATGGTTAGCAGAGCTTTTCATTTAGGAGTAAAAAGAACGAATAAATTCTAGAATACTCTGCTGAAGAGTTGAAATATTCCTAGTCCTAATTATTATATAGTGAAAACATTTCTGGTCTTCTTGAAAAAGAAACAAGGTTCTGCTTAATATTTTTATATTTTTGTTCCCAAATTCATATAGGAAGAGGGGACGGGTTGTATCTTGTTATTTAACTTTCTTTGTTTGCTCCCGTTACACTATAAGTAGAAAAATAACAGTAACATCTTTTACATTTTGTTTTATTAAATATTTTAGCTTTTTGGTATGTACAGCCTATTGTATAAATAGCCCTCTCTGAAAACATTTAATGTTGAGATGGATAGGGCCCCTGTGTGCTTTTGTTATTTTTGTATGTAGCCACATGACGCGCGCGGAATGCTGTTACCTTCCCACCAAAGTGGTACCTATTTATCTACTCGCATTTGCATGCTTTCGAACTGCTAGGTTGGCAAGAGCTGGGACGAGTGCGGGAGCTCACTCCGTCATGCGGGGCTAGGGATTCGAACCTCCGAACTTGCGACCTTCTGATCGACAAGCCTGGTGTCTTACCCGCTGAGCCACCACGCCCCTCTTAAGTGAATTACAGTAGTCCAAACGAGAGATGACAAGGATGTAAGTGACTATCTTGAACATCTCCTGGTCCAGGAAAGGAGGCAACTGGCAAACCAGCCGAAGTTGGCTAAAGGCTTTCATGGTCATGGCTTCCACCTACTTCATTATCAGGAGCTGTGTGTCTAGGAGAACCGCCAAATTACATACCTGCTCTTTCAGGGGAAATGCCACTCCATCCAGAACTATAGATGGAATATTTGTGGAATATTTGTCTTGCTGGGGTTCAGTCTGAATCTCTTCCACTCCATTCAGACCCTTATAATTTCCAGGTACTGGCTGCATCTCTTGCTCACCTTAAGGTATTGATATAGTGATGGGTTCATCAGCATATTGATGAAATCTAATCATAACCCAACACAGGACCTCCTCTAGTGGTTTCATGTAGATGTTAAATGATACTGATGAGAAGCCTAATCCCTGGGGCATCTGATATCAGAATATCCAAAGGCTTAACCTGTCTTCCCCCAACAACACCATTTAAATTGTTTATTTAGGAAGGAGTGAAGCCTGAGCTCTTTATGTTGACCCAAAATGATACCATGATTGAAGGTGTCAAATATGTTGAGAGTTCTAATAGGAAAAGAAGACATGCACCCTCCCCATCCAGGTCATCCACGATGTGATTGGAGCCCAACCATCTACTCAACAACCTTGCCTAAAAATGGTATGCTATAGACTTGTCAATAATTATATAGGGCAGCTGGGTTGAGTGATGTTTTTTTTTTTGAAGAGGGGCATACCACCACTTGCTTCAGGCCAGTGGCATCATCCGTTTCTCCAATAACATCTCCACCATGTCTCATACACATATTGGTCAAAAGGCACATGGATCTAATTTACAGGTGGCTGAATTTATCCCAGAGAAGACACTGACCACTTGAAAGAGTCCCAGATTACTTTGCAAGTTGTTACCTCTGTGATTTCATGACATGGCCCATCCAGCATTCATCTCAGAGCAATATAAGTGATTTTTTTCCTCAATGTGCTTGCAAACTTCTTGCAGTTAGGTATAAATAATTGAGTTTTTTTAATTACTTAATTCTTCAAAACAGTTACAGACATGATTTTTTTTATATATAATAGATTGTGAAATGGTTTGAGGGAAGATCAAAGCTGTGGAAGAACTCTTTCCAGTTCAGGGGACAGGTTTTAATAATCTAGTAATCCTGATTGTTGTTCCCATTCTGGGGGAAAAAAAGGCTGTATCTGATAGACCCTTGTTTAATTAATTTCTGCATTTTCAAAAGTACTGTCTTGAGAAGACCAGTCTGCAGTATATGCTTTGCTATTTTCTGAAATGAAGTTTTAATAATTTATCAAACATGAAATATAGATTTATTTTGTATGGGTCCTACTCCAAGAACTATTTGAACATTTTGAAAGAAACACTATAGTTGTGAATTGTTTTGCTTATGGATTCCCTTTCTATTTAAAAAATAAATCTATATAGACCTACAGATAATGCATTTCTGCTGTGATTTGGATGATGCTCAGGCTGAGATTGTGTGTGTAAATTTAATTGTACTAGAAAACAAATGAGTTGCACATATAAACAAAACTGGATTGTGTGTGTGTTGTGTGTTTAAAAGTACATATTAGGAATTTTGCAAACGAGTATCCAGTAATAAAGAAAGGTCGGGGGTTGGACAGTGAATAAAAGTCAGAACGGAGAATGAAGTGCTTTCCTCGTTTAGGAGTGGGCACTGATAGAAACTGATAATGTTTGATTAATGAGAGGCAGCTTTGCAGTGGGTGAAAACATCTGTAAGAAATGATTTATTATTTCAAGGGTATTGGAAGCTTGCCGTATCTTGCAGATTTAACTATGTGTGCCTGAATAAAATAAATGAGATGCAACATGTGAAAAATGAAAACACATTACTTGCAAAGGATGTGTCACAAGCAGGGTATTTTCGTTAAAGTACACTTTGTCATGGGGATTTTTAATGTGGTTCTGAATACAAATCATTTAACTGGTTCATAAAATCAACTCAGTTGGAATTCTTGCATCTATCATCCAAGACAGAAATGGGGGTTATACTTAATGTGCTGTATCTTTCTTTAAATGTTCATGTTTTTATTGTGTAAAGCTACTGAAATGACACACATTGTCCTGACTTCGAGTGAAGGAATAACACGCTGAGGCTTGGAGTTGAAGCTCTAATGTTTATTGTCCTACTCTCCTTAACAGAATCCAGCTAAACTAAAATTAACTGGTAATGCTCAGAGAAAGAGTCCAAGAAATCAGGGCGGGGCCTTCTTTAGCCTCTTGGGAGGGAAGCATATGGATTTAGTACTACGCATGCGTTTCTCCCCCTGGATGGAGCCCCCTCCTCCGCCAGTTATGTCCCTGACACCACCTTCCCCTCCAAAAACACATTCCGTCGAGTCCCCCTCCCCTCCAGTGTCCTTGTCTCTGTCCACTTTCTCATGGGAGTCCATCTCCTATGAATTCTCATGGGAACTGGGGAGCAGGGGCAGCTCTTCCAAGGAAGGATCTTCAAAGGAAGGAGAGCTGCTGTCATCCAGATCTGATAACATCTCCTGCGCAGATGGCTCTTCCTGCAAAACAGCTAGAGGGTTAGAGAAGTTTTCCCCCCTCCCTCTTGGGAAATGTATGCCAGAGGTGGAGGGCTACGGCTCAGCCTCCTCCCTTCGCTCAGGCCCCTGGGCCTGTTGCGGGGGTGAAAGTTGCCAACTTACTAACTCCTCTGCTTGGTGGTTTCCTCCTTGTTCGGTCGAGGGATCAACTTCTGGGAGCTGGTGAGGCCTTGGCTTGTGAGGGAAAAGCTGATGGAATTTGTGCACGAGCAAAGGTGCATGTACGTCTTTGGCATTTTCCAGGACCATTCCGTCTGAGAATACCCCTTCCAGTGTATCAAATATTGGATGCCCCTGCCCCTCCGCCTTGAATCTAAAATGTCTTCAACTTCATACTCCTCTTACCCGTCTACAAGAACTGGAGGTGGGGGGGGGAATCTGTGAATGCAAGGTGCTTATGGGGGTATTCCTTGACCAACAATGATCTGTGGAACACTGGATGGATTTTCATTGAGTCTGGAAGCTGCAAACTATAAGCCACTGGGTTTATCTGCTGTAACACCATGAAAGGGCCTACGAACTTAGAGTCCAATTTTTTAGAATGCCTGCTAGAGGTTAAAAACTTGGTAGAGAGCCAGACCTTGTCTTCCACATTAATCGGCGGCCCTTCTTGTCTGTGTGCGTCTGCAGTTCTCTTATAAGCAGCTTTGGTGGTGTCTAGCTGCTCCTTTAATAGCTCATGAGCAGCTTGTTGCTTTTTAACGAAGTCTGCAGCCGGAACTGCTCCCTGTTGCGAGGAAGTGGGAAATACCCGCGGATTAAACCCATAGAGTGCTTGGAAAGGGGACATTTTAGTTGAGGAATGCACTGAATTGTTATAGGCAAATTCTGCCATGGAGAGCAGGTCTGGCCAATTGTCCTGGCGATAGTTGATGTAACATCTGAGATATTGTTGCAATATCTGGTTAATTTTTTCAGCTTCCCCATTTGTAGAAGGATGATGCGATGAGGATAAGTGTATTTGGACCCCCAATGACTGAAAAAGCGCCCCCCAGAACCTGGAAGTAAATTGACAGCCGCGGTCACTAATTATGTGATTAATCATGCCTCTATGCCGAAAGACAAAAACAACAACAAAGGAGCGCGGTGGCTCAGCAGGTTAAACCGCTGAGCCGTTAGTCTGCCGACCATAAGGTCGGCAGTTCGAAACCGCGGGGTGGGGTAAGCTCCCGCCACTAGCTCCAGCTTCCGCCCACCCAGCGGATCGAAAGCATATGCGAGTAGATAAATGGGTACCACTTCGTGGGTCAATTTGCCGGCGTCCAGCGGAGGGTCGTCCTCGTTCCGAAGAAGACCTAGTGAATCCCGGTGATGACGGCGGAGGACGACGGATCCGGAAAAAGAACAGCTTCCTGGACGTCAGCAGCCGGCACAGAAGCGAGGCATGTTGGGGCTTGTAGTCCAGTGCCTGCAGCCGAAGAGCCGGTTCCCTGCCCTCTTCCCTATCGCGCGGTAAATTTACAAATGATATGTGATGTATAATTGGAAAAATGTACTGATGTTGTTGTAAGCCGCCTAGAGTCCTCCAGTAGGGAGGGGATAGGCGGGGTATAAATAGGATAAATAAATAAATAAATAAATAAATAAATAAAACTGTGCTGTTGCTTGTGCAGAGGGAAGGCCTTTGCAGGGAATAAAATGTCCCATTTTTGTAAAACAGTCCACAACCACTAATATGGAAGTAAAACCTTGGGCCGGTGGCAAGTCAGTGATGAAATCCATGGAGACGGTGTCCCAGGGCTGGGGGGGGGGCATGGGCATGGGCTGTAAAAGTCCTGCTGGTTTTCCTGTGATGGGTTTGGCGCGTCTACAGGTGTGACAAGAGGCCACGTACGTCTTTATGTGTGCAGCCATCTTAGGCCACCAGTAGTCTGAGAGCTCTATGCAGGGTTTTGAAAACTCCTCCATGTCCGGCCGTTTGGCTGTCGTGACATAGCTTTAGCACCTCTTCCCTCAGGGGGATGGGAACGTAAAGCTGTCCGCTATGCCAAAGAATCCCTGCATCTACCGTGAACGGGGAAAGAGTTCCTTGCTGGGCCCCCTGGAGGTCATTCAGCCTAGCCCTTGCATACGGGTCCTGCTGCTGCTGAGCTTTGATTCTTCCAAAGAGATCCTCCGCCTGCCTGCTGGCTGCTAAGATCTCTGTTTGGTTTCCTTCAGGAGGCCTCTCAAAATTGTGAGGTTGTAAAATTGTAGCCTGAGCAGTTTGGAGGGAGGCTGGAATGTCCTGAGGCTGTCGAGATAATGCATCAGCCAGCCGATTCTGCTTGCCAGAGATTATGAAATTGAAACGGGAGAAAAACTGGCTCCATCTGACTTTGCGTGGAGTGAGTGACCTAGTATTTTGTAAAAGTTCTAAATTCTTATGATCTGTGCAAACTTTTACCGGAAAGGTCGCCCCCTCTAGCCAGTGTCTCCACTCTTGGAAAGCTGCTTTAATTGCAAGCAATTCCTTGTTAAACACATCATAGTTTCTCTCTGCTGGTGATAACGTGTGAGAGAAAAAGGCACAAGGAAGCATCCCCTCCCCTTTTGGGTTCTCAGCCTGCAGAAGTACAGCTGCTATTGCAACATTAGATGCGTCTGTGTGGACAATGAATTGCCGCTCTGGGTCGGGGTGTCTTAGAAGAGGTTGGGATACAAAAAGTTGTTTAAACTCTTGGGAAGTAGCCTGCTGCTGCTCGCCCCAGAAGAACTTTGTCCCTTTCTTTAAGAGTTGATAAAGGGGGCGTGCATATTTGAATATGAATTTGTGATAGAAATTTGAAAATCCGAGAAATTTTTGTACCTCCTTGACATTACGGGGAGGGTTCCAAGAGAGAATTGCCTGGACCTTTGAGGGATCCATGGCTATGCCTTCTGTGGAAATTCTGTAGCCCATATAGTCCAATTGAGTTAAATCAAAGGCACACTTCTCTAGCTTGGCAAAAAGCCTGTTCTCTCTTAGTCTTTGTAAAACATTGCGGACATGGGTTATATGAGAAGTTGGATCCTCAGAAAATATTAGGATGTCATTGAGGTAAATGACTGCATACTTATCTAGTAAATCTGAAAAAATGTGATTCATAAATCTGGAAAATACAGCCCCACAATTACTTAGTCCAAAAGGCATGACCAAATATTCAAACTTACCACATCTGGTATTGAAGGCTGTGAGATATTCGTGCCCTTCCTTCATTCGGATCAGATTGTAGGCATTTCTGAGATCCAACTTAGTAAAAATGTGTGCTTTTTGTAAGCGATTGAGCAGGTCTGATATGAGAGGTAGCGGGTAGTGGTCTCTAAGAGTAA
Source organism: Charina bottae (assembly GCA_023362775.1). Taxonomy (NCBI): domain Eukaryota; kingdom Metazoa; phylum Chordata; class Lepidosauria; order Squamata; family Charinaidae; genus Charina; species Charina bottae. Next base: position 29,307,532 of record JALMGJ010000003.1, on the reverse strand, counting down.
CTGCGTTAAGTGCACTGTAGTCATGAACTGTGCGCATGGGAGTCCCCCTTCCATCCCTTTGTGCTGAAGGTGTGAAGGGGTCCGGCTTCTTTGGTGCAAAGAAGTTAGGGGCAGATGCTGGAGATGTGGACGGTCAAATGAATCCTTTCTTGAGGTTTGTATCCAAGTATTCTTTCAGGGTAGCTAGTTCCTTGGGCGACATAGTATAATGCTTCTTTGCTGGAATCTTGGCTCCTGGTTTTAGGTCGACAGTACAGTCGTACACCCTATGGGGTGGTAATGCTGTAGCCTCCTGTTCGCAGAAAATATCTGTGAAGTCTCCGTACTTGGTCGGCAGCTGCGCCCCCCTGGTCTCCAAGACTGCTGCCATTTTTGGAGAAGGTGAGGCTGCTTGTAATTTGTGGTGCTGGCAGTCTTTTGCTGGGAAGGAAATTGCTCCTGTCACCCAGTCCAACCATGGGTTGTGAAGCTTTAGCCACGGCGTGCCCAGGATTATAGAAACTTGTAATGATGCTGTGACATAAAGCTGAATCCACTCAGCGTGAGCTCCAATCGTTAGCTGAAGTGGTTGTGTGCAGCGTACGACTGGGCCTGCTTTGAGGGGTTGACCGTCAATGGTTTCAACTTCTATGGGACTTGGTAATTCCAATGTTGGAATATCCAACTTTTCCACTGTTTCTACATCTATAAATTTGGTGGTGGCACCGGAGTCAATGAGAACGTCTAGTGCAACTTGCAGCTTGGAGTCTATGGTTAGTGTGGCTGGGATAGAGTAAAATGTGTGGCTGAAATCTCTGGAATGAGCTCTTCTTAATTGCTGGAGGGCCTCCCTGTGGAGCTCTGGTGAGGGAGGCCGCCAAAGTTTCCCTGGTTGGAAGTAGAGGCTGGGGCCGGTCTCTGCTCTGCCGCTTGGTCTGGTGCTCTTGCTGGAGCTGCTTGGCCTCTGACCGGACAAGCCCTTATTATGTGACCCGAGGCCCCACAATAAAAGCAAAGGGCTCTCTCCCGCCGTCTCTGTCTCTCAGCATCAGAAATTAGCCTTCGTGATGCTCCAATTTGCATCGGCTCCTCTGCTCCTGGGTAAGCAGAAGTGGTGGGGAAAGCTGTAAATCCGGGAAGCGTCGGTCTGAATCCTCCTCTGCCTCTCCCCGGCCGGAGCTGCCTTAATTCTTCCAGACTGGCGTCTATCACTACGGTCAGCTGGTATAAATCTTCCAAGGTTGCTGGGGTGCCTTGCCTTACCAGCTCGGTCTTAATCTCTTCATCAAGCCCTTGTTTAAACTGATATTTTAAGGCAATCTCATTCCAGCCCAAGTCTCCTGCTAACAGTTTGAAATCCGCAGTGTAAGTTCCCACTCTCCTATTGCCCTGTCGGAGCTTTCGAATTTCCCGGCTGGTGGTGACTTCTCTGATCGGTTCATCGAAGTGGGCTCTGAAACGGTCCATAAAATTCTGGTAGTTGTTTAGAATTGGGTCATTGGCTTCCACCATTGGGATGGACCATCTGGCAGCTGATCCTTTCAGTAGGCTTAAGATGAAGGTGACTCTGGTTCTGTCTGTTGGGAATTCAGCTGGTTGGCTGTCAAAGAACATGGTACACTGAGTGAGAAAGGTTGTTAGTTGTGCAGTCTCTCCCCCAAATTTTTCCGGTAAGCAGCCCTGGGACCTCAGGACGACTGGCGGGGGTGCTGCTGCTGGGCCCGGCTGCGGTGCGACTGGAGCTGGTTGCTGTAACTGCTGTAGCATGGCTGCCTGTAGGGTATTAACCTGAACATCAACCTGCTGTTGGTGTTGCTGGAGGGCCGTCGCAAGTTGCAGTATTGCCTGCTGGAGTTCCTGTGCCTCCGAAGACATTCTCCAAAATTCTTTCCCCCTCCCTCTTTCGATGGGAGTTAGGAGTTTAGCTGGATTGATGTCCTGACTTCGAGTGAAGGAATAACATGCTGAGGCTTGGAGTTGAAGCTCTAATGTTTATTGTCCTACTCTCCTTAACAGAATCCAGCTAAACTAAAATGAACTGGTAATGCTCAGAGAAAGAGTCCAAGAAATCAGGGCGGGGCCTTCTTTAGCCTCTTGGGAGGGAAGCATAGGGATTCAGTACTACACATGCGTTTCTCCCCCTGGAGGGAGCCCCTTCCTTCCCCGCCAGTTATCTCCCTGACACATATTTGTGGGGGGAGGGATGAGTGGAGGTGGTGAGAGGATTCTTATTTTGAAATGAAAGTGTAAACTCTACTGATCAACCTTTGTAAACATGAGGAATACTACAACATTACAATTCCTACAATAAATTCCACTCTTCTGCAAAATTATAACCTTTATTATGAATATAAATTAAAATGTAATCTCCGATGTTGCCTAATTCCATTCTATCTACCCTTCCTCTTTGGTAATGAACATCTTTCTTTCCTATCTGCTATCTTGGCTGAATGCCTTTCTCCATTTCTACAAAGATAATTGAAGACTGCTCTACTCAGTACAGTAGATCAGGGAAATGATTTCATGTAGGTATCAAATTTCAGGCTCAACTTGGATTCCTGTGAAAATGCATCTTCTCTCAACAGTGAAATATGTCATTTTAAGATTAAGGGTATGTAAATTAATCTACTTAAGACCAAGCGGGAGAAGGAAAGTAGTCATTTTTAAATACTGCTAGTGCTAAATTCTATTACTAAATAAAATAGAATATCCTTGAGTCAGTCTTGACTCCAGGTGACTTCATGGATGCATCCATGTAGGTTTCTTGGCAACAGTATGGAAATGGCTTGCTGTTGCCACCTTCTAGGATTTTTTTTTTTTTACTTACCAGGCTAGACTGGGATTTCTCAATGGTCTCTTGCCCAAGTATTAACCAGGCCCGGCGCTGCTTAGCTTCAAAGCCCTATTTATGCAGGCCTGATCATTCTGTGCAACCTGCCCCTTTCTTCATTAATGATCTGCTGTAAGAGACATGATTTTGGAAAGGGACTTTAGGAAGGGCTTCATAATTGATATTCAGCTTCCAGGATGTAGCCTGAAAGCAATCTGATGTTCAGGCCAATAACATTTACATATGCAATACTGCATGGACTGCTGCACTTGAACAATTTATGGGATTAGTTAATCCCTTTAGGACATTCTTTAAATTTAATATTAGAGATATTTGTGTGCATTTTTATCATATAGCCCCATAGTAATATTTTCTAAGAATTAAAACAGAAGGGAAAAGGTATTTAGAATAGTTAGTACAACATATTTAATTAGCAGAAAATGCAATATAAAATGAAACATGTGGCCTTGGCACTTTGTGGGTAAAATGTTTGTGTGGTGAGCAAAATTAGTAAACAGTTCAATTTACCTACATGACTATAAACCCATATGGCTTGATCCCATGGTCTGTTATCAGCAGAATTGTGTGGGATTGGCTGCTAGGACTATGAAGATCATTAGGGGAAAAAAAATAGCTGGAGCCTACTGCTGGCATATTTTAATATCTATCAGGGAGGCTTTAACTTAGCTTTCTGCATTGAGGAGGGGAGTGGCTCCTTACTCTGAGATTCTGTTTTTTACTCAAGCTGAAATTCAAAAGCTGTCTTATTTCCTTGTGTAACACATCTTGGTGGTACTGTGTTTGGATGATACAAGATTCAAGAGGTGAAATGGCAAGTCTGTGTGACTTACAAAGTGAGTTACAAAGTTCTCTTCCGTTTTCGAGATGCATTATATAAGGAATACCCTATATGGGTGAATTCTGTTTCAGTCCTGTAATTACAGTTTCACATACTAATCTCATTGCTGTTGTTTTCCTTTTTCCCCCCCTCATCACTTACCATTCTTTTCATTTTACTGCTTTCTTGAGAACTAAATAGAAGTAATGATGTGCAAACTTATTTAAATCTTGGCTGGGTCATGAATTGTGAGAACCTTTCTTGAATAAGCTAAAAAATAGAGTACAGTTTTGTTGCATGTATTCCAAATATGCTTGCTTAGTGTTTTGTATAGGGAGAGGGGGGAAGGTATTATTCCTCTTAGACTAAAAGCTGTGGCTAAGTATGCTCCATGAAATTTTACCCTTCTTCTTTTGTACGCACACCCAGATAAATCAAACAGCAATGAAACATTCAGAGTATAGAGACAACTGGCCCGTTCCCTGTACTTTGACTGAATACCAACTATACATGACATTACTAAATTGATGAATTAATGAAGAGCCTGTAAATCCATTTCTATTTAAATATCTCAAGTCAACTTAATCAATGACAGTTTAATTAGAGAGTAAGAGGTTAAAATAATGAACTTCTGAGCATGTGCTAACAGCTTTCGACAACTAGCCTGAATACCAAATTCACAGGTACAAAATATATTTCAGTTTAAATTAAAGGTAAAAAGTTAGAAGGCAAGGAACACTTGATTTGCAATATGATCAGGTAGGGAAGCTAGGGAAGATTATATTGTGAGCCCATGGCTTTCATATTTGAGGAGCACTGCTAAATAAAACAGAGGCATCTCTAAGAGCAACATGCAAAAACTTACATACAGGTTAAACTCCAGATGAATATATGCATGGTTTTCACCAAAGATTGCATTGCATTTTGGGATATATGTTCTTAAAGGCTTCTAAATTCTTCATCGATTACACACATTTGATTTACACAATAACCTGAAAACTTTAACTGGGATTGATAAAATTATACATGTAAATAACTACAATGAGAATACACAATGTTTTGCCTGAATATATTGTTGAGAATTTGGGGGCAGATATTGGCAACATCTCATTTTAATTCTAAGTATACCGTAGATGTCCACACTGGGAGGTTAATATATGTACTTTGCAGATACTGTATTTTCTTTGAAAAATTAAGAAGCAGTTCAAAATTGCAGTTAATCTTCAGGTAGTAGTTTGAAATCAACTAAAATACTAGATATTCTTCAAATATAAATGATTTTGATTGAGTCTTCACCATACTTTATGGAATCATAGCTAAACTGGAATTTTCTGCCATCAAATGGAATGGCCAAAAGAGGGACAAATTGAGCATTACAATGCAAGTTCTGTCCCTTACATACAGTATATGCACGTGGTATCACAAGACATGTATAAAATGGGCAGAGCTTGAGTTATGATGTCATAACACTTGTTCTGTTTGTTTCCCTTCTCCTTACCCCTGTCCCGACACTCATGATATTGGCAACCATTTTAGATAATTCTAACAGGGATCTGGACAAATTCTTGGTGGGTTACATATGGAATACAGAAATCATATCCTGAATACCAGTTGCTAGGGAGCAATAGAGGAGAAGGGCTGTCAGCTTCCTGTCCATATCTATAAATTTTCTGGTTGCACCTACTCACAATTCCCTTCCCCAGATTAAATTGGACCTGTTTCTTGCCATTCTACTGAAAACTGCACCAGTCCTTAAGTTTCCTTCTGTGGGATTTGCAGACAGTATCACACATTATTCCTGTCTTTCCAACCTTTCTATATTGTGGTATTTTCCTGAAGAAACTGCTGTCAGCAGAATGGGGAGAAAGAGCGAGAAGGAGAACAGCTTTGGGAGGCACATACAATTTTCAAGGCAGGGAATGGAGAAGAATCACACAAGCTAGTTCATATAACATTGGACTTTGCCACATGAAAGTAGCTTCAGCCATGATGCTAAGGATGCTTTGCTGTGTGTTTGTAATCATTCATGCAAAACTCAAATATTGGGCAGTGTAATCCCTCTGTACTAGGAAGAATGCTACTATATTAAATGGAAACATTTTAACATTTATTTCAGTGATTTTTAATACTGGTTCACTTCAAACATAGAAGTGATTTTCTCCTTTTGAACTTAAGAAAAATACAATTAAGAAAATGTGTACACACAAAAATGCATTTTAAATTACAGATGCTGTACATAGTTATGATCCTACAATAACTCTTAGGTGTGATGAAGAAGTGATTTCCAACCTTTGGAGAAACATAGTGTCATGTCATGCCAACTACCATGCTTTGGGGTTATCTCTATAACAGATGTAAACCCAAGGAACATATGGAAGAACAGCTGCACACTAATGTCCTATGGGTTTCAGCAATATCTTGACCCTTGTAAATTTTGGAAAGAGAAGAATTAGGTAGTTAAGAGTTTATGGGTATACTGCTGTGCAGTCACTCCTGTAATGTATAATTGAAGAAACACGTTGAAGGTGCTGGAAGCAAAAACTAACTGGGAAGAGCCTTACACATCTGTTGCTCTATTCTGAAGGGACTAAATGTTATCACTTAGCAGGCAACTCAGTATCTTGGCAAGCTGGTATTAGCAGATGTCTTTGTGCCAGCGCCTTGGCTTAGGGTCTTTGAAATCTATAATGCTACTCAGGCACTTTATCTTGCCTTAGGATTGAAGTTCAGAGCATATTCACAGCTTCTCTTCATGATATAGAAAAGAAATAGATTCTGTACCATCCATCAGTAAGGAGGCCAAAGGAAGACTGAAACAGCTTTTGCTTACTTAAATGCCCTTATTTTTTTCAAAATATTTTATTAAGTATTACAATTGTACAGCTAAAGGCTAATACAAACTACAAAAAATCAAAGGACTAGAAAGAAAAAAGAAGAAAGAAGAATGAAAAAGAAAAGAGAAGAAAGAAAAACTAAGAATATAGCAAAAAAGAAATATAAAGAAGAAACTTCCTACCTTGTCTCAACAAGTATAAACAATTTTAACAACTTATCACTTTCTCTTAAAATACAACAAACAATCTCATCATCCCATATTACATCTCTTATCTATAGGCAAATCCTTAAAACCTCATTGTTCAGTCCTGGTGCAAAAGTCCATTAAGGGTTACCAGAAATAACTATTTTAACCTTGATCAAGTATACCAACTTTATATTCCTTCCCTTTACTTTTAACAGGAAAGCCTCGTGTGGCGCAGAGTAGTAGGTGGCAGTATTGCAACCGAAACTCTCCCCATGATCTGAGTTCAATCCCAGCGGAAGCTGGTTCTCAGGTAGCCGGCTCAGGTTGACTCAGCCTTCCATCCTTCCGAGGTCAGTAAAATGAGTACCCAGCTTGCTGGGGGAAAGGTAATTACGACTGGGGAAGGCAATGGCAAACCACCCCGCTCTATAGCCTGCCAGGAAAACATCACGAAAGTGTCTGTAGCTTGAATCATGTCAAATGGATTTCTATTTTCTCAGTGGAAACGTTTCGCTCCTTATCCAAAGAGCTTCTTCAGCCTTTCAGCTCCTTGGATAAGGAGCAAAACGTTTCCACTGAGAAAATAGAAATCCAGTTGACATGATTCAAGCTACAGACAATTCCACCTGGATGACTCAGAACCTTCATAGACATATCACGAAAGTGGCATCTTCCCAGGGGTCACATGACTCGGTGCTTGCACAGGGGAACCTTTCCTTCCTACTTTTAACAATCTTGATCTTTAATCCCTTCAAATAATGTCCTGGAACTTGATTTCTTTTCTTTTTTTCTTTGTCCCTTCTCACCAAGTCTCCCAAAACTTTAAAAGGTCTCTTTTGCAAATCCAATATAGGGAAATTATAAAAGTCACTCTCCTAGTTGTTCGTTTGTATGTCCCTTTTAATTATTAAAACATCAGCCGGTTTCATTTGTATATCCAGTATTTCATCTTTTTCCAGATCATTCTTGTAGCCTGCCCATTTTTAAATCCACATACAAATCTATTTCGGTCTTATCCAGTAGAACTTGTTCCTCTTCCATAACACTATCTATGATGGCAGACATTCTTAAAATTAACTTCTGAGTCCATTGTTCCCATATACAGTATCCTTCAGTACATTCAATGTTAAGGTATTTTGCTCCATTGTATGTTAACAAGTCAAATAGATGTTCCTCTCCTTTAATTGTAATCTTTACTTCCTTTTAGCTCCCTCTAGTGTCCAACCTTCAAAGTCCCATCCTATCATATTTTTTTTAGAATACAAAACAGGAGCCATTTTCCCATGGGAAGGATTCATTCAATTAATTTCAAAATCCCATTTCAAGTCCATCTAGACCCTAAGTCTGTTTATAACTTTTCAAAACAACACTCTAATCACCCTTTTGCCTGAAAAGCAGTAACAAAGTAATTCCAAAAATGATTAAGAAATGAGGCTCGGCCGAGATTTGTGCCCATTTAGGCTACATTATGGTTGTGGGTGTAGATGGAATCCCTTGACTCCCAGCTGCACCACTCACCAGCTGACTGCAAAAACCTCAGTTTCTGCAGTCTACTTGCAAGGAGCAGCTGTCCGGAGTACATGTGGGTGATCCCACAATCTCTCCTTGCTTTGGAGAGATTTCACCAGCCAGGATCTGTCCCTGGCTGCCAATTTTCACCATAATGCCATCCCTGCCCCTTCAGGGACATCTAGCTCACTGTGTCCTCACCTGAAGTTCCCACTTAAATGCCCTTATGTTTATTTTATAGAGACTTTAAGAATTCTTAAACCAGAAGCTAAACCAGAAAAGGTATCCATTAACTGGTGTCATAAGGTTTTATGTAGTCATTCTAAATGCATGTAAGCTGTACAGATGCTCCTCCATTCCTCTATTTTTGTTGTCTCTTCATCTTCTATGTATAGAGGGTGACTTTAGTAGAAAGTGTCATTTGTGGTGGTGCAGAGGTCCCCACTTTTTCTTTTGTAGGGCTTTTAGATATTTAGACCTCTTAATGGGGAATTCAGAAAGCTAAAGGTGATCAGACTTCAGATAAGAAATCTGAGAGAAAGAATTAATGTAGTTTCAGCTTTAGTCCAGTTCTGAAATTGTAACATCTATGTTACATTGGGAAGTTGGCTTTTCATTCTATTATTTTATTATTTAGTTAAGTTTTGTTGGGGGCGGGGCTTGTTTGTTTTGTTCCTTTGAGTCAGTTTTGACTGCTAGTGACTGCCTGGGCAAGTCCATGTAGTTTTCTTGGCATAATTTTCAGAAGTGTTTTGCCATTGCATTCTTCCTGTGGCTGGGTGTGAGAGAATGACCCAGAGTAACCCAGCTGGCTTTATGCCTAAAGCAGGACTAGAACTTATGGTCTCCTGTTTCTAGCCTGTGCCTTTAACCACTATACCAAACCAACTCTCAGTTCTTTAACAGAGTTGTAATATATCCAGTGAATAATTTATAGAGTGGCGTAAAGAATACTAAATCAATAAGAAATCACATGGCTCTTACTGTTGCACAAATGCAAGTTCTGGTAACAATTTCTTAAAGTACATGATATATAAAATATGTATCATGCAGTGACCCTGCAGTTATTGTTTCTTTTCACTTCACAGTAAGTATATGATGATCCAGCCTGGATTTAAAGCTTCGCAGGTGGGTTGGGGGAAACCTTAATTCTTCCCCCATCACAGCCTATTGTGTTACAAAGAATCATACATTGCACTTGAGTAATTAAAACATCCATTAGTAGCAATAATTTATTCAGAAAATTAACAACTTACAATGCAGGGGTGGGGGGAAAGCACATTCTATTAAATAATCAAGTGTTTGAGTATGGGGGAGGATGATTAGTTTTCCTTCTCTGTGTGCACAAAATTACATACATGTTTAAGTTCTCAAATGCACAGGGTTAGATTCAACTTGGACAGCAGAGAACGTTTTTCAAGAGAAATGAGATTGTGTCAGACTTCCTGGCTTGAAGCTACCCAGACACTCATCATGGAATGGCTAAGTATTATTGCATACTACGATGAAACCACCTTAAACAATTGATAACCCTCTGTCAACACAAAGTGAAGATCCTTCATATACTAGTTTATTTTTCTGCCTTTCTTAGAGTCTAACAAATATTTAACCTTGCCCTTTCAGCCTTGGATCTAGGCAACTGTTGGTTATTGACATTTCTGCTTTAAGAAAGTCTATCTCCCAACATAATTCCCACAATAATGGGAAAGAAGAACTAGGAAAAGTCACCTTACTCCAGTAGGAGTTGATCTTTTTTTTCAGACAAAGTCTGGATTAAATTTATGGTCCTCTAAAGTGCCACCAGTCTCTAGGCAACTAAATTGCTACATTTCTAAGGTGAACACAACTTGTTTAGTCAAACTGTCATTTCATTTGCTGTATAATTTTTAGAAATAAATCTGAACATGTATGTCTCAACATCTGCTTAATCTACTTTTCAGATTTTAATTACACATTATGGCTTTGATATTTCCTATTTATTTATAAAAGTTATATGGCCACCTACTTTATACACATTATGTGTATAATTAAAGTATAATATATATACTTTCTGGAGTACAGTTTTCTCCAGAAAGGGAAGTTTGTAGACTGGATGAAAGTTATCCAATACTGTTGGGCTCAAGGATGCCCTCTTGAGTAGAGAGTGTGCCATCATGTCCTTCAAGACAGGAAGCACCACACTTTCCCACAAAGAGGAATTAATCACTGCTTGGTCTCAACTTCATGCCACCTTAACCAGATAATCAAGGCTAGATGTGCCTTGGTCATTTCCACAGGACCTGCCCAATTCAGAGCGAATCTGAGCAAATCTGTCCTACAGATGCCTAGAAAAGTCCTCCCAGCTGCCCTGCAAGGGCTCACCTAGCCTCTCCTTACCCAGAAGGGGCCTGATCACCTGAAACAGGGCTGATGGCTCTTTTTCTGTGGATGCAATAAGAGCAGAGAAGTAAACACATTTCATTGCTCTTACTGCCGTGAGGTAAGTAAAGGGTCTTGCCTGTGCCTTTGCTTTGGTCGGCTTTGTCCTTTGTTTTCCTCCAGTGGCCCTCTAGGCATTTCTTGGTTTGTTTCATCTCCAGGAGCTCCTCTGTAAACCAGGGGACCTGATGGGATCCACATTACAGAGAGTCAGCAACAGTACAATCTGATCCAAGGACTTTGTCACATGCTCATCCCAAGCCCCGACTAAGGCCTCAGCTGAACAATGCACTAGAGCCTTGGGAAGAACCCCAGGCTCCCTCTGAAACCCTACTGGGTCCATCACTGGCTTGGGGCAGGCTGATCAAATAGGCCAACCTCCCTGCAGTTGGAGGCAGCTACAGAGAACTCCAGGGCCAAGAGGAAGTGATTTGCCCATGACAAGTGAGTGATGTTAATATCCCCCAACCTCAGATCACCAGTGCCCCAAGACAAAAGCCAGATATAATGTGTAACCCCACTGTGAGTTGGGCCCCTAATAAGTTGGATCAGGCCCATGGTTGCCACCTCAGATTGCGGGCTGAGGGAGGCAGGTGGAAGTCCCCCAGAACAATCAATCTGGGGAATTGCACCAAAAATTAAGTCAAGGAGCTCAGGCAGGACTGCTTCCACACCGCAGCAAGCCCAACTGATCCTTACAATCCAATTTCACAGAGGGTTTCACATCTAGCTATGTCTGGGGCAGTGCTCCTAAAGGCCACTAGAGATTCCTGAATAACAACAGCTACACCCTCACCCCTGCCCTGGAGTCGCAGCTGGGGCCACACCCCAAACCCAAGAGGGCACATTTCTGAGAGAGGAACTCCCCCCTACCCATGCCCAACAAGGTTTTAGTGATGCATGCCAAGTCAGCCCTTTTATTCACAAATCATGGATGAAGTATGCTTTATTACAGGCCTACGTGGCATTTAGTAGCAGCAGCCAGACTCCAGGGCCTCCAAGACTTTAGAGACCAGGCTTTGGGGTGGAAGACAGGTGGCTGGAACACAACACCACTATTAAACACCAGGGTTGCCTTCCCTGAGAGCAGCCCATCCTGTGGAAGACCACTGACCTGGTCCCACTCCTGCTGTCACTACCTACCTGAGCACCTGAGTCCTCCATTGCACAGAGGATCTTCACTGCCAGGATGCCATAGCCACAGTTGTGATATGCCAGCCCAAGTCAACCAGCCTCCACTTTGTCCATGGCACTGGCCTCAAGATGGAGTTCACAAACAGACCCTCCACTCTCCAGCCACTTCCTCTGCTGAGCCGTGGTTCTTCCCAGCTCCTGCCTGACACTGCCAGACAGCTGAGCCAAAATCATCTGACCCATGGTCCTCTGAAGCTTCCTCAAATGCCACTTGCTGTTTGCGGAGTCTCCACAGCAGGAACGTGCCAGCCACAATGATGAAACTGCAGCTAGGATCCATCACAAACAGCTATACCACCTTTTTGCTGCCCAATCGAACACAAGTGGAACTTCTTTCCTACACTGCTGTTTATCCTGCTGGCCTGGACAACACCCACAAGTCCTCCTGGCAGCTAACTGCTCTGGGTGAGACCACAACCAACTTCTCCACACCATCTGCAACATCCAAAAACCAACTACAAACACTAAACTCAGCCACCATACATCCACCCTGGCTCTATGTCCAACACCCCCACACACACAAAACACCCCTAACTAACTAAAGATATATAAATTAAATATTATAAATTAAAGCTTTTTAAAAAAATAACTGGTTATATGCAAGCCTACAAATCTTCAACTGTTTCCTCTCACGTACCTTTATATCAGAATACTTTTTCTAAAAAAATCTAAAATGATTTCCTTTTCTTAACTTCATAGGTTTTGTGAAAGTCTTTTTGGCATAATCAATATTAAATTCACTGAGATTTTCCCATATAAGTAATTGCTTCATTCTAAGTGAAATGAAATAATGCTGCCAATATTAACTTTATTGAAATAGGATAGAATATTCAAATGGGATAATATAAAACTTCTCATAGTAATTATTCATTTCTTTGATTTGTATCTTGGCCCATCCCAAAAGCTTGTAATAAGAAACCATATTAATCATAATGCCTGCCAGAAAGATTAAAATCAAGTGTGCACTCATTTTTCCATCCAAATTTGGCTACCGCAATCTTATTGAGATGTTAAATTCAGACACTAGTGAATACATTAGTAAGTGTTCAGAAAAAGGTAACTGCACAAAGAAGCTGATTAGGCAGATTATTTGTTTATTTTTCTTATTAGATTTTTATCCTGCTGCAATTAACCCAACTTTCAGCGACTTACAAGTGCAACGAAAACAATACCAAAAAAAAGTAAAAGAACAATCAACTAGCTAAAAAACACTAGCAATCCCCTAGGTGTTACAACCCAAATGCCCTCTGGAAGAGCTTCAGTTTATTCCAAAAGATGGGCAGAGTAGGAGCTGATCTAACCTCAAACAGGAGGCCATTCCAGAGAGCTGGTGCTGCCACTGAAAAGCAACATCCTAAGTGATGGCCCCTTAACCTCCCAGAAATGGGGAACAGTGAGCTGCTTCTCCCAGCATGAACATAGTGTTTGGGCCAATATCAGTAAGGACATGGAGTCTTGCAAATAATCTGGTACCAATCCATAAAGAGCTTTATAGGTTAACACCAGTAGTTTATTTATTTATTTGTTTGTTTGTTAAATATATATGACCGCCCATCTCCCCCAACGTGGGACTCTCGTTTAAATTGCACCCAGAAGCTAATAGGCAACCAATGAATCTCAGTGCTAACTTAATTCTTCCACTCTCTTGAGTATTAACCTGCCATTCAAAGAAATCAGTGCAAACAAAAGTAGTGACGATGGTTGTTGTGGGTTTTCCGGGCTGTATGGCTGTGTTCTGGCAGTTTTGGTTCCTAATGTTTCGCCAGTCGCTGTGGCTGGCATCTTCAGAGGACAGGAGCACAGCTAGAAGGTTCTCTCTGTGCCCAAGTGGAGGGTGTGTCTTCCTGCTGGTGTTTATATCTGCTGAGAGGGTGTGTGTCTTCTGTGGGTCATTTACAAGAGATTAGGAGAGGGTTTATTGTGGTGATTAGGGGGTGTGGTGCTGTCGTGTGTGGGATTAGCAGATCTATTGTGTGAGTTGTTTGCATATTTCTGTGGTTGAGTAGAGTTCATTGACCTTTTGCAAGCTGTGTTTTTCAGGACTGGCAGCCAGGTTTTGCTGATCTTTAAACTTTCTTCTTTTTTATTGAAACTGTGTTGGTGTTTATGTATTTCAATGGCTTCCCTGTATAGTCTAACATAGTGGCTGTTGATGTTGTCCAGTATTTCTGTGTTTTCAAATAAGATTTGGTGACCAGTTTGTTTGAGAACATGTCCAGCTATTGCAGATTTTTCAGGTTGCTGTAGTCTGCACTGTCTTTCATGTTCTTTTATCCTGGTGTGGATGCTGTGTTTTGTGGTCCCAATGTATACTTGTCCACAGGGTATGCAGTAAACTCCTGCAGCGGTGAGGGGGTCCCTTTTTTCTTTTGCTGATTTTAACATTTGTTGTATTAAACATTAATTATTATTAATTTTATATTAATTTTATTGTATTAAATATTAAATATTAATTTGTTGTATTAAATTAACATTTGTTGTATATAAAAAGTAGTGACATTTTAAAATACTCTAGCTTTGTTTCATACCTTAAGCATCATGTGTTCAAAATTAATATTTAAAACAATGGCCTATATTTATTAGATTTAAATTCTTTTGTTGAGGAGTTCAAGGCATATCCACCTCCCATTTTTCCTCACAGCAATCCTTGAGGTAGTTTGGGTTGAGAAAGAATAACTGGCCTGAAGTCACCCAATGCATTTACATGACTGAGGGTGGTCTAGAACTGGGTCTTCCTAGTACAATTCCTACATCACAGCCACTACACCACCCTTATACAGCTGCATTTAACAGCTGGTTAACAGTTGTATCAGAACTACGATAGAGTTAAGCCACTAATATTCTTGATTGTGCAGAGTTCTATTTGTGCTTGAACAAACAAGAACAGAAGGATCCCCTCTAACTTTCCAAAAGTACTACTCTGTCCAGATCCAAGGACTTGGTGTGAAGGAAAAGGAAGAATGCATTTTCATACCCTATTCAAGCCTATAACTTGAACAAGACTGTGGTATGTTAATTCAAGGATATTTCATTTATACTTTGCACTAAACCATGCTTGTGAAATAGGCTATAGTTATTGAACGAACTGTCCTTGCAACAAGCTAAACCAAGAACAACTTAAAGATTTCATCACATCTCCTTCAGTCACCCTAATTCTGTTTTTGGCTTCTTGGCAATCCAAGAATAAGACGTATTTTTAAAACAACATCATTCACCTACGTTGTAATATACTTTGGCAATGTATATTTTTCAACAGGGTAAGAAAATACCTGTGTGCTTGTATGACTAATTATCATTTCAAACATTTATCATTAAGTAAACATCATGCAAGACAGCAAGATTGTCTACTTAAGCTGCATAATACTAGGAATGCAAGATAGCTCTAGAACAGAGGATTTCGTTGCCGGAATGGCTCTATTTATTAAGCTATGATAACGCTAATGTTCGTCTTTGATGTATAGCATGTGCGACTTCAGCTGAACTTGTAGAGAGCCTTAAGGATGTTTCATTGAACATTTAGTATGGCAGAAAGCCAGAATACATTTAGCCTAAGCCCAGATGACAGGTTGGTAATGAGGTAGTGATTGATGACCACTGCTTCCTTATGAAAACCTGCTTGATATGCTGGGGGGGGGGGAATGCATTGCCGGCTCTTTTCATTTCACTCCCTGTTATATTAGTTATTCTTACTGTAGAAGAGATGCATAGTCTTGGAGTTAAGCGCTCATTCCTAGATTGTACTTCAGCAGCAGGCTTGAATTTCTTAACACCACCATCTGATGGCTATATTTATGTATAATCTGGTTCTTGAGTTTTATTGTCAAAATCATCTGCAGTTATGTCCCCAGTATTAATACAGTAATAAAAACCTTATAATACTTTCTGATTTTTATAATTTTACAGGACAACTAATTTTAAAAAATACATTTTGTTCTCATTTGAAATAACAAATTTGATGTAAAAGTTATAAAACTGTACCAAAAAAAGTATATACTTGAATATATCTAGAAAAATATTTATTTTGCTCTTGGCTTTCCTTGTGCTCTCTTGACTTTTATTTTTTTATAAAACTAAGCATTGATTTTACTGTTCTAGATGTCCACAACTTTAAATAATAATTCAGATATGTTTATCCTCATAACTAATTGAAATAGTATCATTACACTGGAGGTAGCTTCTGGTCTTGTTTTACATATTGAATCCTTCCACTGTGGTAAGGTACTTTTAAAAAGACGTGTACTTTTAAAAATAGAGGAAAACTGTACTGCTGTATTTTGTCATGCTTCTCAATGGAGTTTCATGTCCATTTAATCCAGATCGATTCTGGGTGGCCCATGGAAGATGGTTGTCACGTCACTGGGGCCAAAGCTCTGCTCATTTGTATGTTCATGTGATGTTAACACACATACAAAAGGGGCGGGGATTCTGTGAACTCTAATTTGCCTGTTTTAACCCCCTCCCTCCAAATAATTGGTTTTAAGCAAAAAGTAGGTATAGATTTGGAGGACCCTAATTCTCTCTTCAGATACTGTATGGGCAGATCTCTATATTTTCCATATGTCATTTGGGGTATCACAGACCTCGTCCTTCTGTGCCAGACTAGGGAATACTTCTGTATGGGATTTATCTTATTATAGAAAGTATTTTGGCTTCATAAAGGCCCACATTTTGAAAATTAGTTTACTATCATTATATAAAATATGTAACAAGATGTTGTAACCATGTTTAAGGTAAAGGTTCCCCCCGCACATTTG
This sequence comes from Charina bottae, assembly GCA_023362775.1. NCBI lineage: Eukaryota > Metazoa > Chordata > Lepidosauria > Squamata > Charinaidae > Charina > Charina bottae. Next base: position 29,290,988 of record JALMGJ010000003.1, on the reverse strand, counting down.
TGCAGTCGTGTCCGACTCTAGGGACCGGTGCTCATCTCCGTTTGTTAGCCGAAGAGCCAGCGTTGTCCGAAGACGCTTCCGCGGTCATATGGCCACATGACACATGCGTAACGCTGTTACCTACCCACCGAAGTGGTACCTATTCATCTACTTGCATTTGCATGCTTTTGAATTGCTAGGTTGGCAAGAGCTGGGGCTAGTGCGGGAGCTCACTCCGTCACGCGGGGCTAGGGATTCGAACCTCCAAACTTGCGATCTTCCGATCGACAAGCCTGGCATCTTACCCGCTCAGCCACCACGCCCCTTAACCATGTTTAGAAAGGCTTATTTATTTTAGATCATATTATACTCATTGTTTTTCTGGTATGTATGTATGTAGCAGTTCTGGTGAATATTTTATTATCTGGCCTTATGGCTGGAATAAACTGATTTGATTTGATTTGAAATGCTTTGAGGGAGCAGGAAGTTTCCTTGTTACATAATGTGTTTGTTACATTGTATAAATGTAAATTTAAAAATCTAGGGAATTGGCTTGTCATATTTTTACAGTGAAAAAATAATGAACGTTATTTGCATGGGAGTTCTTGCACCGATGACCTCTAATATCTAAGTATGTAAAGTTATCAGATATATTTGTTAATGCACAGTACTGGGTGCTTTCATTGATCTGTTTAAAGAAGTACTCTTAGAAAGCTCAGATATTAAAAAGTGAAATTGGAGTTGGAATTTGTAGTCTCTTTTCCATTTACCAAGATCATACCTCATTGGAAATTCAGTGGAGCGGTGACTATATTAAGGATTCATTACCTCTGTGCCATCACCAAACAAGTAAAATGACCGTATCGTTGCTCTTATACCAATTTGCATGGCTCCAGTTTCACCACTAACTGACATGAACCAGCAATTTCCTAAAGAACCAAATGATCTTTGGTTCATATAAACATCTCATATCAGACTGATTCTACAATAATAAAGGAAATACTCAACAGCGAAATTAGGGAAATAAATTGTAAAGAATCATAGTAAAAGTAACAGAATGTCATTTGAATTATCTGTGTATCTACCAGGCATAGAAACCATTGTAAATAAGAGAGAGAATATTGATGAACAGGAAGTAAAAGGCCATCATTCAGTGAAAACACCACACATTTCATGGAGAAAGTACCAGGTTTAGTCCCCAGCACATCCAGGTAGGATTACATTGGGGGGAGAGGCTGGAAGAGCTGTTGCCATTACAGACTCTACACTGTATATTATATATGTATTATATAAGTATATAATACATATATTATATATATATATATGTATTACAGACTCTACAATTCTCTTCGATTGAGACTCTACACTGCCTAGCTGAAACTCTCCACTTTTTCTCCCTCTTTCTAAAGACAATGCTGAGTTAGATGGAATACTAGTCAAATTTGGTATAAAATTTCAGGGATCCTAATGGAAGGAAGACTAAGAAAGGAAATAGAAAGCAAAAAGGAGGCAGGATTAAAGAAGGAGAAAGATTTAAAACTCAGTAGAAAGCACAATTGTGCATTGTGGTAAAGGGGTCAAAGAAAAGAATTTGGAAGGAGCTTAGCAGCCTTTCTTAATGGTTGTTTGGTGGAGGAAACAATATGTTCAAAGACAGGAAGAGTTTATTTTCCAGTAAAGCTTGTACTTGACCTTCAGATATGTAGATCAAAGTTTGCTAGTTTCAAAGTGTTGAAGAAAGAAAATGGGGGAAACTGAATATATAAAATATGTGAAGAAGTGATGAAGAACTACAGTATGAGCAGATTAGTTATATAAAATGAATGGTATTATCTCTATAGAAGAAAAAAACAGATATGCAGCTATAATATATATATAATATTTATGGGAGAATGATTCTGCACTTCAGTTCTCGAGTCTCTTGTTTTTAGGGATGTTAGAAGAAGTTAATCTTTGTAAATTCTAGTAATAAAGAGTTGGACACAGGGACCTACCTACCTACCTACGAAATAAATGTCTGACTAATACCAAATGGTCACAATGCTAAATCTCTGATTCAATGAGTCATATAAACATCCAACAATAAAACTTCAGGTTTAATGCTACTGCTAATGAAAAGCTTGTATTACCCCATGTGACAATGTGAACTTGGTACACCTTCTGAAATCTTAGAAATTCCTCCTGTATATGAATTAGCATGAGTAGAAAAAGAATGTGTGCCCCAAATGTTAAACTACCTACATAAATGTATGTATGTATTATGCTACCATTTTTCAGGGTAAGCTGTATTATATACAGCATAGTAGAAGTTAGAAGTACTGTAGCAAACCCAAGAAATTAAAGACATGAGTTACAAACCCAAGAAATAAAAGACATGAGTCACAAACATAACTGTCTTGATAATTGAGACATTAACTTTCTGATCCACGCTCCTTGTTGCCTCACACAACCTAACATTTGCTGCAAATTGTTTGGCTTCTCAGCCAACAACACAGCATCGTTTGCATACAAAAAGTGCACTTATAATACAACCTAATAACCATGAGCATTCCTGATTCATTTATCCATAAATATATTAAACATCCAAAGGGATATCACATATTGTTGTCTTACCTCTGTTTAATGTTGAACCATTTGCTAAGCTTTACATTTATTCTCACATATACTCTGCTTCTATCATTTACCTCTCTTATTGCATTCAGTAATCAACCTTCAACTCCAATTGTGATTAACTGCAATTTTTCACTGTAATTATATATTGTTTTAGTTATTGTATTATTATTGTGGCATTAGCTTTGGCTGTGCTCCTGTACACCTATTAGAGTTGGTTGACGTAAATAGCAACTAATCATACAAAACATCCCATAATTCTTGCCTATTAGCCACTTTTGCTAATCACCAAACATTAAATAAACTTTTGCAAACTCATACATTTCTTAGTGATCTGCTGAAAAGCAAAAATCTGCTCTGCACATCTCCTGCCTGGTATAAATCTACATTAAATTTCCCAAATTTTGCTCATTTTCATCTCTTCTACCCTTTTAATTAGAATTTTACTAAATACCCAGGCACGCATAACAAACTAATCTTCCTGTCAGTTTTTGCATTCACTATTTTCCTTTGTATAGAAGAAAAATAACAGTATTTTTTCAGTCATCAAGCATCTACGCTGTCTTCACAAACACGTTAAATAAGTCACAAGCTACTGCATAATCAGACTACATCTATATTTTAATATTTCTCTAATTATACCATCCATATCTGCACCCTATGATTTTTCAACATTCTCACAGCATTTATGACTTCCTTTTCAACCATTTTTTTCTTCAGACACTAACATTTACAGCATTATAAATAGCATTATAATTTCAATTCCACTCTTTGACATATCACTATAATTCCCATACAAATCTCTAAAATGCTCCTTCCAGCGTTCCCTCACTTCAGTTTCATCCCAAATCATTTCATCACTTTTATTTTTCATTGCATGCACTCTGCTGGAGGCCCCGTCTTTAACCCTCTTCACCCACTTCCAAAACAATTTTTTTTATTTCCATCAAAATTGCCCTGTATTTTGTCTGCCTCTTTTTGTGTTAACCATTCCTTTGACTACATTGCTTGCAACTATTCTGCCTCTTTAGACACAGTATATATTACTCTCATCCTCAATTTTTGTACCAATCATTCTTTTATATGCATTTGTTCTCATCCTTGGCTTCTCTTACTTCATCATCCCACCAAACATTTTTTTTTGTATTTCCCATTAGTGAAACTCCTCATACCTCTGTGACACTTTGTGACATCATTTCGTTCCAAGCAGCTTCCACATTATATTTCTTTATGTCCTCTTTCCATTAATTCTATTGGGTGATTAATCTACCTTCTCATAGTTTTTCATACAGGATTCGTACTTTCTCCTCCTGTACTCATTCTACTTCCACTCTCATTTCCTTTTCTTTTCTTTTTCCCCATGTCCATTTTCCACTCTTGACACTAGCAAAAACTGCTTGTCCCACATTGAGAATCTCATTTCACTTTTGTATTCTCTGTTTTTCATGACTTGTATTTATTATTATATTTATTCTTCTGCCATGTGTTTGTATCAATAGACTTACGCTTAAACCATATTTTCAAAACATACAGATTTTTTCTAAGTAGATATTCATCCTTTGGTGTCTGAGTAGCCCTATCAGTTTTCCTATATTCTCTCATCTCATTTCTTCCCATCGATTCATGTCACCTGGCAGAATAATGTTTTCCTCTGGTAATTCAGAATGTTGTATTATTTTGCCCATAACTTATCTGTGATTCTTCCATTATCAACATCACTGTTCATTGGAATATTACATGCAACCATCACTAATCTGTGGGTTCCTATTTTTTATATACACCCATAACAACCTAGATGATACCAATCAATACTTTTTGGCAGATATTTTAGCCTTTCATTCATGAATTCACTTCCCTGCATGAATGCATTAACTCCATTCCACAAGATCTCAAACCACCTTCATTCATATTGGTTATATCCTTCCTCTTTCTCTTAGTTTCATAGACACACAGTACATCTATTTTTGTTAATTGATTTTTTTACCATTTACTTCTGTCACAATCTTCCATATGCCATGCTTGTCACTAAATGGGCCGATAGATATTGACTTCACTTTTCATGATGGCTTTGGTTGAGACTTTCATATGAAGTTTTCTAGAAATAGAGAGAAGGTGTAAAGGAGGTTACCAAATTTAGTGTCCTGTCCCGACTGAGGCTCGAAGCAGGAAGGGATTAAAAGTTCTTTATTGACAAAAGTACAGCACAAGTAACGAAGGCAAGAGGTTGTAAAGGGCCCCAAAATGACCACGTTTTAGGCTCTGGGTTCGTGCTCACATGGGAAGCCGCCACGTGGTTGACGCAGTCGGGAGATCCGGGGCTAGTGCAAGGCAAAGTTCCAACCCGGTATCCAACAGTTCCGTCGGGTGAGAGTCCGGCATGCGGCTTGGCAAGGTGGCAGGAAGGGCTTCAGGTCCGGGGCGTGAATGTGCTACAAGGCAGGGTGCCGGCGTGGCACGAGGCAAGGCGTCAAGGCGAGGTTCTGGCGCAAAGCGCGGCGGCGTGGCAGGACAGGATTCTGGCACGGAGCTTGGAGCGGCAAGGCAGAGCTCTGGTGCGAAGGGCAGCGGTGTGGCAGGACAGGATTCCGGCACGGAGCTTGGCGGAGCAGCAAGGCAGGATTCTGGCTCGGGGTTAGGCTGGGTAGCAAAGCAAGATTCCAGCACGTGGCATGGCATAACAGCAAGGCAAGGTTCTGGCGCAGGGCTTGGTAGATCTGCAAGGCAGGATTCCGATGTGGGGCTCGGAGGAGCTGCAAGGCAAGGTTCTGACGTGAAGCTGGGCAGACCGACAAGGCAGGATTCCGGTTGGAAGTTCGGCTGGGTGGCAGGGCAAGGTTCTGGCTCGGAGCTTGGTGGTTTAGCAAAGCAGGTTCCTGAGGGTCCTAACGAGGATCTGGAACGGTTGTCTCCAGCACCGGGTGCATGTTGCGTGCGCCTTTTATCCCGTCGATTTTTGCGCCGTTTGCGAGCGGGAGCCAATTGCACCTCGTGTTGCTCTGCATGCCTTTCCCATCTCCTTTCTCACGCGCTGATAGGTGAGGGCTCTACATCCTCTGGGCTATCCCCAATCAGCTGTTCAGCCTCGGATTCAAATTTCACGCCCGAATTGCTAATTCTGGCCTCCTTTAACACGAGCCCTTCCCCTTCTGAATCTGACACAGCCTCCATCCTGACACTTAGTTGCACTCGTGCCAAAAGCAGTATTTCCTTCTAACGGTAAGAACAAGTAGTCAGTTTTGGCACATTTTGGCCAGTATGTCACAAACACAAGTAGTTCTATGCCCTGGTCACCTCACAGCTTGACTACTGCAATGCACTCTACATGGGCTGTCCTTGAAGACCTCCTGGAAGTTTCAACTGCTTCAGATGTAGCGGTGTGGGCAGTGATGGGCATGCCTCGGTATGTCCATGTAATACCTCTGCTTTGCGAACTGCACTGGTTGCCAATTTACTTCCAAGTGTGATTCAGGGTGCTGATCGCCACTTATAAAGCCCTACATGGCATAGGGTTACTTGAGGGACAGCCTGTCTCCCATAGTATCTGCCTGGCTGGTTTGATTTAGCAGGGTTAAACAATGCCATCTGTCAGGACCCCAGAAGCGCACCTTCTCAGTGGCAGCATCTGCCCTCTTGGATGAGGTTTCCCCGGAAACTTGAATGGCTCCCTGCTATCCCAAAGAGCCTTAAAGTCCTGGCTCTTCCCCCAGGCCTTTGGCGAGGATGACTGACGCCCCTTTCATTTTTTTGTTCCCCTCTGGGTTTTTTTTCCTTCACCATCATTGTTCTGTCTTTTGCTGTCTTTTGTTTGTTTTTTGCATTGATTTCTGTTCTTAAATGTTTTTAACAATTGTAAACCACCAAGAGTCGCTGGGAGTCGGGCAGCATATAAATTTAATAAATAATAATAATAATAATAATAATAATAATAATAATAATAATAATAATAATTTATCCCAAGCATTTTCATGGTATTCTGTGCAAGCTGGGATTTCTAATCTAGAGACTGTCTTATAAGACCTCATACTGTTGCCCACATCCCAACAATTTGGAGGTACGTTCAGTGTACTGACATACTGTATAGTATTCATGAAAATATTTTTCATATATTTTCTTCATTGGCATATTATAGTAGCATTTAATTTACTGCATACTCTTAATTCTTCCCTGGTATGTCTTTCTCTCTTTCTGCCTCTCCCTCCCTCCCTCCCTCCCTCCCTCCCTCCCTCTCTCTCTCATTCTCTCTTTGTGAAACCTAATTTTGTACTTCTCATTTCTGTGATTTCTTAATCTATACATTTAAATAATTGGCAGGATGTATAAACAGCTTATTTCATAATTAATTCACGTGCTTCCCAATTTGGTAACATCTGTATTCTTAGGCATTTTGGTTTGAACACAGTGATCCAAGCTGTTTGTGTATATAATTGAATGAATAAATAAGTAAATAGCTATAGTCCCCAACCTCTGTCTATGGAGCCCCAACAGTAATCTCTTTTTATCTTATAAAGATTGCATTTAGAAATACATTTATTTCTTGCCTTTGAGCATTTATTCATTCCACTGTACTAAAATTTGATTTATTTGATGATTTTGCTCCTTAGCTGTCAACCTCCACAAATGGCTTGTACAATTTAAAGAAAATGTGCTGTAGCAGTTGGCATTAAAATAAATCAGCATTTGATATGTAAATTTACACATTTGAAAGGTCAGTATTTAATCTGGCATTTGCTTACAGACTTGACAGTCACCAAGTCTTTTCCACATTTTTTTTCCTTAGTAAAATTAAAAAGGTGGGATACATCGTTCTGTTGTTGCCCATGTTTGATTTTCCAAGTGTTTAAAATATTAGGAATATGAGCCACTTAGAAATATCTCTTTATTGTGAATGTGCAAGGCACATTTCTTATGAGTTTCTGAACCTTGGAAAAATACTTATTTGTCCAAAATACTGTACATCTTAATATGAGTGGAAGCACTGATGTGTCTTACCAATTTTGTTAAGCAGTCTTGTATCCAGAGCTCCCTTATGAAGAAAAGCAGTTTGAATATTTCAAAGCATAGAATTGCAAAAGTTGGAGAGAACTCATTTCCAGTATTTTTAAATATTAGTTATCTTTTTGGCATTAAGTAAACTGAGGTATTCTAGCATTTCCTTCACTATTTCAAAAGTATATTCTACATAAGAATTTGTTTTCATAGCAATGTTGGGTTTGCACCTGTGCCACAATATGCCCTCCCCAGTTGGGCATCCTGGCACTAAATCCCTGGGAGACGGAGGGGGATAATTGCAATTTCTGTGCATATCTGAGCTATGTACATTCCTCTTAATGGTAGGTACTGTAAAAACAAAGGGAGGGAGGGAGGAAGTTCCACATTATTCTTCAAGTGGAGTAAGACCAAGATGTTTGTCAGGTTGACATTTGTGATTATCCTCCATTTCCTTCTCTTTCTTGCCAACAGGGAAGATTGGTCAGCCTCTTTTTAGATTAAGTTTAAATATGTATCTAGACAGCTGTTAATAATTACACAGCCTTGTATTTTTAAAATAACGCAGATGCTAATGCATCTGCCAAACTTTTTAAAAAGAAACTTGAAACAATCTCCATGATTTCCTACTTCTTCTAGAATTGCAGTTCTTTATTTCTGACTTGCAACATGTGCTTCAGTTATAACTGCAAATGACATTAATAAGTGTACCTTTCAATTTTTCATGGCATCCCTCGGTTACAACACTACATTAGTGCATGGTCAGATAGCTAAGATTGGATGCTGGGTGCTGAGCCATATGAAAGACCTATATGTGAAGATGGGGAGATCTGCATGGCAAGTAGAAGGAAGAAATCAATACACCTGTGCAATGTACCAAAGGGCCATTCACTTCAAGGGAGTCTTTGAAAAAGCATCCCTTAAATATGGCCCTGCAAAGCAACACCCCACTTTAGGGGCCACAATGGACCTACTTCAGGGAGGAGGCCACCTTACTTCACTTTGTTGGTCTTCTGTGCCTGAACACCCATGTGCAGAAAACATTTCCATTGAAGCAGCCCGCCTCAACACTTTGACTGGAGGTTTCAAGGGGAAATAGGAACCTCTGTGTTTCAGATAGGTTTGGGAAGTGGAAAAATTGAAATTGTGGGATGGTGGCAGAACAGAAAAATAAATGGCAACCATTGGCTTTCAAATAAACCTATAATGCCTACATGATACACAGCCACCCACCCTTAAACTAAGGAGATAGCTTGTTAAAGAGAAGCCTCTGTGGAGTGCTGGGTTGCCGAAATGTATGTTCTGTCTCAAGCTGGTATGGTTGAAGGTCAGTCCTAATGAGGATGGGGCAGGATGAAGGTAAAAGACATCTTGGAGTCTCTCTTAATTTAATCCTCAAAAGGCAACCAGGTGGTCTAGTGGTTAAGGTGCTGGGCTAGAAACCAGGAGTCTGTGAGTTCTAGTCCCGCCTTAGGCATGAAAGCCGGCTGGGTGACCTTGGCCCAGTCACTCTGTCTCGGCCCAGTCACTCTGTCTCATCCCAACTCACCTCACAGGGTTGTTGTTGTGGGGAAAATAGGAGGAGGAAGGAATGGGTACCACCTTAAAAAGTGGGCTAATTTGCTGGCGTCCTGTCGGGAAGTCAGCTCCACCGGAGAGGAGAGGATCAAAGGATCGGAGGAAGATCAAACAGCGGTGGTGACGACGGACCCGGATGTGACAGCTACAAGACATCAGCAGCCGGCTCAAGGCATCCTGGGAATTGTAGTCCAGAGCCTAATAGAGTCGGTTCCCCTACCCCTCTCCCTTCACGAGCGGTGAATTGTATATATTTGGAATTGATGTATAATTGATTGTATATATATTTATATGATTGTAAGCCACCTAGAGTCCTCCACTAGGGAGGGGATGGGCGGGGTATAAATAGCACTATAAATGAATGAATGAATGAATGAATGAATGAATGAATGAATGAATGAGAGGTATGTTCGCCACCTTGAGTTATCTATAAAAATAATAAAGGTGGGATAAAATTAAATAAATAAGAGAAAGGTATGGGGGGGGGGAGTCTGAGAAACTGGAAAGTCAAAGAAAGCAACTTTTTTTAAACTGAAAACTGGACTAAATTGAGAGTGAGGGAAAGCAGGATTGGAAAGAATGCTCAGAAATCTTACAGTGAAGCATTCCCAGCAAAAACTGGCCGTCTGAATGGCAGTTGCTGCCCCTCCAAGATAAGATAGGGAAAGTTACAGTTTCTGAGGGTTTCTAGTAGCAAAAGTATTATAAATGCCATTGAGAGGAATAAAAGATCATACCAGACAAGCATAGAGAAGCAGCATTGCAACAAATTGTAAACTTATTCTGAGAAGTCACTTAAAATCTTCTGCCAGTATTTTGCTTGCTTACTTAGCTTTTGGCATTCTTTATGTTTCTTAATAGAAGGGGTTCAATTATGAGTTTCCTAGCCAAAGGTTAATCCAGATCTGCCTACTTTTTGCATTTTAATTTCTTGAGGCTTCAGGCCTTGCTATTTCCTTGCTTATTAAAAAAAATGTAGGCCAGTTTTCTTTTGCAAAGCTTAGCCTTCTTGAGCGATTGTGGTAGGTGACTCTTCGGGAGGTTCCCTGAGGATCACTGGACTGTGAGAGAGTCCTCACTTTTAAGTTTCAAGTTGGAATTAATCTTCAAACTATAATGTTAGTTAAAACATTCATGTAGGAGTTGCTTTCCCCCCCCTGAGTTTTGTAACTTTTAGGCAAATGTCATTTGTAGATAATCTTAATATATACCTTGTTTATGTAGATAATCTAAATATACCTTGTATTGTCGAAGGCTTTCACGGCCGGAGTTCAATGGCTGTTGTGGGTCTTCCGGGCTGTGTGGCCGTGTTCTGGAAGTTGTGGTTCCTAACGTTTTCTGTGTTTTCAAATAGGATATTGTGTCCCGTTTGAACATGAAAAACATTTTTTTGAACATGCTCTCAAGCAAACGGGACACAAAATCCTATTTGAAAACACAGAAATACTGGACAACACCAAAAGCCACTACACCAGATTATACAGAGAAGCCATTGAAATTCACAAACACCAGCACAGTTACAATAAAAAAGAAGAAAGTTTAAAAATTAGCAAAACCTGGCTACCAGTCCTGAAAAACACAGCCTGCAAAAGGTCAACGAACTCAGTCCAACCACCAGGACATGGGAATACTTCTCACAATGAACATGCTAATCACGCTTATCAGCCACTCGTTAACATTTCAACACAACAAAAAACCCACCTAATCTCCTATAATTTAGCTCTATAAATAGAACATTGCCACTCTACCTGGGCACAGAGATTTTGCTTCTATCTGTGCTCCTGCCCTCTGAAGATGCTGGCCACAGATGCTGGCGAAACGTTAGGAACCACAACTTCCAGAACACGGCCACACAGCCCGGAAGACCCACAACAGCCATTAAATATACCTTGTTTGTTTATTTGCTTCATTTGTATGCTACCCAATCCCAAAGGGTCCGGGGTTGCTAACAATCTCATCATAAAGTAAAAACATCCCTGAGATAAAAGGAAAATAACCCAAATATACATTAAAAAGACAAATCAAAAGTAAAAAGTAAAACTGTAGACCTGTGCACTTTTGAACCTTGGTTTCAATCAGAACATTTCCTCCTCTTGTGCTAGACAGAACAGGTAGGTCTTAACAACTTTCCTAAAGCCCAGGAGCGACGGAGCTGATGGAAATGAGGGAGCAGCTATTGAAATGTCCACTTCTGAGGTCCCATCAGATTGCAGGACATAGAGAGTGTCAACCTTGTTTGCCCTGGTTAGACGGGCAGATGAATGCAGATAACCAGTTCCAGAGCCATAGAAGGCCTTAACGGTGACCACCAGCACCTTGAATTGCACCTGGAAGCCAACCATATAACATTTATAAGTAAACACATATAAATATATGTTATATATTCTTTAAGCCATGCAGCTTCTTTGTTTTTTAAATGAGGATTTGCTTTTTAGCAGAAGGACTTTGCTCAGGAGGGGAAAGTGTATTTGTGTTTGTGCGTGTGTGCGCGCGTGTTTCTACACACAAACATATATGGTCAGAACCAAGCCACTGCATTTATGGACATGAAATAATTTTCTCTATGGTCAAAAGAAAACTATTGATTTTTGACTCCACACAGCATTTCGTAGATGCTCTCCCCCCCCCCAAGCCCCCTGTATGGGGCATATGCACTTTCTTCAGTTATTATTGCTACTCAGAAGTCTGTTTTGTTTTTAATTGCATTACTACTATTATTAAGAAACAAATGGATGCAGCTAATTTCTTGCTGTAGTACTTTGGGTCTTTTAGGGGGAAAAAACCCTCTAGCAATATCAAAACAAAAAAATTCAATTGAACACAGTTAGTTGTATCAATCATATATGTCTTTTGGAAAAGAATTCATGGTGGAGAAGTAGGTGTATGAGGTTCAGACTACCTCCCCCACCTCTGATCTTTCCATATGTGAAATGAAATAAAATTAAAGCAACATTGAGCTGATAGTGTTTATCTGTTTTCTTTTCACACTTTTTATACAGTATCTGCATGGAGCAGTCTGGATAAATGAAGTGGGTCTAGAGCACGTATTCCTATCTCGCTGCCATGCATTCTTTTTCTGAAAAGGACATTTGCCATCATATTCCATCAGTTCTTCAATAGCTCTCCTTTGTTTTGGTAGGGAAAATACATGGGCTCCATTAATCAAGACTTCAAGAGTGGCAGATCTGCTTTCCTCAGAGTTATTAGAGATCAAAACAGGTTTGGCCCCATCCCTAGGAAATGTTTTAGATGCACTGGTTTAATTTTTCCCATATAAGTAAATAGTTGCTTCTTTAACCTAGGTTCCATTGTGAGGGATCCATATGTGTTTTCCAGGAGTTGCCATGGTAAATGGGACTTTTTCTCTTCCTGCCTGCCATTGAGAGTCATTTAGTACATGTTCTGTGAGACAGACAGGATCAGGTATTTCTAATGAGCTGTTTGTTGTTTCTGTATGATCAATGGAGGTTATTTCTGTGTAATGCTTATTGGAAGTAACTGCTCAATCTTGATTTCTTTCTTTATTGCATTTGTATCCCATCTTTCCCCAAGGCAAAATACATGATTTCCCTTTCCCATCTTCTTTATTTCCTTCAACAAACCTTTAAGATACATTAGAGTCTGAAAGATTGTGTTTGGTCCAAAATCAGCCAGGGAGCTTCATGGCTGAGTAGAGATTTGAAATTGGGTTTCCCTAATCCTACGGAAATAGTAACAGATATTTCAACTACTATGTTTAGGATGATTTATTATGTTTATGAAGGGCAATTTTAACTGAATGTATTTCATTGATGTCCATGGGAAATTTTTACTGACTTCAATGGGAAAGGGTTTCTAATTTCTACATATTGAACTGTGTCAAAAAGGATTTAATAATTTTGTTTAATTCTCATTTAGCTCCAAGGAAAATGGGTATCATATAACAAAATATTTTTTTCTTATTCCAGTATGACCAATTTTTTTCAGACATCAATAAAATCTTTTTTATCCTCCATGGATTAATAAAATCTCTGTTAGTAGAAATGCCAATTCCTGGGGAAAAATAAAAACATTTTTAGGGATTTGTTTTTAAATGAATACTAACAAAAATCGTCTGCTCAAATTATAATCTTGGCTCTGGCCTTGAGCACTTGAAAGGTCTTTTACTTTATGAGAGAATTTTTCTTTGGATTATAATATTTAAAGTTAATTAAAGATATAATTTGCTCTTTAATAAACAATATGTTTTGTAACTTCATTAAGGGGATGCTGCCTTCCTTAATTGTAATGGTCCAAAAGGTTGTCAGCGAAGTGTACATTAACTGCAGAGATAATAATGTTTTTATATGCTAATAATTTTTAAATGAATAACTTGTGTAGTTCTGCAGCCACATGGGGGAAATAATTTACATTGCTAAAGCTTATTGTGATATTCACCCCTTTTCCTGAGAAAGAGTGCCGACCAACCGATCTTAGTATAAAATACTCATTCATTTTGCATTAGTGCTAATGGCAAGCATGTTGGACCAACTGATGTGAAAAGATTAAAAGTAATAGCAGCCACCATACTGAAGCACAAGCATTTCACAGAGAAGCCCTTGTTAAGATCTACCTATTGGGGGCATGTAACTTGATTTTCTATTTATCGATTATTTATTTATTTATTTATTTATTTATTGGATTTATCACCGCCCAACTCCCCCAAGGGGGACTCTGGGCGGTTTACAACAGAATTAAAATCACTAGTATACATTTATAAATAAAATAAAATACATAATAAGTAATAATTTAAAATATAATGAATAAAATGGGATTCAAAGGCAGAGTATTCTTAAGTTTATAAAAAGGGCCCCTCAGAGCAAATCTAAGGTGCAAGCCATCTCCAGGTATCTCCAATCTCCTTCTGACCCCAAGCATAGGGACAAAACCAGGTTTTGATGTCTTTTGTTTGTTATCATGTTGAATCTGTTTAGGCCAACTTATGTATCCTCAGGAACTGAATACAGAACTGAAAAGCTCATTTGGTAGGTGTATTTTCTCTTTATAGGGGATATCACAAATATAAAAAAGGAAGCATAATTACTTTTAGCATTGGCCAAGGCATGTATATTAATACTTATAATTTAGATATTATAACTAAAACTACACATCCCATTTCATAGTGATGGTACTGGAACTTTTTCTCTTCTTTGTGTATTGCTTGGCAGCCACCAAATTTCAGTGTCCTAGAAATAATAGTAAGTTTTAAAAAGGACCCTCTAGCCCAGAGGGAATCTGCCAGGCCCCCAGAAAAAACAAAATAATAAATGTTAGAAATTGCATGAGAATGTTAGAATCTTGCTCAATTTCACATGACAACTTAAAGTCTCATGAGATTTCAATTAAATATCATGAAATGTTGGCAGAATTATAGTTTATGGTTACTTCTAAACTTAACAGTAAGAATTTTTCTGAATGTTCAGCTTTTTGAACAGTTTCAGAAGAAAATGTAAGAAATTTTTGACATTTATTGGCAAATGCCAGAATCAACTGGGTTCTTTCAGGAAACGTCCAAATGTCATCCTTGTTTCCTTCAGTAATTGATAGAGGACATTTTTCATGGTATAAGTGTAAATGTCAGAACACAGGTTGGTGACACAAACATTTTTGACATTTCTTATTGGTTCTTATATTGCCTTTAGGCTTACCATACATGTGAACATCCACTATATTTATGATGGATACTGATTGGAAATAATGATTATGTTAAAAAAAAAAACACCAGCATATCCTGAAAAGTGCAGGTATATTTCTCCCTTCTTTCTATTTCTTTCATAACTACTTCATCCATTGCATTTTCAAAGGCTGCAGTCAGATGTTTTGGTTTATATCAGTGTTTGGTTGCAATTCCCGGTGGAATATATTTGTTTGTGTGTAGTGTTTGAATTATTGTGTATTTATTTACTATCCTGCCTTTATTACTTTTATAAATACTGTAACTCAAGGTGGTGAACATACCTAATACTCTTTCCTCCTCCTATTTTCCCCACAACAGCAACCCTGTGAGCTGAGGCAGAGTGACTGGCCCAAGGTCACCCAGCCGGCTTTCATGCCTAAGGTGGGACTAGAACTCTCAGTCTCCTGGTTTCTAGCCTGTTGCTTTAACCACTAGACCAAACTGGCTCTTTATATATGTCTGTGTGTCTATATGATACAGAAAGAAGACCTCCTGTGCAGAAATGATATCAGATAGCAACTGATGGTTGTAAATATCATTATATTTAGCGCAGAATAATAAAAAAAAATCTCTTTTGGCATATTTATCTTCCTTTCCATCCCCAACAGTGCTCTGAGAAGACACACATTCCATTGCATGTTAGCTGCCAGTTTTTATTTATTTATTTATTTATTTACTTACTTACTTACTTACTTACTTACTTATTTTTTTGTTACATTTATATCCTGCTGCAATCTGATGACTCTCAGAAGTTTACATGATATAAATTATTAAAGCATCCATGGTACATTTAAAATAACCAATTAAATAACAAATCATAAAACATAAATATGTTGTGTTCATGATGCAAGAAAATGAGATACCTTTGATGAGAGTTTATACTAATCACAATTGATATAATGAGGAATTATGAGCTTCTGTCATGCAAAAAAGAACAGGGACTCCCTTTTTAACGTATTGCTATGTATTTTCCATATTTAATATTGTCAGCTGAAGGCTTACATATTATCAAGAGTAATGAGAAGGAATGATAGCTTAGATACATTCTTTCCTTCAGCTCCTAGTTGAATTAAATTGTTCATTCCCTCTGCAGACATACAAATCTATAGCATCCTTTAGAGATGAATTCAGAAACAGGAGCTTGCATCCTTTTATTCCTGGGCCAGAGATTAAAATTGATCACAAGATGCACAAGGGAGCAGGTTTGCAGTATCACAGCTCAATGTGGTTAACGAGGATGGTACACGGCTTCTGTTCTACTTAGCTCTGCACTTACAGGTTACAAATATTATTGATTGCATGGGTCATTGGAGGCTGAAGGCAGGTTATGTCACTTGACGACATTTGGCAATTTTTAAGGGACAAGAGCAATGAGCCCTCATAGCGGGTGGGACAGGTATAGTTTAAAGCTGACAAATGGAGATTTATATATGTGTGTGTTGGCAAAGCCCTTCAGGTAGAAATAATGAATGGAAATTTGATAGGCTGTTTTATCATAGGTCAAATAATGTGTAGTAGAAAGAGGAGGGAAGTTAAAAGACTTTAATTATTGCCTTTTTGTCAAAACGAAGAGATGATGGGCTTTCTGTCCCACATACATGTTTCTAGACAAATGAACATTGCTTAAAATCCTTTTCACAGAGCATCATTTTTAATGTACGTTGGAGATGTTTTACTGAAAGCAATTTGAGCAGTGTGATGTAGATGGAACAATATGTGGAAAAAGGATTTAATAGCCCTTTCTTTTTTTTCATTCATGCAAGTAGATGTAAATATACTGAACAATTAAGAAAAGTTGCAGTGATCTAAGTGTTGCAAACCTTTTGAAGAGACAAAGAAAAGGGTGCTAAAAATAATAGGTTCTGCTGACAAGTGTGGCTCCCAGTGTGAGAATTTAAGTGCTTCTGTACAGGAAATTGTAGCATGCCCTGAAAACCAAAAGAGGTAGAGGGCGTATTTGAATGCCCCAAAGATTTATGTTTAGATAATGTGAGCAAGCAATCAAGATATGTGCCAAACTGCTTTTTATATTGGTGGTGTTTGTTTGTTTGTTTGTTTGTTTATTTATTTATTTATTTAATTTCTATAACCGCCCATCTCCCCCCATGGGGAACTCTGGGCGGTTCACAATAAACAAGTTAAAATAAGGTTTAAAATCTCAATTATACAATAAATATAAATTAAATTGAAAATATAAATTAAATTGAAAATCCAGATGGTAATGGAATAGTTAAAAGAAGGACAGTTATAAAATTAGGGGATTAGCCACCCCCATGAGGAACTATCCCTTCCTCCTTCCCATGCCAGGCGGCAGAACCAGGTCTTCAGCTCTTTCCTAAAGGTCGGGAGGGAGGAGATCTGTCTCAACTCTGGGGGCAAGGTGTTCCATAGAGTGGGCGCTGTCACAGAGAAGGCCCGCCTCCTAGCCCCCAACAGATGACACTCTTTAATTGATGGGGTTCATAGCAGGCCCTCTCTGAATGATCGTGTGGGGCGGGTCAATAATATGGGGATATTGTAGTATAATTCAGTGGCAGTTTTATTATTTTTGTTGTTCAGTTGTTCAGTGATGTTTGTGTCATCATGACCTGATGGATATCATTTTGCCAGGGTCTGTCAGTAACTGCTTCGTTCTTTGAGATAATAATAATGATAATAATAAATAGTAATAATAATCTTAATCTTAATCTTAATCTTAATCTTAATCTTAATCTTAATCTTAATCTTAATCTTAATCTTAATCTTAATCTTAATCTTAATCTTAATCTTAATCTTAATCTTAATCTTAATCTTAATCTTAATCTTAATCTTAATCTTCATCATCATCATCATCATCATCTTGGCTCAGACAGCAAAAAATGCTAATAAAATCTCACTTTTGCTTTATATGGATGATCTGAAGCTTTATGGAAAATCAGAAATTGAAACCCAATCATTGACAAACACTGTAAGAATTTTTAGCACAGATATAGGAATGGAATTTGGCCTATATAAATGTGCTACAGTAGCAATAAATGGGGTAAAATCACAAACAGTAATGGAATTGAAATGCCAAATGGCCAAACCATCAGGAGCCATCAGGATGAAGCCTACAAGTATCTGGGCATTTTACAGTTGGATAACATTAAGCATGGACAAGTTAAAAATGTGATTAGTAAAGAATACATCCAAAGAGTGAGAAAATTGCTAAAGACAAAATTGAGCAGTGGAAACACCATCAAGGCCATCAATACCTGGGCCATACCTGTGATACGATACACTGCTGGGATTATTAACTGGACACAAGTTGAATTGGACAGTTTGGACCGAAAAACAAGAAAACTTATGACTATTCACTGTGCATTACATCCCCGTAGTGATATTGATAGATTATACCTGCCCCGCAGAAATGGAGGCAGAGGTTTACTTCAAATCAAACAAATTGTCGAAGAAGAAAAGCATACATTGGCTGATTATGTAAAAGACAGCCAGCCAAGAACAAGCATTGATGCAAGTTAAAAAATGGAACTTACTGAATGCAAAACAAAACATAAATATCAAAATAATGTAATAAAAACATCAACAGAATGCTGGCAAGGAAAAGCATTACATGGTCAATTTCTACAAAAGATCGAGGGGGAAGGGGATAAAGATAAAACCTGGCAAAGGCTTACAACTGGAACATTAAGAAAAGAAACTGAAGGCTTGATTTTGGCTGCTCAAGAGCAAGCTATTTGAACTAATGCAATGAAGGCCAGAATTGAAAAATCATCAAATGATTCAAAGTGCAGGTTGTGCAAAGAAGCAGAAGAAACAGTAGGTCATATACTCAGCTCATGCAAGAAGTTCGCACAAACTGACTGTAAACAATGACGTAACACAGTCACCAAAATGATTCACGGAACATCTGTAAAAATTATCATTTGCCACTAATGAAAAATTGGTTGGAACATATAGTTGAAAAAGTACTAAAAAATGAGCAGGTTAAAATATTGTGGGATTTCTGAATACAAACTGATGAAGTCTTGGCACATAACACACCAGATTTAACTGTGGTTGAAAAGAAGAAAGTGTGGATAATTGATGTGGCAATACCAGGGGATAGTAGAATAGAAGACAAAGAATTGGAGAAGATCACAAAGTTTCAAGATCTGAAAATCGAAGTTGAAAGATTATGGCATAAACCAGCTGTGGTGGTCCCAGTGGTTATCAGCATACTGAGTGCCATACCAAAAAACCTTGCATTGACAAACTTTCCATCTGTCAATTACAAAAGGCCACACTGCTTGGATCTGCACATATACTACACTGATACATTATGACTTCCTAAGTTCTTGGGAAGAACTTGATGCGAATGAAAGACAACATCAGCTAAAGAACTGGCAGCTGTGATTTCATGTTGTTGTATATTATTATTATTATTATTATTATTATTATTATTATTATTATTATTTATTAAACTTGAATGCCACCTGATTCCCAACGACTCTAGGCAGCTAACAACAAACAATAAATTACAATAAAATCATAAATACAATACAGTACAATACAATACAATAAAATGTAAAGATAAAAGATGGGAAGCACAACAAACAGATGGAATGAAGCCAGGGGTCTCACTCTCCCTCGCCAAAGGCCTGGGAGAAGAGCCAGGTCTTCACAGCTCTTCTGAACAATAGCAGAGTGGGGGCCATCCAGATCTCAGAGGGACCCTCATTTCAGAGGGCAGGCGCTGCTACAGAGAAGGCACGCTTCTGAGGTCCTGATAGATATTGTTTAATCAAAGGAACCCGGGGCGCGCCAACTCTGCTTGTGTGCTAATTTACACCTGCTTGTGTCATCAGTGATATTACCTAGTCACCTTGTTTTCTGTCAGCCATTTTTCATATTTTTTTCCAAGCATCAAGGTCTTCTCCAATGACTCTTGCCTTCACATTATGTGTCCAAAATTGTTAAACTTCATTATTATTAGTGTTTCCAGGGAGCAATCTGGTTTTACTTCGCCTAGTAGTGAATGATTAGTTCTTTTTGCAATCCAAGGTATTCTCAATAATATTCTCCAGCACACAATTTAAAGACATTCATTTTTCTTTCTGCAATGTTTCTATTATGCTCTTCTATAAGTTCTTAAGGAATAGTCTCTTTGTTCTACAGACAGACCCATACTCAGTCTCTTGGATTTAGAGATAACTCAATTGATAACCAAGAGATAACTCAATTGAGCTATTTAGTTAGTTATTTTAATTATTTATTGCTTTTAGCCACATCAAATAATAGAAGTTTAACCCTGCTGATCTGACCAAAAAGATGTTCAAAATCAGTTGTTGGAATAAAGGCAGGGCATAAAATAACTGAATAAATAATGAAATATTTGGTTTCATCTCCAACAAAGTGCACAAGTGGAGTTAGATATTAACAGCCCTCTAATTATTGTAATTTCCAAAAACAGTTATTCAATGACATAGAGCATGTAGATTCCTTATAGTATAACCTTTGTGACAGAGGCATCTGTAGGATCCAAAGTTTTTGTCATTTCTCTCCCTTGACTGCCCCACAGGGATCTTTGCTTGTTGAGGAATAACTATTTACAGATGTCTCTATCATGAATTCCCCTCCATGAGGCAATGTTATCTGATAAGGCCTAGGCCTGACCCCAAAGAGTTGTATGGCACCAAACCTTTTAGCCTTCAGGAGAAATTTTAAAAAAATGGCTTTTCCCGTGGACACTGGCCCAGGACAATAGATGAGCTCACCTTCTGGAAGATGGAGTGTATGATTGGTGAGCCCTGACTGTATATTGCTGATATGTATTCATTTTGTTGTTGTTAATATTAAATGGTTTTTATTTTCATATTGTTTTGGGGAGAGTATTGATGTACACTGCTTGAAGACATGTTTATGTGAGTTGGCTATATAAATCTTCCAAACAAACAAACAAACAAACAAATAAACAAACAAACAAACAAACAAACAAACTCCTTTTAATGCCAACCAAGCTAATGACCACCCTCACTATAGGTAAAGGTAAAGGTTCCCCCCGCAGATTTGTGCAGTTGTGTCCGACTCTAGGGGCCTGTGCTCATCTCCGTTTGTTAGCCGAAGAACCAGCGCTGTCCCTCACTATACATTACAATATTACATTACATTACAACCCTCACTATACATTACAATAAATCCTATGCATATTGTAATTAAGGACAATATAACAGGGAAACAGGAAATAAAAAGATAACATGGGCTAAAATATTGTGCCCAACGTTCAAAACAGCAATTGAAAAATTCTGTTATACTTTCCTTTTTAATGCAGAACACCTCAAAGCACTATAAAGAGTTTTCAGTCATCCATAGAATTCTAGCATCTGTCCTGACTTGAATAGTGCAACTGGCCCTTCTAGAAAAAAATAAAACCTTGTATGTGAAAAAGGTTTTATTTGGGTTTTGGATATTGGTGGATTTATACTATGGTACTGCTCTCTTTCTTTCTTTCCCAGTAGTGGGAAATTCGAAATAATTCTGTAATACCATAAAATGCAAATTAGACTTGTTGGCCATAAGAGAAAAAAAAGAATCCCAATTCTTTTAAGATGAATTGACTGAACGGAGCAAATCTGTAGAATAAATACAGAAATAAATATTTGTACTGTCCCCACTAGTAAAGCAGCATAACAGTCTAGCCTTTTTCTGTTGATTTTAAAAAATCTAGAACATTTTATAACTGT
Organism: Charina bottae; assembly: GCA_023362775.1. Taxonomy (NCBI): domain Eukaryota; kingdom Metazoa; phylum Chordata; class Lepidosauria; order Squamata; family Charinaidae; genus Charina; species Charina bottae. The sequence continues at coordinate 29,269,442 of JALMGJ010000003.1, read as the reverse complement.
TTGCGTGCGTGTGTGCGTAATTATCAGTCTGAATCAATCCACTGCAGGATGAAGGCTTTCCCATTGAAGATTACGGACTGTCATGCTGATTCTGTGCAGGTTGGTAGGTAGGTGTTTTTACACCTCTCTAGGGCTGAGAGACAGTGAGTAGCCTAAAGTCACCACCCAGTTTTGTTGCCAAGGGAGAACTAGAATCCAGGATTCCCCACTCCTAGTTAGCACCTTGACCATTATACTACATTGGCTCTCATGTGTGTGAATGTGTGTATTTGTTTCTCTGTCTATCTCTCCCTCATCAGCCCCAATTTATTGAACTGCTAAAGTAAACTGATTATTAAAATGTAAATAGCCTTAGTACAATTCTTTGGTAAGTAAGATGCAGGATTCTAACTGCAATTTCCTTTGATATAAGTTTCGGCCTTTGTGTTTGTTTTTTTAATGACATATTGTTATTTGTGCATAATTCTCAGCAACATATTTTTCCCAATTTTGATAAAATTTAGTTGGGAAAGACTAAATTAATGGATTTTTATTTAGTGTTAGCATTTGTCCCACCCCTGGCAAAGACCTTGAGGGTGAAATGTCAACCTGAGCAGAATTAATAATAAAATTCCCTTACATTTCTACTTTATGCTGAGTTTATGAATTATAAAGAAATGCCAAGTACTGGAATACCTAATTTAAAATAATAATCTGCTTGTAATGCAGAAGAATACATGGATGGCATTTATACCTAAATGGTTTGGTCAGAATCATATAATTAAAAAATCAGCAAATTAAATTTGTGTTGATTACTTATTTCAGTACATATTAATTGATGAGGCTTAAATTGACTAACACATTTCTTTAAGCTTTTCTGTGAATGTAATGAAAAAATAGAGAAATTAGATAATACGTTTTGAATCATTAAAAAGGGCAATGGACGCAATCCATATTTCTGAGGAAGCACTATTGAAAGGAATAGGAAACTCCACTAATTTAGTACTGAATTAGCAAACACTGCAAAGAAGGATTATGACTAATAGATAGTAGCTTTTATTTTGCTGTACTGTATGTTATCTTGCTGAATGTTACTCAGTATCTCTCAAAAAGGCATTGTACAAATATGTGTCAATTAACAAATTAATAGCAGGTTAATTGGATTTAAAAACAGTGGTGAACCTTAATATTAAATTATTACTAAGATCCAGTTTACAGAGAAGATCTGCCTTTATACTATATATGGCCACAGACAAATTGTAACTCGAAGTAGCATTTCTGAGATAATACTAATACTGATCATTCATTTTCAAACAATTGTAAAACTGGGTTTCAATTTGTCTTGATATGGAATATATTATAAATATTACTTAATAGACTAAGACAATATTGTATGCCTACAGAGAAACCATCTGGAGATGTCCTTTGGTAAGACACTATTGATCTCATTGACTTACACCAGTGAGGGACAGCAGAATATATAATATAAGCAACCTAGCCATTTATAATTTAATTAGGAATTGCTAGCATCGAATGAATATCCACTTTGCCTCTCAGTGCCACTCTGCATTGATTTTACCTTCCTCCCAGCTTATATAATGATATGGGGAATTGATCTTCATTTTAAACAGTTTTGTTTAGAAAAACAGACCCCAACCCTTTGCACTTATTCATCTTGTAAAAAGTCACATTTTGTTTTATCCTGATTCTAGGACCTACTGTAGCTCAAAGTGCTTTGATCTGAAGTTGGTGAACTTGGCTGGTATGTAGATGCAGCCTATTCTTTTGAGAGTGTACTTGCAAACAAACAAACAAACAAATGAGATTAATTACTGAGATCAGTAGGACTTACTCTGTAAAGGTCAACATGGGCTTTGCAGTCTTGGAGGTGTAATATTTCTTTTGTATTGTTCTGACTTCCTTTCTAATCTCAATGTATACTTTTAATGCATAAAAGTAGATTCCTGCAAGTGCATATTGGAAGAATGTACACTATATTCCCATTCTTAACATGACACTCAGCTAGATTCTTATGCTGTAGCTAGATTCAAGATTTTGCGTGAATTTTTCTGGGTGAGTGGAACACATGATTAATAGCTTGTGATTTGAGATGGATTACAGCTAATATTTTCAAATAGTTTATAATTAGCTGTGGTCTAATTTGCTTTAAGAATGTGTGAACAATAATGTGTGTAGGGATGATCCTGTTCAGCACATTGACTATCAGAAAACCCACAAACCGGACTGCAGCTAGCTTTCCATAATTTAACACTTTTTGGAAGTGTGTGGACTACTGGGGGAAAAATCTGGAATCTGCACTCCCAATGTATCTGGAAGAGTCCAGGTGGGCGAAGGATGGAATTTTCGAGAAGAATGTAGGCTCTTCTCTCATGTTGCTTTCAAATTGATACTGAAAAGGATATTTCCTTAGAACACAGAGGAACACAGAGATTTGGAACCCATTTCCATTTCTTTTTCTTTCCTCGGTATATCAACATATGCATCCTGTTTAAGTAGTTTAGTTTAACTAACACCTACTTTTCTGTTTCCTATCCATGTCTTGTATTATTTGCGGAGGTTGACATTTTATTTATTTATTTATCAATTTTTTATCGCCGCCCATCTCCCCCTCAAGGAGGGACCCTGGGCGGTTTACAATAAAAACAAAATTTAAAATTCAATACAAACTATCAATAATATAAATAGAAGATAGAAATATAAAAAGAATAAAATCCAGATGGTGGTAAGTTCTACTTCAGTCCATAAGCGTATAAAGAGCCGGTCTAGGGTACCAGCCATCCCCAAGAATGACTATTCCCCTCCCCGCCCCAGGCCCGACGGCAATACCAGGTCTTCAGTTTTTTACGGAAGTACAGGATAGAGGGAGAGAGTCCTGGACATTTTATCTTCACATTTCACCATTTTTTGTGTAATGGTAGGTGATGCACCCCAGTGGACAGGCTGGCATGGAAAGACTCAGAAAGAAAAGTGTACCCCAGTACTTAGAAAGGGAAAATGTAGATGAGCTGAAACAGTATAATAGGAAAAAACACCATGAACCTCCAGCCAGGGTGTGGGACTGTGGAGTAGTAGTTCTGAGACAGAAGCATATAAACACGAAGCCAGAACAGATTGTGGGGTAGAAATTACAACAGACAAGGTACACTCTGGACAGAGCTAAAGGCAAGGCAGAAAACTGAAATTCAAGAACTGAGGTTTAGTTTTGTGGAAGGATAGACTACAATTACCCAGATGATCTAGAGAAAAGAAAGGAATTGTCAGAGGTGTTAAATGCAAACCCTGTGGTCTATTGCTATGACCACAGTCCATCAACAACACAATTTAATCTCCATCAAGTGTGATTCTGTATTAGTTTAAACAATCAAAAGTAACGTCATAGACTCATACCAACCCACCTCAACATGATCCATGTGTCTACAGTTCATTCTTGTGGAAAGCACAGCCTTTTTCTGCATAATGCTCGGAAGGAACTATGTTCAGTTCAACTTAGTCAATCAGAAGCTATTTTCTCCTCTGAAAAATACAATCAAGGGCAGCCAATAATAATTGTTCTCTTCATTCTTTTGGTTGGACGTCATATCAGAAAGGGTTTGAATTATAGAATAAGAATAGCAATCACTTGATGTTTCTTTAATATGTACCATGTCAGGCAGACAATCCTGCTGTTCTGGGGGTGAGTCCAGGGTCCCTGTGCCTTCGCTTGGATATTCTGATTATTGTTCAACAGAGAAACAAACTGTTTTTTAGAAATTGCAGCAGGAAAGATTTGATAGTTGTGACTTGTCAATTTAAATGTTCCACTCTACTGTACTAACAAAGAGCTACTACTGAACATTCACCATTTTGGCCAATTAGGTGAAGTGACCTGTTCTCTGCTGGTGAAAATTCAGCCCCTACGTGTGAAAAAGGCTCTAAGCAAAAGCCATTGCCTTCACTGAAATTTCACATGATCCATAAACTTAGCTGTGGCCACAGGCTGAGATTGCTAACCTCATTTTCCCTTGTGACCTTCCCAGTTTTGTAGCTAAATGACAAGAAAGAGAAGGAGGGAGGGAAGGAGATTTGGCTCAATCTTCCATTTCATTCTCCCCCTTTTACAACAGCTGGGCCTTCACTTATTCTGTGAATATGTGCAGGATTCTTAAGTCCAGCAAATCATGATTCATGGCTAACAATTTCAGCCCCTTTAGCCCTGGCAGAGCAAAACACAGATAAAAAGAGAGGCTGAAGAAAGCACATCAAGTTCTTAGGTTTGCTTTAACTTTCTAGCATACAATGTAATTATGCTGGTGTGTTTCTACTGCCTTGTTTTGCCCCTCGTGTTTTAGCCATGGAATGTAATAAGGTTCAGCAGTGTTTAAGTTCACGGCATGGCCTCTGTACCTTGGCAGAATTCCTGTTTGTCATTTAGTTAAGAAGGCTCAGCAGCACTGACTGGGAAAAGTTGGCAATATATTATAAAACAGTGTGAGGTTTTGTGGATTCACCTTGTCTCGAGACAGAGACCTTGTGAAACACTTGTGTTAACTTGAAACCTCCCTGGTTCTGTCTGCTGCCACTTGCAAAATTGGGAAGAGGCCCTGAGGTTGTGCAGAAGCCTCTTCTGGCTTTTGCCAAAATAGGAGGATACGGAGGTGGGGCTGTGAAGCAGAGCAGAGCAAAGCAACATGGCCAGCCCACATTGTTTTGTAGAGCTGTTTGGAGAGGATCCTTCCCTTGAACCTTCATTGAAATGAAACAGTCCTTTGAAGTTTTGCATAACTCCTTATTATTAAAAAAACCCCAAATGTGAAATTTTACGTAGCATCGTTGTGTCAGTCTCTCAGCCAAAGTCCCCTTGTAGAGATACTGTAAAGATTAAATAAAATGACTCCATGCACTCCCCTCTTGCTCTTTAGATGACAGAATATAATAGATAAATAGATCAGATATTGTTTATTGCACATGGAAGATGCTTAGAAATGCCAACTGCTGCTTGCATTTTCTTAAAGAAGGACCATTTTGTCCATTGAAAGACTGATATGAAGATTCATACGGAATGACAACTTGCAGCCCTTGAAAACCCATTTGCTTGAGACTGTGATGCTGGAGGACAGGATAAATTGAGACCCAATGTAATATGACGAAAGCCAGTGTTCCTGAGGTCCAGGGAAACCCTGGTTCAAGTCTATCCTAAAGAGTGGAAGGTTATGGGGGACTTGATGCCAGACACCCTCTCTCAGCTCAGCCCAGCCTATTCTTAGTGTTGTTTTTGTTTGGAAAAAAAGGGAGGAGGGAAGACTACTACACCATCTGTAGCTCCTGGAAGAAAGAGAAAACACAAATCTAACAAATAAAGTAAATGAAAAATGGTTGTTGTGGGTCTTCCGGGCTGTGTGGCCGTGTTCTGGAAGTTGTGGTTCTTAACGTTTCGCCAGCATCTGTGGCCAGCATCTTCAGAGGGCAGGAGCACAGAAAGAAGGCTCTTTCTGTGCTCAGGTAGAATGGCAATTGAAAGCCTTCGACAATACATTAAATGAAAAATAATGCTCTCTGTACTCTATAGTCCTGCTTACTCACATATACATACTGTATATGTGTCATGAATGCAAATATGACACTGGGATTGCTGCTATACAAGTTGGATATGAATCATGCTATATTGAGCTATATTGTTCGGCCTTTTCTTGCTGTACTTTCAGGTTGAGCAAAAACAAAAACTAAACTGGCCTAAGAATCTATGGCATATTTTGTCTGGTGTATTCCTGTTTTGGATAGCTACAGTTTAGATACAATACTTTTTCAACACTTGCCCATTTACAGAAAAAGTCAACACATGCTGATTTTTAGTTAGCAAAAACAGATTGCACAGGTTATGCCTTTGTGAACTGCATCACTTCTGGATTTACATCTCAGAATTATCCTTCTGCACACATTGATCAGCATTCTAGTCCCTTCCTTGAATATCCCACTTTTGCATTTTCTTCTATCCTGGAATAATTATCACTCTTTGGTTATATCTACTGAAACTTTTTTTCCCCTACAGAGAATTCCATAGTTAAAATGACATGCAGGAAACAAAATCTATATTTTGATTTTTCAGTTAAGTTCTGTAAAGAAGAATCTAGACTGTTTTCCTGCTCCTGTTTATAAAGCTGCTCTGCACCATTAATATAGAACTTGCTTTTTGATGTTTTCTTTTCTTTTTCCAAAGCTGTCAACCAGATAAATAATCAGTTCTTTAAACATCTATCTTTACTGATCAATCAATTATTTAAATTGAATGCCAATTTTAATTGATGATGGAACATTTTAAGAGATGAGGTGGAAAGATAAGGACACAGTTTTTTATTAAGGATTTTTAAAACTCTGAACAATATTGTATGAGGTGGCAGAAAAGAAAAAGAGCCATTCAGCTGGGTGCAAGCAGACTATTCCCTAGATGGAATAGCTCCTTTCATTGGAGAATGGATTCATGTCTATCCAGTAATTCTACGGGGAACAGAGGGATGCAGGAAAAAGGAATAAATGTAGAAAATGGTCTCTCCCCTGCTTCTTCTGCAGACGAGGAGCTTCACTAATAAGTGATCTATCTCAAACTCAATCAGGATATTATTTATCTATTTGCAAGGGTTTTATACTGTCTCCATCAATCAACTCTGGGTGCAATAAATAATTGGTTAAGAATCACAACTAAAGTTATTCAGTGGCATGGGCAGAGAATTTTAACAAAGACTAAGAAACCCCACCTATTCTAAGATGCTAAAGAAGTGAATAAACATATGGCTATGCCAGCCCTAATAGAACTTTAGTTTGAATGCCTTTCAGTGCCTTCCTGTGACTTACCCTTTCTCTTGAGTAGAAAAAAGGAAGGAAAAAGCAATCTGTTAAAGATGTAGTACAGTAAAGGTAAAGGTAAAGGTTCCCCCCCGCACATTTGTGCAGTCGTGTCCGACTCTAGGGGCCGGTGCTCATCTCCGTTTGTTAGCTGAAGAGCCAGCATTGTCCGAAGATGCTTCCATGGCCATGTGGCCGCATGACCCGCGCGGAACGCTGTTACCTACCCACCGAAGTGGTACCTATTCATCCACTTGCATTTGCATGCTTTCGAATTGCTAGGTTGGCAAGTGCTGGAGCTAGTGTGGGAGCTCACTCCGCACGCAGGGCTAGGGATTTGAACCTCCGAACTTGCAATCTTCCGATCGACAAGCCTGGCGTCTTACCCGCTGAGCCACCACGCCCCCAGTACAGTAACATGTAAATATAAAGTTGGATTGTTGATGCTTGTCTTGTAATACCTTTGATTATCTTGCGTAGGGCCATAACAGTATTCTCTGGATTTTCTCTGCTTAAAACCATCATTCATAATGCTTATAATAATGACAGTTTTTAATATGTAGCTGGTGATGTTGGAGTGCTCACCTTTTTGACTCAAAGGAAATGCTAAGATAACTTTGCTCTGTAGTTTCTTTTTGAATTGGCTTCCATTTTAGAGTCACAATAAGATAACCAATAACTTCCTGCTTTCCTTTACCCTCTTCATCGTTTTGTTTGTTTGTGTGTTTGTATGTATGTGACATATTTTTAGACTGTAAGCCTAAGACAGGACTGTTTTGTTTTTATTGATCTGGGAGCTTTTTCTATTAAAGAGTAGGATAGAAATTGTTTAAATAAATAAACGAACCAACAACTTATTTCCTCACAATCTTTTTTCTTATTATGAACTTCTAGAGTTAATTATGGAACTACTATGAAGCAAAACCACTGTTTCCTAAAGTGAAAAAAAAAACCCTTTAATAAGTATAATTTTAAAACAGTATAAAAAGGAGCAATTATATTACAAAATAAGTCTGCCCAGGCTTCTACAGAAACAAATTTCAAAGTGCCACCTGCTGTGGAGATGAGGCATTAATCTCAACAGCAGGAAATAAAGAGAAGAGAGGAGGAAAATACAAAAGCGTAGACATTAAAGAAGTAATTAAAACACTTATCTCCATCAACATATATAATAAACCCACACAACAAAACCCACAAAAAGCTCCAAACACTAAAAAAAGGAGCATCTTCTACTGAACTTCACAATGGGACGTCACCAAACTGCCAGTATGGATAGGAACCCTGTGCTGGAAAAGGGAGGACTTTTTAAAATACAGATCTTTAAAATGGTTTAGAAATATGCTAATTACGTTCAGTCTGACTTTAAGAAATATTGGTAATCTGCTAATTCCAATGAGCTCTGCAACTGTCTTCATCTCCTAAATTCAAATCTTAGTAACTCCACTCCAAGTATCTACTTAGCAATGTCACAGGTTTTCTGTTTTCATTTTGTTCTAATTGCCATGTTTTGTTTTTGTTTCAATAGCCAAAGGCTAGTAGTTTTTGTTTTGTTTGTTTTTGTTGTTGCAAGCTTCCTTTCATGAGAGTCTTCCAATAACATACAGTGCTCTCTCCCTTATGAAATATTCCCATTTGCAAAAGAACCACATAAATAGTCATTTTAGGCACTTAAAGCAAACTTTACCTGTAATTCTTTTTCATGCACTTCCGAGAACCTCCTGCAGGCATTCCCTGTCACATCCAGTGGCCCACATTCTTTGTCAATGACATCAGCCCTCTGTATCTTGCGGAGTGGTGACACTGTGAGTCCTAGGGCATTTCCTTACAACGTATTCAATCAAAAAGATTTGTTGTTCAATAAACATATTTAATGAATGAGTGGGATGAGGCTGTGTCTTCCAGCATGAATAAATATTTTATGTTTAAATTGCAAACCGTCTACAACATCCTCTGAAGTCCACACATTTCCTCTCATCTACAAGTCCATTTGTTTTCCAGTGGGGTGGTGTAAGGGCAGTTAATAGCCCACTAGTACAGTGAAGAATGTACATCTGATATGTTGGGTGTTTTAATACAGTTATTATTTTAGAATCATTTGGAGCTAAATTACAGTTTTATTTGAAACTGCTGAAAGCCAAACTCTTAATGTTATAAATTATAAATGTTATACTGTATATCAAATCACCTAGTGGTTTTATCCTTTGTTTATTTAATGTATATGGGGGAATTTGAACTTAGATTGTTGTAAAACGGTTCTGTTTTCCAAGGAAGGAAATGCTTTCAGAACACTAAAACAGCCTTTCTTTAACCTGAATTAGGTTTTTATATACCCACTGCAGGTTATGGTTTGAAATGTGATCTGTTGATTTGAAAATAGCCTAAGTTGACTTGGGTCAAAGTAGAGCAAGATTCAGGAATGAGAAGCTTTATGTCTTTTAAGTGAAATCTGCAAGTAGTTGTAACTGGTATAGCATAGTGTTAGGGTGTTGGACTTCACCAGGAAATCTTGATTTAACTCCTTACTTGATCCTCATTCATATGGAGTGACTGCATTCATTCTTTTTAGACTGCACTAGCTTACAAGATTACTATGAGGATACAGTGAAGCTAGAGGAGATCCTCATGTGTGACACTTCGATATTCCAGGAGAAAAGACAGGATAAATATAACAAATAAATCACTTAAAGAAATATTTAGCATAGAGTAGGATTATCAGAAAAACCGTGGTAAACTGATTATAAATAGGATTCTTTTCAAAATAAGTTTGGCCGTTTGGAGGGTTTCAAGCAGGCAGATCATTGGCCTTCAAAAAAAAAATCACTACTGTGCTTTTGTTTTTCCATATCTTAAAAGAAATTTTATATAAATTAAATTTATTTTAAGATATAGAAAAACAAAAGGACACTAGTGATTTTTTTGAAGATCGATGGATGGCCTGCCTGCTTGAAACCCTCCAAACGGCCAAACTTATTTTGAAAAGAATCCTGTTTATAATCAGAGAGGCACAGCCATCTTTCAGATCCTGTGTGGAATTCAGCCAAATCTGTTGCAGATTCCTAAAAGTCATTATTAGCTTCATTGCACCATTCAGAAGCTTGTGGGAAAGAGATTCCGAGAACATTATAACCCTGTTCAGATGACAAATTTGTGTTCAGATCTCAATATGGAGAGCCAGTTTGGTCTAGTGGTTTAGGCAACGGGCTAGAAACCAGGAGACTGAGAGTTCTAGTCCCGCCTTAGGCATGAAAGCCGGCTGGGTGACCTTGGGCCAATCGCTCTCTCTCAGCCGTAGGAAGGAGCCAATGGGAAACCAGGAGACTGAGAGTTCTAGTCCCGCCTTAGGCGTGAAAGCCGGCTGGGTGACCTTGGGCCAATCACTCTCTCTCAGCCCTAGGAAGGAGCCAATGGGAAACCAGGAGACTGAGAGTTCTAGTCCCGCCTTAGGCGTGAAAGCCAGCTGGGTGACCTTGGGCCAGTCACTCTCTCTCAGCCCAACTCACCTCACAGGGTTGTTGTTGTGGGGAAAATAGGAGGAGGAAGGAGTATTAGGTACTGTATATTCACCACCTTGAGTTATTTATAAAAATAATAAAGGTGGGATAAAAATAAAAAAAAAATAAAACAAATATGAGGTGCAAGGAGTGATGAGTAGCCTTTCCTCTCCCTTAGTTGTGCGGGTGACATTCCTGAGGAGCCAGGGTCCGTGGATCTAGCGGTGTTGCCAGCAGCAGAGGGCCAGGCTGTACTTTGCAAACACTTCCATGGGCGCTGCAACTGTGCCCTAGAAAACAAATGCATTGCCTGAACAGAATGCATCTGATCCTTAGGCAATCTGAATGTGTGCCTTTATTTTTGATGCCTGTTTTCGAGATGCATATATCGTGTTTTTTGTTTCTTGCCAGCTTGTGAATGTTAATAATGATCATGTTATTTCTAAAATGAAAATGCAAAAAGCCAATGAAACTGCTCAGTGTACGATGGTATAATTTTTTACAAAATTCTATTCTGCAGATAAAATAGAATTTGCCTGGGGGCAGGGGGAGAAATGAAGAATGAATTAGCCTCAACTTTCATCCTGTATTTCCAGGATTTGATAATGACAGTGAGGATGATCTTAAAATACCTAGGCATTGTGCAAAATGATTTTTAAAGAACTCTGAACATATAGCTTGAAATTCTGCAATGCACTGTGTATATACAAGTGCCCACTCTTCACTTATCCTGTCATTTATGTACAGATGCTAAATTTAACTCATTTAATTTGCTTCATTATGTTTGTGTCATCTTTTCCTGGTCATTTAACCTGGTCTTTTCTTTCTTGATAAAAACACACTACTATAAGCTAAAGGTTAGCAACTTGAAGCCATATGACTATATATGACTCCCAAACTCCTTTTGTTTTGTTTTTTGCTTCCCATAGATCTCCCTTGGTCCAAAGTTACCAAACATCTGCATCATTTCCTAGTATTTTGAAGAGTAGGAAAAAATGGAAAACTAAATAAAATAGGCTTAATATAGTTAACCATTTAATTTAAAAGCAAGATAATTAGTTATCACCAACCCATTCATTTATTAGATATATATTTATTAGATGTCTGCCCCTTCAGGAACTCAAGGTGGCATACACAGTGATCCCTCCTCCTATATTCTTCCCAACAACAACCCTGGGAGGTGGGTTGGGCTAAGGAGAGTGACTGGCTCAAAGTCACCCAGTAAGTTTCTGTGGCTGAGGATGGATTAGAACCTGGGTCTCCCCATTCCCAGTCCATCATATCAACTGCTGTACCACCATAAATTAAAGTATAATGGTGTGTTATTAATATGACAATATTTGCAAACATGTCCAACAGTCCAGTGTATTCTGCTTACTTGCAGCTTGGCCTCCATAACCCACACTTTACACTGATCTTTCAGCTCTGATAATTTCTCTGCAAATAGGGAGGTCCTGGTGATATATCAGTCTTCAATAAGATAAATGCATTTATATTCTATTTATTAAATGTTGCTGAATTCTTGAGATATTTCGTAAAGAGCAAAGGGAAAAACATAAATTATGTTATGGGTGTGAGAAAGAATAACAGCACAAATTTGCACATTAAGAAGAAATGTTTCACTGCTCTATTTCTGCCATTTCTTACTGGATTATTAGAAAGTATGGCAAATTTATAGCAGATACTCTGTAGTTTCTCATTTAGAGTTCAGGACTAGAGTTCAAAGCTAGACTGGAGTTGACCCCATCCTCCAGAGCAGCTAAATTTGAGAGTGACATATATATTGCCTAGTCTGGGATTCCTGTGATTTGTTGGTTGTTCTTTACTAATAATAGAAGTCAGGCTTTCTAACATCTCTTCAAGCAATGCATCTAACCGTATATCTATCCTAGATGCTATTTTGCTCTGTATTTCTCAGATGGTTCTGTCTTTGAATGCTTCTTAATTCTGTATTCCAGATTCTTCCTCTTCAAGGTGATACATCAATATTTGATCTCTCCCCACCCCCCACCCCACCCCGTCTCTCTCTGAAAGTGTGTTTCTCCTGGTTGGGTGTTTGTCAGCAAAGGATTTTTCTCTTGTTTCTATCATTTCTTGATCCCACTCCCCTATTCACCTGTAACTAAATATTTGTTTAACATATCAAGTGTTGTTTGGAAAGATGATGTGTAAAAATATATACCGTAACGCTCACAGAGAAAAAAAATACCCATATGATGTTTTTGATTACAAGAACACAACAATGACTTTATTTAATTATTTCTGAAATGAAAAGGCATCCATAAACAGTTGCCTTTTAATTGTGGCAAACTAATTTAACCTCGCAAAGTTAAGATCGCAAGTTCGGAGGTTCGAATCCCTAGCCCTGCGTGCGGAGTGAGCTCCTGCACTAGCTCCAGCTCTTGCCAACCTAGCAATTCGAAAGCATGCAAATGCAAGTAGATGAATAGGTACCACTTCGGTGGGTAGGTAACAGCGTTCTGCGTGCGTCATGCCGGCCACATGACCGTGGAAGCGTCTTCGGACAACACTGGCTCTTCGGCTAAGAAACGGAGATGAGCACCGGCCCCTAGAGTCGGACACGACTGCACAAATGTGTGGGGGGAACCTTTACCTTTTTTTTTAATTTAACCTCGGTTTCAATTCCATTGGCTCTGTAATCTCACAAACGTAGATGCAATGTTTAAAACAGAAACTGCAGTAGGTCCCTCTTTCATAACCTTCCCCCATGCATTTTTTAATCCCCCATATCTCTCTCTTTCTCTCTCTCTCTCTCTCTCTCTCTCTCTCTCTCTCTCTCTCTTTCTCTCTCTCTCTCACACACACACACACACACACATGCACACTACTGCATGAGCCTAGCTTTTCTGTAGATTTACAATTTGAAAGATAGACCAACCTGCCAGTGAATAGAATGTTGGCTAGCTGTCAAGTTTGCTCCATACAAAATGCTTAGGCTGTGCTGACTACTGTTTAATTTATTGACCAGTATTTTTAAACCATGTGGATGCTTATCTGTTCATTCCTTACCCTTTAAGAAAAAGTATACTGAACCAACAAATCACTCAAAAATAATTGTAAAACTGCTACTGATGTGGGTGCCTGTATGTGACATAAAAAGGGGGCAAACGCAGAAGACGTTTTGCAGATCAGACACGTTTGCTTCCAGCTTTGAACTATTCAAATTAATCTAAAAAAGCAGTACAACAAACCTCACTGTGGGAGAGGAGAGTGGTTCAAACAGCTGTACAGTACTCTGTTTTTCATTTTTCTCCTTGGTGAATTTTTTTCCAAACTGTCATCTGATTCCAGTTCTCATACAAATTATTATACTGAATATGATTCCATTATAATGCTTACATTTCCAGACTTGATCCCCTGTTTTATTCTGAATCCTTCTGACCTGCCCATTCATAATTATGCTGGTCTATGACTGTAATAAAGATTTGATTTGATTTGCCCATTTATACAAATTTAAATACAATAATCCACTAACGTATCACTTCTCTTTTCTCTTAATTAGGCAGCAGATGATTAATTGTGAAGTTCTTCATTTTTGTAGCTTATAATTTCAGGTAGGGGTGTGTATGTGAGTGTCATTTCATTTCATCAGTCATTTCAGATCAAGCCTGTGGGGCCAGTTCTAAGCCACCTCTTTTCCATCCAAGATTCAGAATTTTCTTTTGCTTTTGAGCTAAACATGCCATTAACATGATTGTGGGTCTGATAGGGTGAGAAAGAACCTTATCAACTTGGGCAGTGGGTGCTGGGTAACCAATAAAGATACTGTTGGAATTGAGAGAAAGGGCAATCCACTTTCCAGTCAACTGCATGATGAAGTACAAGCCACCTATCCAGCCCCTCCCAGAAGCTCTGCTGAAGAACTCTTAACTGCAACTCAGTATCTGGGCCATTACTTTCTTAATTGTACATAGTTACTTCTGCTTATTTTTCCTTGTTAAAAACTGATTTAAAAGAACTGCTTAATAGCTTTGCCATTTAAAAACCATCATTTCTATCTTCTTCCTAATTTATTAATAAGCCTTCTTCCCCTCTAGAATTGCTTTTCCCTAGGCTTACTAATATGCTGTGTTAACAAGCCTTTACTTAGACATACCTTTTGTACATACATAAGCAGATGCACAAACACAGACAGAAGCTAAAGTATCTATAGCATTTATTCAGGAACAAATCGGACATATTACCCTTCTCCCTTTCCTATCACAGAAGCTACTTGTGCGAGGGAGTGTAGAAAGAGATCAATGCTGAATTTAACAAACTCTGAATATTTTCATATTCCCACTTGCCTTTAGGGTAGATCTACAAAAGGGGTACAAAATATTTCATGAAATACCAAAGGTGAGAAGAGGGAATGCACACAATTCTTGATGTAATGAAGCCCTGGTTTCTGTATGTGGGGACATCCTGTGCATATGTGCAGAAACTCTTCTTGTCCAAGGCATGGGAAGGCTGCTGTGGGTATAAAATAATTCAGCTGTTAGAAGCATTCATCCAATTTCTGAAACATGATTGGGACAGCAGGGGACATGGACAGCAAGGTGACATACTTTATATTTGTTCACTTCATGAGCAGATAACTGAATACTTTGGAATCCTCATAACTTTGGGTCCCCAATCACAAAGAAATTTCTGAATTGGAAGCCTTCTTCATACCTGCTGGATCAGCATGCAAAGATGGAGAGAAGAGCAGGTCAGGCCAGCATAGACAGAGATATTTGGGTGAATCGGGCTTATGTGCTTCTGTACTCTCTATGTGTGTTGGCACCTGCATATGTAAAAATAACTTCTCGTAGTGATTAGAAATCTAGTTGTCGTTACCAAAACAATCCAAAGATGCAGACTGAAAAACTTCCACAAAAAAGACAGGCAGAAGGAGAAGGAGGAGGAAAAGAAGTTGTGTTGTCATACATTGCCTGCATATAGATTTCTCACTGAAAAGTGCAGCAGTCATTGGAATTCTTGTATTCTGTTACCTTTCTTCTAACAAATACTAATCAGAGGTTTGAAATCTTGTCCTATGGATAAACTGTTTCCAGTCCAGATTAAGAGGAGGAGGGGACTTTAGATGAGGGCATGGCAGAATTCCGGTGAGGACATGGTGAACTAGACGTCCCTGAAGGAGTGGGAATGGCATTACGGTGGAGATTGGTGGCCAGAGGGTGGACCCTGGCAACAGAAATCTCTCCAGAGCAGCCTTTCTCAACTTTTTTTTTTTTTATTATTAAATTTTTATTAAGTTTTACAATACATAATAAAATTTAAAGTAGAAAAAAGAAATAGAAACAGAAATACAAAATAAGAAAAAGATAAAGAAAAAGTGAAGTCAAGAAATAATAAGCAAAGAAAATATAGAAAATAGATGTCCTCCAATCTATCTTTGAACTTAAAGTACAACAATTGATTTTAAATGTTAGTCCTTCATACAGTATGCAGGAACTTTTCTTTGTCATATGCCTTTTGATTTCTTTAATCCAATCTTCTAACCTTCATCTTACTGTCTCCCAATAATCCATCTTTGGCTTCCACTCCTTGAAGTAGTAGTTAAATGTTGAATGTTCATTACTACATATTTTCATATCTTCAATAAAGACCAATTAGTATAACAAATAAAAGCCTTATTTACTTCTAATAAACTACAATATATTCTATTCATATTATGACTCATAACCTAACATGTTATGTAACTTAATACATAATTTAGCAATTCTTATAGTGTTCATACATATATATTTCTATAATATTAATTCTAATATATATATATATCTCCATAAAAAAGGAATTCTTGAATCTCAATTATCCATCTGTAATTTCCATTCCTTGTAGTAGTGTCCATTTAAACTAAGTGCATAATCTATCATATCACTTAACCTAATAGCTAATATATCAATTCTTATAATATTCATACAATACATATTGATATATATCATCCTGTAGTAACCATCATTCTAATTCCATCATATCATTATCTTCTCATAAATATATCTCTAAGGAAAACAATATTCTATAATATCAACTTGTGTTTGTATTTAGCATCTTACATTTAGAATATCACTTTTTATATATCCATACAATTTCTCATAACAATTCAAGTCCATATTTTCATTAGCCTTTATATCCATACAGTTTCTCATATCTTCTGTTTAGGTTATGCCAAAATCACAATACACTGTGGCAGATTCGCAATATACAGCCTGCTCTTTTCTATATCTCATATAGAATATCAGAGCAACCTTCTCTCCCTTTCCACATATTTCACAACATCCATCCAACTGTGCACCCATATTTTCACTCTGTCTCCACTGCCACAACATATCTATACCAAGATTGTAGTGTAAAGCCTTCAGAATGTTCTTCTGAACTAATATACTCAAAATTTCCTCCTTCTGTTTCTCCTCCACTTGAAAAACATTTTTCCTTTCTGTCTCCGTTTCTGTTCTCTGTTCTTTCTCTCTGTTTTGCAGAGTTACGAACAGTAATTCCAACGACCTTTGAATATTTGAAAAAGCCTCAGTAATCTCTCTTCTGAGCTCCTCAGGTACAAGTTGGAAAGCCATCTTTCCTGTGTCCTTCAAATTAAAACAACAACCCTTCTAGTCAAAACAATAATCATGTAATCTGTCCATGGAAAACTACCAGCAGAATCTATTAAGCAGAACGTCGTTGTTTTTTTTTTTTTTTTTTTAAAGTCAAAAGAAAAAAGAAAGTTCCAATAATCCAAAATACAGGAGAGAATAATATTTTAAACAGTTTATAGAAGGAGAAATAAAAATTATATTCCAAATGAAGCAAAA
Organism: Charina bottae; assembly: GCA_023362775.1. NCBI lineage: Eukaryota > Metazoa > Chordata > Lepidosauria > Squamata > Charinaidae > Charina > Charina bottae. The sequence goes on along the minus strand of JALMGJ010000003.1, from coordinate 29,252,323 downwards.
TCCAACCAGGGAGGATGTAGAAAAAGAAGACAAGGAAAAAAAACGTTACCCTGTGTTTTTATTCTTCAAACTGCGAGCTTTCGTTCTTCAAGCTGCAAGCTGCTTAATCCAAACAAAGAGTTTCTCAAAAAATGAATAGTCATTTAGTTTATCAAGCGAAGAATTACAAACAGAGTCTCTTAAATCCCTCTAATACAAAAGAGAAGTAAAAAAAAAATGCAGACGTTTCATTATGTTGCAAATATAGAGTCCATCAAACTTCCACCAGAATCAGTTATAGCAAAGAAAGCACAAAGTTAGCCAACATTTTCAACAAAGTCCAAAAGATAGATCTTAGATTTCAAAAATATTTTAATCTAAAAAAAACATTCCTAAAGTGATCTAAAAGCGGCTGGGCGCTCTTGTGTCTCTTCAAAGAGACTTGTTTCCCCTGCGAGAGCCTGATATATCTCGGCCATTGCCTTGCACTTACCCTGTTCCTTCCGCGGTGGAAAACTACAGAAAAAACAAGGGTAGGCAATCCCAATGGCCCCACGAGTAATCTTCTGGTCTCCCCCTCTCCAGGGGAAAAAAAACTTCAGTGGACCACAGCTTCTGCAATCCACTGCAAGCAAGGGAAATTCAGTCAGTTCTCAGCTTCTCCGAGAAATCTGACTGGTCGAGCTGGCAGCCAAGCCTGGAGTGCCTTTCTCAACTTTTTGACCCTGGAGGAACCCTTGAAATATTTTTCAAGCCTCGGGGAACATTCAGGCTCAAATATAGGCCAGAAGTTACAAAATTATTATATTTGTTTCATGTGTAGGCCTCTATATACACTGCTCAAAAAAATAAAGGGAACACTGAAACAACACAATGGAAGTCCAAGTCAATCACACTTCTGTGAAATCAAACTGTCCACTTAGGTAGCAACACTGATTGACAATCAATTTCACATCCTGTTGTGCACATGGAATAGACAACAGGCGGAAAGCATAGGCAGTTAGCAAGACATCCCCAATAAAGGAGTGGATCTGCAGGTGGTGACCACAGACCACTTCTCAGTTCCTATGCTTTCTGGCTGATGGTTTGGTCACTTTTGAATGCTGGCGGTGCTTCCACTCTAGTGGTAGCATGAGACGGAGTCTACAACCCACACAAGTGGCTCAGGTAGTGCAGCTCATCCAGGATGGCACATCAATGCGAGCTGTGGCAAGAAGGTTTGCTGTGTCTGTCAGCGTAGTGTCCAGAGCATGGAGGTGCTACCAGGAGACAGGTCAGTACATCAGGAGACGTGGAGGAGGCCGTAGGAGGGCAACAACCCAGCAGCAGGACCGCTACCTCCGCCTTTGTGCAAGGAGGGACAGGAGGAGCACTGCCAGAGCCCTGCAAAATGACCTCCAGTGGGCCACAAATGTGCGTGTGGCTGCTCAAACGGTCAGAAACAGACTCCATGAGGGTGGTATGAGGGCCCGACGTCCACAGGTGGGGGTTGTGCTTACAGCCCAACGCCGTGCAGGACGTTTGGCATTTGCCAGAGAACACAAGATTGGCAACTTCGCCACTGGCGCCATGTGCTCTTCACAGATGAAAGCAGATTCACACTGAGCACATGTGACAGACGTGACAGGGTCTGGAGACGCCGTGGAGAACGTTCTGCTGCCTGCAACATCCTCCAGCATGACCGGTTTGGCAGTGGGTCAGTAATGGTGTGGGGTGGCATTTCTTTAGGGGGGCGCACAGCCCTCCATGTGCTCGCCAGAGTAGCCTGACTGCCATTAGGTACCGAGATGAGATCCTCAGACCCCTTGTGAGACCATATGCTGGTGCGTTTGGCCCTGGGTTCCTCCTAATTCAAGACAATGCTAGACCTCATGTGGCTGGAGTGTGCCAGCAGTTCCTGCAAGATGAAGGCATTGATGCTATGGACTGGCCCGCCCGTTCCCCAGACCTGAATCCAATTGAGCACATCTGGGACATCATGTCTCGCTCCATCCACCAATGCCACGTTGCACCACAAACTGTCCAGGAGTTGGGGGATGCTTTAGTCCAGGTGTGGGAGGAGATCCCTCAGGAGACCATCCGCCACCTCATCAGGAGCATGCCCAGGCGTTGTAGGGAGGTCATACAGGCACGTGGAGGCCACACACACTACTGAGCCTCATTTTGACTTGTTTTAAGGACATTACATCAACATTGGATCAGCCTGTAGTGTTATTTTCCACTTTAATTTTTGAGTGTAACTCCACATCCAGACCTCCAGGGGTTGCTTACATTTGATTTCCATTGCTTTTTGTGTGATTTTGTTGTCAGCACATTCAACTATGTAATGAACAAAGTAATTAATATGAATATTTCATTCATTCAGATCTAGGATGTCTTATTTCAGTGTTCCCTTTATTTTTTTGAGCAGCTTATATGCATTAGCTGTGTTCTTAAACTCAAGATAAAGAATGACACCTCTTTAATGTGAACTTGGCCAAATTTGAAATATTTTTTTAAATAAATCGTGATCTCCCAGGGAACCCCTAGTGACCTCTCACAGAACCCTAGGGTTTCACAGAACCCTGGTTGAGAAACCCTGCTCCAGAGAAAGGAGAGATCATGAGATCACCGATATGTACTGTGGACAGCTGCTCCTTTCAAGTAGACTGCAGGAACTGAGGATATACAAATGAAACCGGGTGATGTTTTAATAATTAAAAGGGACATTCAAATAACAAAGCAGAAGAGTGACTCGATAATTTCCCTATATTGAATTTACAAAGGAGACCTGTTGAAGTTTTGAAAGACTTGATGAGAAGGGACAAAGAAAAAAGGAAAAGAAATCAAGTGTCAGCACATTATTTGAAGGGATTAAAGATGAAGATTATTAAAAGTAAAGGGAGGGAATATACAGTTGGTTTATTTGATCAAGGTTAAAATAGATGTTATTTCTGGTAACCCTTAATGGACTTTTGCTGACCAGGACTGAATGATGGGGTTTTAAGGATTTGCCTATAGATAAGAGAGGAGATATGGAATGAAGATATTGTTTATTGTATTTTAAGATAAGTTGATAAGTTGTTAAAATTGTTTATACTTGTTGTGACGAAAGGGGAAGTTACTTCTTTATATATATCTTTACTTTCTCTGCTATATTCTTATTTTTTCTTTCTTTTCTATTTTTCTTTCTATATTATTCTCTTTTTTCTTTTTTTATGCACTTTCTATTTTTTCTTTTTATTCCTTTATTTTTGTAGTTTGCAATAGTTTTTATCTGTCTAACTGTAATGTTTAATAAAATTATTTTAAAAAACAGATTATGAGGAGGGAAGTCTAACAGAATAGGGTTTTGCTGTTGCTGCTTTTCATGTTGCTGCTTTAGATCAGTTACAGTAGTTTGCTTTGCAGTGTGCAAATTATCATTGTAACCATCTTATATTTTAAATTAGTATTAGATCACTTTGTTCCTATCTGCTAAAATGGTCACTGAAACTTTACTGGCCTGAAAAAAAACAGCAACAAAAATGGAGTGAGTTGTGTCTGCAGCTAGGATTTTCAAAGTATGTTTATTTCTTTAAGTTAGGTGGGTGAACAATGATCCCTGATCATTCCTGTAAGAAATGTGGTTATCTCTAGTATAATATCTAATATGGTCAATATTAGAAATTAGTAATAATGCTTGTTTTTGTGTATCGTTGATATTTACCTCTTCTATCCTGTGAGAATATTGAAATGATCAAAGTGTAAGTACGTAGCTTTAGGCTACTTTTCAAATCTTCTCCCTAACAATACTATAAAAGTATTGCTGCCAGCATCTTTCCCTCAAGAAAGAGACAAAAGCTATATTTACTCAATCCTGCTTAGCACATTATTGGTTATAGTAATAAGAATGGCATCATAAAGGACCTAAATTAAAAGAATCAGTAAAAAAAAGACAAATTCACTGGAAACAAAACAATAAACAGAATGACGTAAGACCAGAAGATCCTTGTATAGGCTTGCTTCTTTATGAATATTGGCATTGCATGTGGAGTTGAGAATTCTGTCAAATGATATCGCTCCCTTCTTAAAACCCCAGCCAAATCTGCCTCAGTGACTGTAATTCATTCTGCAATTTTCCACCAAAGCCAACCAAACCTATATTCTTCTGCAGCTCTATGTTCTGACCAATGAAAGGTAGGATTCTCACAGGCCTCTTAGGGGACAGGTTTGCCTCATCACTGGAACTGCAATGCAAGCCTTCATGGGGACTGCCTTGACTTGTCCCAACTGCCATACCCAAAGTTCATGTTTTGCCCCTTCCAATAGTAATTTCAGCTCTTTTTGTCTTAGATCACTAAGTTGCTTCTGTGTTCCTTTATTATATCAAATCAAATATCTTTATTACGGTCTTTGACCAGACTTTAAAGTAGGAAAAGAGAAATAGTTTGATACAGCAATTTATTATCAGGGAAGAAAAGAAAACAATAAGACAATATATCTAATTAAGAGTTTTGCACAATTGTATGACATGATGAAGATATTTGGCCACCTGGTATGTGAGTGTAGAGTTAGCATCCCTTAAGAAGTAATGAAAATAAAATGTATCAGTATGAACCCCAAATTTAGAGATGATTAGGGAGATCAAAGCACGTTTTGGGACATCTTTTATGATGACACTGTGGCTTCCTGTGGGGAATGGCAGACTGAATGGTACTGCAATTTTAAGCAGCACCAACGGTGCAGCATTTCTGGGTGCAGGCTGGGTCTCTGCAGCCTGAAGAATTCTCCGGGTAAGGAGAATCCAGGAAATCATCCCTTTTGTTCTCTGGACAGCATTTTCTTCTGGGGGAGTCACGGAATGGAGTCCCTGCGATCAATCCGTGATTGAGAATGCTGGGAGGTGCGGATGTCATCAAGTTTGGGGCTGCACTTAAGCTGTAAAACGGACACTAAATCTTACCACCCCATTTCTAAAACACCAAGGGTTTTGTTTGTTTGTTTGTTTGTTACCGAAGAGAGGCCTTTTGCAACAAAGACATGCAAAGCTCTTGGTGATTTTCATTACTTTTGGAATGTATTAATTTGGAAAGTTGGCTTTTTTAATATTTAAATTCTAATATTGGGATTTAAAGATTTTTGCTGTTTTGTTGCCTTTTTCTTAATGTTTTGAGGATTATAAAAGATGTATCTACTTTGTTTAATCTGCGGAGTTGAATTTTGAGCTATCTGCCTCTGCTTTCCTGTGAGAATGGTCTTGTTTACATCTTTTTCCTCCTGATAACACACTGTGGAGAAACATGGAAGAAATGAAAGCCATCTTTAAAGAACTCTATCTTGACGTCACGAAGCCCTGGATTGTCTCCTAGAACTTGTGGAGTCTAAAGCCTACCAACAACTTGAAAAAGAAGACAAGAGTGAAAACTACTTTGAGAGTAGTGCTCCTTCTTTAAAGAAGAAAATGAGGATTAACATTTCTAAGTCAAAAAGTGAAGGGAGAAAAACTGGACTGTGGAGAGTTAACTTTGATTCTGAATAAAGAAGAGTTTTGGGCACAAAGGGAGAGAAACAATTGGCTGTCTTCCTGGAAAATCGAGACCAAGAATAAAGGCTGGTTGCTGAATTTGAGACTTGTAAGGGGAAAGCTCTGTGTGTAATACTGAGATATGTAAATACCTTAGTCTATTTTGAAGTCGGATAATTCTTTAAATGTGTTTATCAGGATGGTCTCTTAAAGGGTTAGACTGATGTTTTTGTTTTGGTGATAATGATTTTACCTTGGTTAAAAGGACATTAACCAAATGTAGATAATTTGTTTTTTGTTATTTTAGTAGGCAGAGAGGAGTAAAATTTTAGTGAAGTAGGATAATATTTGAGTATTTGCTTATTAGGTAAATAATTATGTTAGAAAAGGTTTTTTTGTTTTTTTAAGAGGGAGAGATGGTTTGTTTTAGAGGAGAATGTCATATAGAGATGGAAATGCTTTATAGAAATAATGTTTATCTTAGTTTAAATTAGAGTAAGAGATTGATAATGAGTTATATATATCTTTGTTGTAGAAAGTCGGAAGCCACCATGTAATAGTCTTTTCTGTATTTTTGCACGTTTTTAGTGTTTTTTTATTGTACTAATCTTTATTTCATTCTTTTTCGTTTTTATGTACTTTATGTATATGTTCACAAAATTAATAAAGCTTTAATAAAAAATAAAAAGGACACTGTATGAGGACCTGGGCAAGAGTTTCTACCTCCCTGGATCCTCAAGGGCAAAGTCTCTGTAAATAAGGAGTCCCATGAAATCTTCCCACCAGCAGTGCTGAAGGGAGGGCATCAAAGCGGGCTCTGGAAAAGGCCCATCTATATTTGCTTAGGGTTAGATTGTATAGGTACCCCGCAGTAGAGGGCTTGTGGCTATCTAACATTTGGTGATAGAATTCAGGAGCACTGGTGATATCATTTTGGCAATCATTGTCCCTAATTCTTTCTTTTACTATTGATTTGGCCTTCTCCAGGGTTAATTGACCTAAATATTCAGGAGAGAGGCCAAGACTGCAAAGTTCTTCTATACAGATATGGTGCCAATGAGATTGGGAGCTGTTTGACAACAGTTGAGGCATCAGACCTGTAGGGTCAAACATGATTCTGAGTCCTGAGATTAGAATCTTGGGCCAGGTCTGGACCTTAATACTTGGCACGTTAGCTTCAAGCTTCAAGACTGCATTAGGGATGCATCTTGGGGTAACGAATAATTACAGTCCTAAGGTAATTTGATTGAATGGTTTCATATGCCCTTAGGTGTGTACATGGGCCATATTTATTTATTTATTTTTCAAATTTATATAGCCACCCATCTCACAAACAAGTGACTCTGGGTGGCATACAAAGAGCTAAAAACAATAAATAAATACATTAAAATCATTTATTTTAATTATTAATTTAATTATTAGTATTTAATTAAATTATTAAAAAAACAACTAAAACAGAGCTTTCCAAACTGTGTGTCGCGACACAAAAGTGTGTCACCACACACAGTCTGGTGTGTCGCCACACAACCCGGAAGCGCTGATCATCATCAGCGCTTCCGGGTTTTCCCGCGGCGACACACCAACGCCGGTTGGTGTGTCGCCGCAGGAAAAACTGGAAAGCCCTGAACTAAAACAAAGAATAAAAGACGAAGGGATGTTAAAAATAAGGGAGACATCTCACTAGTTCACCTGTCCCCTGGGGTCCCCAGGCCTGCTTGCAGAACCACATCCTGGTTGAAACCCTGCTTGCTCAGGGTGATTATTCTCTCATCTATTACCGAGGTTTGGAATTTGGTGAATAGGTACCTGGCATATAGTTTGCTAATGATGTTCAATAAACTAACTGGCCCATAATTAGCCAGGTCATTCCTATCACCCTTTTTATATACGTAAGGGAACAATTATAGCTTCCCCCAGTCCTCTGGAATCTTAGCTGTGTGGTTAATGTATGAAAAGGAGGCCAATACAGGGGCCCACCAATTTGAATTGGATTTAATTAGCTCAGGGGGGATACCGTCACCCCTGGGGGCTTTACCACACTTACCAAGCTGGTTACTGAGATTTTTAACTTCTTTGCATGTGACTGAGGGCCACTGCAGTAGTGAGGATAAAGGTATATCCATCACATAGGTTTTAGCATACTGATCTCAATAAAGGGCTTGGAAGTGATATACCCAGCTACTTGAGGGGATGATACAATGCAACTGGGTAATGCTGTTATGAGAACAATTTGTTATAGTATGACAGAATAGCGAAGGATTTTTGGACTTTGTAGCTTTGATTAGCTGTGACCATTTTTTCTTCTGATCTTGGGTTTTTTCGTTTCTGAGCAGAATCTTATATTGTCTTTTCTGCTCCTTTAAAATTTGGATGGAATCTGGTAAATTGGCCTTCAGCGAGGCAGCAAAGGATTCCAATAATGCAGCTTTGGCAGTGATACAAGATTTGTCAAACCAACTCTTAGAATGCCATCCCCTCCTGATTGGGTTAGTATTCGCCTTTGTTACAAAAGGTTGGAGCTTAGCTATGAGATTGTGGTATATATCAAGTATTCTGCTATCTTGTGGGACGGTTGGGTCTGAGGGTGCCCCAAAGTTACAAAGGGTTGAAAGGTATGCACTTCCTTCCTCTGAGTTGAAACCATTGGGCTATCCTATCTTCAAGGGAGCCATTCCATCTGACCCTTAAGAGCTGCCTCCTATCAGGCATTTTAAGTGGGCCTTAACTAGGTTCCTAATTAGGCCTTGTCTAAATTTGCAAGTGAAAGTTAGGGGAAGGTGGTCCCTTTCAGACCTAGGGACTATGCCAAAGTGCTTAAGGGAAGGGCCAGGTCTCTAGAAATTATTAAATAATCTATGGTGGATAACTTGTGAGCTGATCAAAATGTATATTGTCCAGGGAAATCATTTTGGACAGAGCCATTTAACATTTGTAGGTTAAGCCTACTTATGAGATGTAGCAACGTAAAGCCAGCTAGGTTTTATTTTGTATGTTTGAAGGATCTGGGCATAAATGGTGGTTCAATTACTTCTTCAGGAGGACAGGCATTGAAACATCATAGAGAGTTTCATAATTACAACCAGCTCTTGCGTTGAAATCCCCACCTATTAGGATATATGCACCAGGGAACTTATTCAGGCAAAGAGTGAGGAAAGAATTAACCTGGTTCCAGGTTTGGGTGACCTGTGAATGGAGCTGCTGAGGAGGATGGCATGGACTCGAAAGAATAATATTGACTTTTAAGCATTTTGCACTCCTTTCAGTGATTTTTAAACTTAAAAAAATTGTAAGGGGATTTCAAATCACACCTATAAGTGTCCTTCACAATAGCAGTGTACAGCCTCTGCTAAATTCTGGGAGGAGAGCCAAGCCTGCCAGGAAGGATGGCATAAGCCCCAGAGTTCATAATCTCAGTCAGCAACTACCTACACAGCAGAGTGCTCCACCAACTCCGAGGTCAGAACCAGATAAGCATGGGAGGCATAACACCATCAATTTAATTAAGGGGAAGATAAAGACATCAGTTGACCCTATGGAAGATGAGGAAGAACTAGCTCAGTTGTTTGGCACTCTATCTACAGAAGAACAACAAACAATTACACACAAACTTGAGGCAGTTAAATCAATGCTTCAATCAGTGAGTGCTGCAACTGAGTCCCTCAACACTTTATTGCCCTCCAGCTGTCCTGCTGAAATGCCAACAAGTTCATTGTCTGAGTGCTTACCACCCCCAAAAAACAAAAAAAGAAGGTGCTCCAGCCCAAAACTAATTCAGACAAATGAAGGAAACACCAAGTTGATAAATGAAACACAATCCTTCTATAACCTCCCAGATGATCAGCCCACAGTTGATCGTCCCTTACAACTGGACTCTAAAGAACAGACTAGTCAAACTACAGCCCCACTGGCTCCCCCCTGTATGGATCCTGATTCTATTCATCCAATGGCTGCTCCATCTACAACTTGCTATTCCTCCTTGCAAGTGAACTCTCTCCATAGGAGCCCTGAACATGGTCAACCCTCTGACTCTGACCCCCAATCTGGCCTTATTTGCTCTGTCCACAAAACTTCTCCTATGGAACTACCCCAGACTCAGGACACCATCTACCCTAATTGGCAACAGGAGGTCTGTTCTCCATCTTCTCCCCCAATCATCAATTTGTTCAACCCAAGTGTTGCTCCTTCTGAACAATTATCCAGAAACAGCAGCCTGAGAGAATCAGCAAATTGACAACTACATCCTGCTAAAAATCTCTCCATCCTGTATTGGAACATAGCTGGATGGGCCCCAAAGCAAGCAGACCCTGATTTTCTTGGCTTTCTGCCCCAATTTGAGAGAGAGAGAGAGAGAGAGAGAGAGAGAGAGAGAGAGAGGGAGAGAGAGATAGATAGATAGCAGGAGACATGGCCCCAACTACTTTTCTCTGCTAGCCCCTGCACAGCCTAGCTCAGAGGTGGCAGACCCAAGGGAGGGGTGGGGGGGTTGCTTGGTCTATTTATGGCTTCCAACTTGTATGTTCTGTCTTCTAAATCTATTGGTCCACAACTCCTCAGCTGCTGCTCTTTCTTTATATTCTCTTCTCCTTCCTTATCTGGTTGGAGGCACAATTTTGGTTTCACCAGGCCCATTTCATTGGCCTTTTATGCTTACTCTAAATCAACTGCCCCTGTTGAGAAGTCTTTGTTTTCTTGGACATCTTCCTATGGGATGAAATATGCTCAGATTTTCATTCCTCTGAATTTACACTTAAAGCTGTGTACAAAACACCTCAGCTAGCACATTCTGCCCACAGCATCATTTTTCCCTTTTGATTGACGCTTGAATTACACACTCTTGTCAATTGCCTCACAAAGAATTCAGAGAAAACAGCCTTACAATCATTAACCATATAAATGCCAGTGAGCCTGAAGTCTTTATTCAGTCATCCCAACCTGTTTATCCCAATTGTTTGAGATGCCACATGTCTTCCACTGGAAAAATTCCAGGTTGTTTCATTGTTACTTTTCTTGTCTTGACTGCTGATTGAGACTTCTAGCTAAAATGAAATGGCATCTGACATTGTCCTGCAACTTGTATAAGAGGCTTTGAGAAACCAAGAAGACACTGTTTTGACACTATTGGGATTAATGTGTCATCTTTTTTTTAGAGTTCTGTTCAAATGGGTCATATAAATGCTTCTCAGGTAGTAACATATCAGCAGTTATTAGACTAAGCAAGAAAACCAACCAGAAGATTCAACACATTTCCTGATGTGTATGTACAGAATTTTTTTTTAATGTGATATTTTTGTGTGTGATATTTTGTAGCTGAAAGGAACTTTTAAAAATGAAAATCATCCCAACATGTATAAAGTTGCTTATTTGTGTATAAAAATGTGTAAATTGGAGCCTTTTTTGTCAGACATTTAAACAAATCAGTTCAGTAGCTAACTTATTTATCTAGATTTCACTGGGCAACACATTTAGAAGTTTACAGTTCAAATCCTGTCTCTGCCATAAAGTCACTAAAAATTACCAGTGTGAGAGAGAACTTGTTGCCAAAACATATAAAACTTTTGAAGATTTGTATGAACTTTTCATTTAAGAAAGAAAACATATTTCCTTTTCTTTCTTTTTTTCATTTCATTATTGAATATTTACTGAATACTGATCTCCCTTCTGTCTTAGGTCTACCAGAACCAAAGAAAGAATCTGTATTTCAGGGACTGGGAATGGAAGAAGGATTTTATACATCAAAAGATTTCCTGCCACTGGTATCTATGGCAAGTAAACCAGGTATTTTATTTTATTTTATTTTATTTTATTTTATTTATTATTTTATTTTATTATTTATTTTATTTTATTTTATTACGTATGCAATATGTATATGTCATCTTTTGATATTATTGATACGACACATTGCATAATGCATTAAGATCCATTCTAATTCCAAAACAATTAAAAGAATGAGTATTTGAAAGAAATACAAAATAAGCAAGGCAAAGAATCAGACTTCATACTATTTCAATAGCATATAGCACACCTTTCTCCAATTTCATGCTTGCCGAATGTATTGGATTATTAACTACCATTGTCCCCGGTTAGTTCCTGTCCAGAAAAAAGAACCATATATTTTTTACCAGTTTCAATTCAATTTGATGAAAAGAATTTGTCATTAAAATGTATTTCAAAGGAGAAAATAATTTTGATGAAGTTTTCATAGATACAACGTGGTTTCTTGCAGTTACTCAGTTAAGTGGCCAAGGGGTGAGAATGAATGTCTTGTCTTTCATTATGTAGTCATTTTTCCAGCCGTCTGCAGCATCTCTGGTTGTTTATGCTTCAGTTAAGTCTGGGAGAAGAAGAGGAAGACATCCTGAAGGGATTCCTCTTATTGGTTGTTTTCAGTGTGGGAAGTTTGAACAGCCAAAGTGGCTGCCGAATAATAGAAAGATGTGTAAAAGAAAACAAGAGACCATTGGGGATCATTAGGGAAGGGATTGAACATAAAAGTGCCAATGCTTTAATGCCCATTATATATTGCTGCATAGTGTGTACAGTTCTGGTCATCACATTGGGACAAGTGTAGAAAAACATAACCAAAATGATCAGAGAAAAGGTTAGATTATTTGGGAATTATTAGTTTAGAAAAAGGATGACAGAGGAAACATGACTGAAGCATATAAAATCATGCATGGCATGGGAAAAATAAACAGGCAGAAGTCTGTAGCTTGAATCATGTCAACTGGATTTCTATTTTCTTAGTGGAAACGTTTCACTCCTTATCCAAGGAGCTTCTTCAGTCGTGACTGAAGAAGCTCCTTGGATAAGGAGTGAAACGTTTCCACTAAGAAAATAGAAATCCAGTTGACATGATTCAAGCTACAGACAATTCCACCTGGATGACTGAGAACCTTCATAGAAACAGGCAGAAGGTTCCCCCCCCCCATCTCTAAAAAGACTAGAACTACGAATCATCCAATCAAACTGATTAGGGGTTCTAGAACAGTCAAAACACAAAACTTCTTCATAGAGCACATAATTAACTTGCAAAAGTATTTACTAGAAGATGTGGTGAAGTTTGATAGTTGGGATTATTTTAAAATGGAATTGCTTAAATTCATGAGGAACAGGCTTCTTGGGGTCTTTTAGCCTTGAAGGTGGGCCCTCTGGGTTGGGGGCAGCATGCCTCCAAGTAATAGTTGCAGGGGAATAACAGTAGGAAACAGGTAGGTCTCTGTCTCCTGTTTGCTAACACTGCAGAGTTACCTGGTTGGCCACAGTGAGAAAACAAGTGCTAAAATGAGTGTGATCTAACAGGACTATTCTTATGTTCCGATGCTCTTAACAGTAGTACCTTCTGCCACCTCTCACAAAACAGTAAACTGGAAAACTCTTCCAGTTTAAATTCTGAAGCATCCTCTGAATAAGGATGGCCACAATAAGAGGAGCAGTAGTAGAATAAATTGGTCCATTTTGCTTTTGAGAGAAGACAAATGCAAAATAGGAATTAATAAGATCTGCTTTCTCACACCACTCATTATCACTTCACCGCTTTCTCCTCACTGTTTTTTGTGAGCTACATTGATTTTTTTGCTGCCCTCCATTTTTTTCTCCTCACTGGAATCATTTGCAATTGTGCTTTTAGTATCTTCTTTAGGAACTCCCACTCATCTGTGAGCTCCTCTTCCTGTTATCAAGGATTGTTCTTGTGCCTTTTTCCACCCTCTGATTCTGATTTTTCTTTGACTCATTTAAGAGGGTACACATCTCCATTTATAAAGTGTGCAGATCTTTATCTAAGATCCTTATTAAAGGGTTTTCATTCCCACCTCTTACAAGATTCAGATGAAAGCCTCCTAACCAAAACATATTTTACCAGTTCTCAGTTCATACCAACAGTCCATCATCTAGATATCTCAGAGCATAGTTCCAGAAACAAAATCTCTCCCATACACGCTATTTGTGTGGCCAGTCTTGACTTGCAATATTCTTTCCCTTTCTGTTCTCTTCCATGGATTGCAAGGATGGGTGAGTCCACCTGAGCTCCCAGGGTCTTGAGCTTTCAATTTTTCAAAGTCTGCTGTGATATAGTTGTAGCTGTGCTTTGCAGAAAAGGATAATTGTCAGAGGATTTGTTAAGTTTTGGAAGATGTTCTATCATGTCCTTGCTCTTAGCAGACACACACACACATTTATGTATTGATTGATTGATTGAAGAAAAGCAAATAAATAAATAAACACACACACACACTTTACAAGCCAGTTGGTCTAGTTGATGTATCTTTGTTTCAGGTCCTCATAAAAGCAAGTCAGTAAATACCACAACTCTTCTCTTTGCCTTCTTAAAGGCACAGCTGTATTGTATTTTTAATTAATTTAAGATCAGAGTTATAGAAACATATTGAGAGATCAAAAAATAAACTGAGCATTTGCAGTAGAAAAAAATTATTTTTATTTTAAAACAGAGAAACAGAAACTTAACATAATTGCCTCTCAGCCGAGAGAGCACATGGTCCATTTACATACTAATACAATATAGCTGCAGCTTAACACAAAAGAAGAGATTGACAATATAAAGCCTTTACCTCTGTACAAGAAAACTTGGCATTACCTGAGTGGTCAAAGTTTAACATGTGACCACCCTGACTCAGCTCACCACTTATTTGGAAACAGAGCACCAAGAGATACTCTGATTGGTCAGTTCAAGCCAGACCTTTGGCACCAGTAATTAACATTCCTGAGGAGGGAGTTAAAACATGACCCATCCTGACTCCCAACGGAAAAAAAACTTCTCAGCCTGGCTTTTTAAAACAGAATATTCCAGATTCTTTCAAAATCATAAAATACATAACAAGCTACATCCTTTCTGCCCTTAGGGCAGGATCCACCATCCTGGTTCTAGTTCTGCAGTATCTCCTCCACTGAACACTCATAGTCTCTTTCATCTACAAGAATCTGAAAACTGTTTCTCAGTTCCAGCAGTGCAGAATATTTTCTCTTTCCTGCTCCTGGTTGTTCCTCTCACCCATTGGGCTTGTTTATTTATTTATGTCTTCCTTGTGGAGGTTTGCTTCCACTGTCCATTTCCATTTCTCTTTAAGGATTGCTAAAAACTTATATTTCCAACAAACAAACAAACAAATTTGTTTTCTGGCAGGAAGACAATAATGCCAGAAGTATTCACACTCACAAACTTTTGTCTTCTTTTTCTTGTTCCTTCCTCAGGATCTCATATTAGCCAAGTACTTGGGTCTTGACTTACAAAATTTGTTAGGGACTCTCCTTAAAACTCCTATTACCTTTCTGTATTCACTCACTCAGTGAGCTTGTTTCCTGGGACTAGGCTGCCTTATAATCCTCTTACAGTCTCTGTTTACTCAGCAAGAAGCAATCATCCCATCACCCACAATGGAAAATCAGCTCTTAACACATCTCTTGCAATCAGCGCCTATTCAGGAGACAGCCTTTCACCTTTCATAGCTCAGCAGACGCTTCCTCATGACCCTATAGAAGCTCACTATATTAAAAGGCTCCAGTACATATGAACAGGGACAATCATTGGAAAGATAGATGTCCATTAGGTATCATACAAATTTCCCATTTTAGACACCAATATGATTAAAGAAGATATGTTAATAACTATCATATAGAACTAGTTACTAGTTAGTAACTATCATATAGAACTAGTTACTAGTTAGTACCTATCATATAGAACTAGTATATCAAAAATAAAGGCCACTCAGGATGTTCCAAGATTTCCTTGGAACCATTATATGAATCCAGGTTTGTTATAGGTCTGGTCTTAAAATAGATGTACATAGGCAGATTTTTGCCTGATTGTCAGACAAATTTTTTTTAAGTGTTTATTTAAAAAACTTACATGGCCATCTATCTTATACATGTTAATCCAGGCGAATTAAACCTGATTTAAGCATTATATTCATCCTTATGGAAGTTGCCAAAAGCTTCATCCATTTGGTAGTGATTTTACATGGTAATATATGTAAATAGTTCATGGGTAGACTACATGAAAACTCTCTACCATACCAGTTGCAGTCATGAGCCAAAGTGAATACTAGCATAGATATATTCCAGTTCACTATACCAGTTCCAAAATGCTGAGCAATTTACATGTATAGTATATATTGTTTTAATTGGCTCTAGGATCTCATAGCATGAGAGGTTCTAGAAATACTTCCCCTGTTCAAAAAGGAAAAACAAATTAAGTTTTAAGTGCCTCCCAGATGAAGTTAGTAAATATTTGGCACAGCCCCCTAAAATCCCATGCTTTGTCCATATAGAGCAGAGCTTTCCAAACTGTGCGTCGTGACACAAAAGTGTGTCACCACACACAGTCTGGTGTGTCGCCACACAACCCGGAAGCGCTGATCATCATCATCATCAGCGCTTCCGGGTTTTCCCGCGGCGACACACCAACAGCGGTTGGTGTGTCGCCACAGGAAAACTTTGGAAAGACCTGATATAGAGAAATGTAGCTATAAAATGAGAGTATTTAGAGGATGTTTTCTGTACGTGTTTTTGTAAATAAATTTTACTTTATTTTTGCTTTATATAGACTCAGCTTAATGTTTTTTTGTTCTTAAAAATGGTATTTGAGGTTCTACACTCTTGCTGTGAAAATTCATGACTGGCAGAGCATAAAGTGAAGAATTATAGACCATTGATGATATGGTAAAAACATAGTCTTCTGAAGGAAAATATCAGAGGCACCTTCAGGTTACAGGTTTATGTTATTTATGGTATCATTTCAAAAATTACAGTAATTTGTTTAATCATTTAGAAAGTAAAACAACATTGGAATGATTTTAATGTTTTTTTCCAGTGTTTCTTAATTTTCTGTGCAGTACTAGACACCGGCTTACCTGTACCTTGTAAACTTTTATATTTCTCCACATAACTCATTTTTAAAATAAGAGAAGTGAGAAATGAATCTGGAGACATTCAGAATTATTCCAAAGACTGTAATAATCTTAAATTTCTATCTTGTTGTAAACATCAAGACTCATAGATTGCTGTATAATGGCTAAAATTCAGGCTCTGACCCTGCACATTTAAACTAAGGTTTATCTGCATTGCACATGGAAGCACATTTTTAAGGACTTAAGGATTTATATCTCTTTGACCTTCTGTTCAGAACACTATCAACATGAATAAAGTAGTTGAGTGAAATGTGTCATAAAACAGAAGTATAAGGAAGGAATCCCAGATGTGTGTTAAAAGAATCCACTGATCAGAAGAAAAAGTCTGTGTAAGCCAGTATTCTGTTTCCACAGTGAGCAACCAGATGTCTTTCAGAAGCCCACAGATAGGTTAACTTTGTATACCCCCAACAATTGCTATAAGGCAGAGCTTTCCAAACTGTGTGTCGGGACACATTAGTGTGTTGGCTGCAGTGTCTGGGTGTGTCGCTGCTGCTGCTGCCGCCTCCTCCAAGCCCTGCCAGGATTCCGCGCAGGTCCTAGTGCCTGCCTCGTGCCCTGCTGTAAGAGTGTGTTGCAAAATGATGCCCTGCTGTAAGAGTGTGTTGTGAAATGATGCATGTCTAAAAAGTGTGTCACCAACATGAAAAGTTTGGAAAGCTCTGCTATAAGAGATTTCATGATGTGTGTAAAACCACGTGGTATTTCCCTTGAACTGACTAATCCGAACATTTTGGGGTGATTCATCTGTTTCCAGAAGTTTATCTTCCAGAACAGGAATTGGTACATGGTATTCCAGTACAATCTGACCCTGAAATGGGGAACGTTAATTCTAGGAATAGACATACAGTTTTAAATATGCCTGCAAAATAATTTTGAGACTGAAAGCGATATCATGAATAGTGAACACGTAATAGCCTTTTCCTCCTTGAATTTCTCTAAGTCCCTTTTAAATGTGGTCTAAATTGGTGCTGAAACAACATGAGTCACTCTTTGAGTGAGATGGGCAGTGACTAAATTTGAAATACAAATTTATTTATTATTTAAATTTATATGACCGCCCATCTCCCCCAAGCGGGGGACTCTAAATAAATAAATACCGTATTTTCCGGCGTATAAGACGACTGGGCGTATAAGACGACCCCCAACTTTTCCAGTTAAAATATAGAGTTTGGGATATACTCGCCGTATAAGACTACCCCTCTTCAAAACCTGCAGCTTGCTCCGCCCCGGGGTGGAAAATATCCATGCCAATCAGCTGTGTGGTGGGGAAGCGGAGTAGAAAGTAAAAAACTGCAGGGAGAAAACAGGGAAGCGGAGTAGAAAGCGAATACCGTAGTAATGTGAAGCGCAGCAGCGCGGGGTGTGTGTGTGAAGGAGAATATTGGGGTGAGGGGTGAGAAAGCTTTAACGATTTAAAGAAAGCTTTAATTACCTGGGCAAGGCAGAGGGGTGAAGAATACATTTCCAAGCTTTAGCAGAACAAACCATGAAGGAGGAGGAGGAGGAGGAGGAGGAGGGTGATGGGGGGGAAGTTTGAAAAAGCAGATCCAAGCGCAAAAGTTACTGAGTGAGTACTGAGCAACTCCACTTCCCCGCCGCACAGCTGATCCCCGCCGCACAGCTGATCGGCGCCGAGATTTTCCACCCGGGCCCTCCCCCCCCCAATACATCTCCAAGCTTTAGCAGAACAAACCATGAAGGAGGAGGAGGAAGAGGGTGGTGTTGATGATGGGGGGAGGTTTGAAAAAGCAGATCCAAGCGCAAAAGTTAATGAGTCATTTCAGCCTCCCTCCATCTCGCTCTCTTTCCCTGGTGATGGATCAGTGCGGGGGGGTCCCTCCCTCCTCTCCCTCCCTCCGCTCCCTCCCTCCGCTCCCTCCCTTGCCGTTTCCTCCCTTCCCTCCCGACCCCCCCCCGGCACTGATCCATCACCAGGGAAAGAGAGCGAGAGGGAGGGAGGCTGAAATGACTCACTAACTTTTGTGCTTGGATCTGCTTTTTCAAACCTCCCCCCATCATCACCGCCACCCTCTTCCTCCTCCTCCTTCATGGTTTGTTCTGCTAAAGCTTGGAGATGTATTCGGGGGGGAGGGCCCGGGTGGAAAATCTCGGTGCCGATCAGCTGTGCGCCGGGGATCAGCTATGCGGCGGGGAAGTGGAGTTGCACCCACCCTATAAGACGACACCCGGCGTATAAGACGACCCCCGACTTTTGAGAAGATTTTCCTGGGTTAAAAAGTCGTCTTATACGCCGGAAAATACGGTAAATAAACAAACGGACTTTTAAAGATAAAATCTAGAGTAGAAATCAGTGTTGATAAAAGATAGACAGCACGTCTTGTAACATGAAAGGATTTTTCCCTTTCTTTTTCATTTCTCAAATAATTTTGATGCTGACAAGAGAGGAGTCAAAGGCTTAATTTTTTGAACACAAAGATCTTGAATCAATTGCATTCAATCTGACAAGGCCCTACAATTTCTTCTCTTTTTTTTCAAGTGCATTATACTTTATTTCCTGCCAAGACAGGAAGGCAATGCTACTAAAGGTACTGACTATGAAATTACATGTATGAGCATATCTTAAAAGTGGGAATAAAACTCTCAATGAAGCAGAATAATTTGATAGTGACTCTCCATGCTTAGAAACTGCAAGATGCAATTTTACACTGCTTCGAGTACAAGTGTCGTTTGAGCTGTCATGCAGAAATAGTTTTTTCTCCTTGAAAATGGGGTTTTCCTTTCATCATTCAGGAATATGCGGCTGTCGCTCTTCATTGCCATCAATACAGGGAACAGTGATTGTTCTTGGAGCAGGCGATACTGCCTTTGATTGTGCAACATCAGCTTTGCGCTGTGGAGCTCGTCGTGTTCTTGTGGTCTTCAGAAAAGGATTTACTAATATACGGGCTGTCCCCGAAGAGGTAAATTTCACAAAATTGAAGTAAGGGAAATATTAATAAGAATACTTTAAAGTATAAAATGCTATTTATTATTATTTTGCTCAGGCCAAGCTACATATTGCACACAGTCTTGTGCAACATCTCCGCAGTTTTAAAAATAGAACAAGACAAAGCAAAAAACCAAATAACAGCTGTTGCAGACAAAGAAAGGCTATATCACACAGCAGAATTAGGGCTGGTCTACAAGCAAAGCACCATCAGTGTTTGTTCCCTGTCCAGTCGTTCACAACTGGGTAGAAATAAAAAAAAGTTGAGAGGGTTGGAAACAATCCAGTCTTAAACCCCTGGAAAATATCTCACTTCACCTTTTCTACATGTAGCCCTGGAAAACCAAATTCAGAAAGTGTTGGTTGTATTGATTCTTTCACAGTCAGTAGCAAAATAAATTATAGCATTTGTTGTATAGCATAGCATAGCATTCATAACAAATTGTGGCAAGTTCTTGGTGGTATGGGGATACCAAGTCATCTTGTCTGCCTCCTGAGGAATCTGTATAACGACCAAGTAGCAACGATAAGAACAGAGCACGGAACAACGGACTGGTTTAAGATTGGGAAAGGAGTACAGCAGGGCTGTATACTCTCACGCTACCTATTCAACCTGTACGGAGAACACATCATGCGACGTGCTGGGCTTGATGAATCCAAGGCTGGAGTTAAAATCGCTGGAAGAAACATTAACAATCTCAGATATGTAGATGATATCACTTTGATGGCTGAAAGCGAGGAAGAGTTGAGGAGCCTTATGACGAAGGTGAAAGAAGAAAGTGCAAAAGCTGGGTTGCAGTTAAACCTCAAAAAAAACAAGATTATGGCAACCAGCTTGATTGATAACTGGCAAATAGAGGGAGAAAAAGTGGAGGCAGTGACAGACTTTGTATTTCTAGGCGCAAAGATTACTGCAGATGCTGACTGCAGCCAGGAAATCAGAAGACGTCTACTTCTTGGGAGGAGAGCAGTGGCAAATCTTGATAAAATAGTTAAGAGCAGAGACATCACACTGACAACAAAGGTCCGCATAGTTAAAGCAATGGTATTCCCTGTAGTAACCTATGGCTGTGAGAGCTGGACCATAAGGAAGGCTGAGCGAAGGAAGATAGATGCTTTTGAACTGTGGTGTTGGAGGAAAATTCTGAGAGTGCCTTGGACTGCAAGAAGATCAAACCAGTCCATGCTCCAGGAAATAAAGCCAGACTGCTCACTTGAGGGAATGATATTAAAGGCAAAACTGAAGTACTTTGGCCACATAATGAGAAGACAGGATACCCTGGAGAAGAAGCTGATGCTAGGGAAAGTGGAAGGCAAAAGGAAGAGGGGCCGACCTAGGGCAAGGTGGATGGATGATATTCTGGAGGTGACGGACTCAACCATGGGGGAGCTGGGGATGGTGACGGCCGACAGGAAGCTCTGGCGTGGGCTGGTCCATGAAGTCACGAAGAGTCGGAAGCGACTGAACGAATAAGCAGCATAGCATAGCATAGCATAGCATAGCATAGCATAGCATAGCATAGCATAGCATAGCATAGCATAGCATTAGTATGTGTGTGTATGTATGTATGTATGTATATACTGTATATATAGAATATATAGAATAAAACAACATATTTGACAAATGTATGTTTGTGTACATACACACAAACAAACACAATATTGAAATTGAGTAGAGCTGAATATTCAAGTCCATCATCATACTTTTCTCACCTTGTAACTTATGGACTATCCTGGTAAGATTGTCCAGAATTTTTTGTCAGTGTGAATTTTCAAGGATTTTGATCTGATTGGTACTACAATAATTTAATGTGTTGACTTAAACACATTTGTAATTCAGCTTCTTTGTTTTTTTTGAAAATTTCTTAGCTTTGGAAACTTACTAAAGTGCATAAAAATGTACTTTAGGAAAAAAATGTAGGAGAGGATTATGAAGGAAGATAGGTGATACTGATACAGATCAAACATACAATATATAAGCACCAGATCCATAGAAGTGGGGATCTACCACACTAGACAGGACCCAAGTGCAGACTGTGCAGAGAGGCTTCAGAGACAGTCCAACACATAGTGGCAGGGTGTAAGATGCAATGTAAGACCGAATGGCACAACCAAGTAGCTGGCATTGTACAGGAACATCTGCACAGTGTATGGGCTAGACCCTCCCAAGTCCAGATGGGAGATTCCACAGAAAGTTGTGGAGAATGACAGGGCTAAGAACCTGTGGGACTTCCAGATCCAGATGGATAGGCAGGTACTGGCCAATCAACCAGACATCGTGGCAGTAGACAAGGACCAGAAGATGGCGGTGGTGATAGATGTAGCGGTGCCAAGTGACAGCAACATCAGGAAGAAGGAGTATGAGAAGCTGGAGAAGTACCAGCACCTGAAGGAGGAACTAGAGAGGATGTGGAAAGTGAAGGCCAAAGTGGTCCCAGTGGTGGTAGGAGCACTCAGGGCTGTGACTCCTAAGCTGGGAGAGTGGCTCCAACAGATCCCAGGAACAACATCAGAGCTCTCTGTCCATAAGAGTGCAATGCTAGGAACAGCTAAGATCCTGCACAGAACCCTCAAAGTCCCAGGCCTCTGGTAGAGGACCCAAGGTTGAGGAAGACACATACCACCCATAGGGGTGAGAAGGGTATACGTGTGTGTGTGTGTGTGTATGTATGTGTGTGTGTGTGTGTATGTATGTGTATATACACTGCTCAAAAAAATAAAGGGAACACTGAAACAACACAATGTAAGTCCAAGTCAATCACACTTCTGTGAAATCAAACTGTCCACTTAGGTAGCAACACTGATTGACAATCAATTTCACATGCTCTTGTGCACATGGAATAGACAACAGGCGGAAAGCATAGGCAGTTAGCAAGACATCCCCAATAAAGGAGTGGATCTGCAAGTGGTGACCACAGACCACTTCTCAGTTCCTATGCTTTCTGGCTGATGGTTTGGTCACTTTTGAATGCTGGCGGTGCTTCCACTCTAGTGGTAGCATGAGACGGGGTCTACAACCCACACAAGTGGCTCAGGTAGTGCAGCTCATCCAGGATGGCACATCAATGCGAGCTGTGGCAAGAAGGTTTGCTGTGTCTGTCAGCGTAGTGTCCAGAGCATGGAGGTGCTACCAGGAGACAGGTCAGTACATCAGGAGACGTGGAGGAGGCCGTAGGAGGGCAACAACCCAGCAGCAGGACCGCTACCTCCGCCTTTGTGCAAGGAGGGACAGGAGGAGCACTGCCAGAGCCCTGCAAAATGACCTCCAGTGGGCCACAAATGTGCGTGTGGCTGCTCAAACGGTCAGAAACAGACTCCATGAGGGTGGTATGAGGGCCCGACGTCCACAGGTGGGGGTTGTGCTTACAGCCCAACACTGTGCAGGACGTTTGGCATTTGCCAGAGAACACAAGATTGGCAACTTCGCCACTGGCGCCCTGTGCTCTTCACAGATGAAAGCAGATTCACACTGAGCACATGTGACAGACATGACAGGGTCTGGAGACGCCGTGGAGAACGTTCTGCTGCCTGCAACATCCTCCAGCATGACCGGTTTGGCAGTGGGTCAGTAATGGTGTGGGGTGGCATTTCTTTAGGGGGCCGCACAGCCCTCCATGTGCTCGCCAGAGGTAGCCTGACTGCCATTAGGTACCGAGATGAGATCCTCAGACCCCTTGTGAGACCATATGCTGGTGCAGTTGGCCCTGGGTTCCTCCTAATGCAAGACAATGCTAGACCTCATGTGGCTGGAGTGTGCCAGCAGTTCCTGCAAGACAAAGGCATTGATGCTATGGACTGGCCCGCCCGTTCCCCAGACCTGAATCCAATTGAGCACATCTGGGACATCATGTCTCGCTCCATCCACCAACGCCACGTTGCACCACAGACTGTCCAGGAGTTGGGGGATGCTTTAGTCCAGGTGTGGGAGGAGATCCCTCAGGAGACCATCTGCCACCTCATCAGGAGCATGCCCAGGCGTTGTAGGGAGGTCATACAGGCACGTGGAGGCCACACACACTACTGAGCCTCATTTTGACTTGTTTTAAGGACATTACATCAACGTTGGATCAGCCTGTAGTGTTCTTTTCCACTTTAATTTTTGAGTGTAACTCCACATCCAGACCTCCAGGGGTTGCTTACATTTGATTTCCATTGCTTTTTGTGTGATTTTGTTGTCAGCACATTCAACTATGTAATGAACAAAGTAATTAATATGAATATTTCATTCATTCAGATCTAGGATGTCTTATTTCAGTGTTCCCTTTATTTTTTTGAGCAGCTTATATATCTATCTATATCTATATCTATATCTATATCTATCTCTATCTCTATCTCTATCTATCTATCTATCTATCTATCTATCTATCTATCTATCTATCTATCTATCTGATGCAATAAAATGTACAACTTCCAGGTGTATCTGAAGAACAGCCAGAAATTGTAGATGTATGTGTGAAAGAATATCTTTAGAAATTAAAATGTTGAATTTAGGAATAAAATGCAAATATTTCAAACTATAACTTAATTTGGAATTAAATTCACAGTTCCAGTAAATACCTACATATACTGAGCTGCTGATTGGCAGTTTATAATCATTTGTTTTATTATGAAAGCTTTTTTAGTTTCAGTTTTAATTATTGCAATGTGATAGAGTGTCTTTGCTGTAATTTATGTGCTACATACCATGAATTACTGCATAATTTACATTAATGAGACACTGAATATGCCCCAGCTAGAAAATATGGGGAAATATCCCACTCCCTTCAGTAATGGATACACAAGGGAGACAGAGGTAACTTAAAGAAAAGAAAGAAAGATTTCAAGATACACAGTTCATATTTTGAAGTATTTGTCATAGTATTAAAATTTAGGGGAAGATTATTTGGAACAAGTATAATAAATATATTAATTTATTCAGCACCACTCTTAATTACATCCCACTGGTCTTTGTCTGTATAACTTTCCTCTCACAGGAGAATAAATATTGTTTGCAAATGACAAGCTTTCCCCCCTAAAATATTAACTAACTTTAGTTTCCAATATATATTACAACAAATACCCTAGTCGTCTACAAACAATTCAGTCAGCAAAATCAAAAAATTCCAAACATGGAATATGACTGAACACAACTTTTGTGTGTCTCATGGACAAAATCATTAGAGCATGACACCTTTAAC
Organism: Charina bottae; assembly: GCA_023362775.1. NCBI lineage: Eukaryota > Metazoa > Chordata > Lepidosauria > Squamata > Charinaidae > Charina > Charina bottae. The sequence continues at coordinate 29,227,810 of JALMGJ010000003.1, read as the reverse complement.
TATAAGTACCCTAATTGCTATTGTGATTATACAGTATATCACCCTTTTTATTAGCACAGTTATAATTTCCACATCATAAGTGAAAAGGAACAGAACACAATGAGCCATAATATTTTATTCTTTTAAAAGATTTTAAGTTCCATACCCAATTTGTCATCATCTTTTTGTGAGATGCCCATTTTTTCCTGAAAACTTTTCTATGCTGTGTTAACACTGAAATAATTAGCAACTTGTATGTTTGCAACAAAATGCTTTCCCGGTTGCCAGGCCTTTCACAGCAAGCCAGATGAGAAAACATTATGGAAGAAAAAATAATTGGTTGCTGAGAGAGATGGAGGGAAGGGGGGACTTTGTTTCTTTATCTTATCTGTGTTGCTTGGCAAGGGTCATCCTCCTTGCTATTCCCCCTTCTTCTTCATTAATATGGAGAGTGGAGAAATAGGAGTAGCTGGCCAGGCAGCTGCTGGAAGTAACTGGGTAGGAAAATGCTAACAGCCGTTTCCTTGTCCCTATTTAACGTTTATAATCCCAGCTGGCCAAAATAATGTTACTGCCTTAAGTAGAGGTGAAGACTGTGTTCCCGCCATATTTCACATGATGAAGCCAATTTTTTAGCATTCAAATCTTACATCACTGCCAGTTGAGAATAGTGGTGCAGTGGTTAAAGTGCTAGACTAGAGAGGATCAGGTTCAAGGGTAATCATGCAAGCTCCTTTAGTGAGTGATCCAATCACTATTTTTGTGTCTAACCCTTCCTATTTATTTATTTATTACTTAAATTTATATAGCCGCCCATCTCGGTAACGTAACTTTGGGCAGCTTACAAATACAAAAACATCAGAAAAATATAACCACAAAAATCATTCAAAACAATAAAACAATAAAAACTATTAAAAACCATAAGCACATTATCTGTGGGATAGCACCATTCATTTTCCTAACAGGCTGTCCACCAACCTCACTGGATCCCCAGGTCAGATGACAAAGCCATGTCTTCAGGCTCTTCTGGAAGGTCAGGGCCAATCTCACCTCAGGGGTAATTATGTTCCTTTTCCCCCCCCCATCTCAATCTAGTTTGACAGATTGAGACAGCTCTGGTGGTCTCCTATTCAAGTACTAACCAGAGATCTGTCCTTGCCTAGCATTTGTGAGATCAGCCAAGGTTGGCTACCTAGTGCCATCAGGTGTGAATTACCCTTAATTATTTCAGATTTTTCCCCCCTCCTCCAGTTATTACCTCATTGTAGCAATTTCAAGAAATACAGCTACTAGAATGTTCATCCTTCCAAGTTCAGGAATTGGTCTTATGTGATGTCATCTTTCTGGAGCTATTTCTCGAGCTGAGAAAAGCCTTTAATAGTTCCCCATTTTTCTCTTAATTAGTGAGGAATAGTTCACAATACAGCAATAGATATTTGGGAGAAAGAGAGTTGAAAATAGATCATGCGATTTGCCATTCTCAACAACAAAACAAAAACCCTGCGTTTAATTTCTTTAAATATACTTTTTAAGGGAAAGTCAAAGAAATTACGGCTATCTGAAATAGGAATGGGTAGAATTATAACTATTTGTCATAGAGGATGTAGCCTTGGTCCCCGATGGGGGAGATGGGCGGTAATATAAATTTAAATAAATTAATAAATAAATAAATATAGAATATTTTGAAAGAATAGAAATTAGCAAAAGTAGTTACAAGTTATCTTTCAAATACAAAGAGAAAATAAATGAGCAAAATATGTCCATTTTAGATTATAGGCTTTCCTATATTCAGGCACTGAAATCATTTGTAGATTTTAAGATTTGGGCACCTCAGCCAGTAACTCATAATGAAATTTATATATGTCTACTTGATTTTTCCAGCATAGATTGGATAGTTTTCTCTTAAATCATTGTTATAGTAATGAAGGGTAATATAATCATTTTTCATAAAATCAAACTAATTTTCGCTTGTGATTTAAAATAAAAAAGTCTCCTAACAGATGTTGATAACTAAAAACAATCCTTCCAGAAAACTAGGTGGCACCCACTATTTGATCCTGTTTTCATTTAATCAAAATATAGTATTATAATAATGTATTGTTCACTTCCTAGTACTGGAATTTATAGAAAAAATTGCAAGGAAAAATTATAAGACTAACAGTTACATATTAAACACTTCCCTGTAAATCTATACATAATTTTATTTTTCTTCTCCAGATGGAGCTTGCAAGGGAAGAAAAGTGTGAATTTCTGCCTTTCCTTTCTCCCTGGAAGGTTGTAATAAAAGGAGGAAAGATTGTTGCTATGGAATTTCTCCGGACTGAACAAGATGAGGATGGAAATTGGAATGAAGACAAGGAGCAGACTGTCCGGCTGAGAGCAGATATAGTGATTAGTGCCTTCGGTTCAACCCTAAATGATCCTAAAGGTATTTCTCAGTCACAAGGGTTATGACCTAGCCACAATCAAACACTTAACATTCCAGAGGGAAAGTTAAGCTTATGCCTGCCTTTCCTTATTGCTTAAAAGATACTTAATTAGCTGGATTGTCCCCTGACGTGTATTTCATTTATTAAGGCCAAACGTTGTGACATCTGAAATGAACAAATTTCAAATAGCTGAAAAACATATGTGAAAGACTATTGGCTCTTTAAAAATAAATACACAGCCCATAGCTTTAGTTACTTTATTCATGGATATCATATTTGCTGTGTTACCCCCATCAATAACCTTATATGGAAGACCAAGGAATTCATCTTGTCTCATCCAACTTTGCTCCAAACCTAGATGGGTAGGGAAAAAAAACTTTTTGGTAGATACCAGCAGCTTTTTTATTCTTATTATTTTTATGTGATAACCCTCAGTGTCAGAATTCCCAGTCAAGAAATCCCTCAGGCAATTACTCTAAAGGATTCATTTATTCAGGATCAGTACACTTCAGGTGAGGAGAAGCCTCGAATAAGGATTTTCGCGCCCAAGCTGCATTATCAAAACGTCCCTCTGACATCACCCAGAGTCAAGACATAACAATTCAGTTCCCACTCCAAGCATCCCTCTGCCCGACAGAATGTCTGTTGAAAGAGCAGGTGCTTATTACAGTCTCTGGCAAGCGATGCAAAAATGCCAAGAGGGAGGCTTCTTGAAGCAAGTACCGTATTTTCCGGCGTATAAGACGACTTTTTAACCCAGGAAAATCTTCTCAAAAGTCGGGGGTCGTCTTATACGCCGGGTGTCGTCTTATACGCCGGAAAATACGGTATTCGCCGTTTAAGACCTCTCCTGGCCAAGTGCAGCCGCTCGCCGGAACGCAGCCCCCAGGGAAGAGCAGGAGGACGAGCGCGGGAGAAACGCGGGGAGGGGGGAGCGAGCTCCGTTCCCTCGGAGCAGCCTTGGGAAGGGAGGGGGCAAAACGCAGTGGCTCCACGACGGGCTCCAAAGTCGCCCACAACGCTCAACGGGCGCCTGGCTTCGCCTCGCCTCGCCTTCCCTTCCCCTCCCAGCCGCGCTTTAAATGGAGCGGGGGCCCAGAATTGGCCGCGTTTCGGGAAGCCTGGTAGGAAACGCGTTGTGGGCGACTTTGGAGCCCGTCGTGGAGCCAAACGGCGAGTACCGTATTTTCCGGCGTATATCCCAAACTCTATATTTTAAATGGAAAAGTTGGGGGTCGTCTTATACGCCGGAAAATACGGTAAGTGCAGACCAGCAAACTACACGTGTACAACAGTCAGGGAAGCATGGCAGACAAACATGCAAGGCTGACATTTTCTTACATTTGTATCCTGCCTTTTCTCAGGGAACTTGAGGTGGAATAATTTATCCTTTAATTTTACCCTCAGAACAATAGTCCTATGAGATAACAGTCCCAGAGTCACTCAGTGAGTTCCTTACTCAAAGGGTGATTTGAACGTAAGTAGAGGATGAGATGGTTAGATAGCATCACCAATGTAATGAACATGAATTTGAGTAAACTCCGGGAGACAGTGGAGGACAGGAAGGCCTGGCGTGCTATGGTCCATGAGGTCACGAAGAGTTGGACACGACTAAACGACTGAACAACAACAGCAACATTGCTAAACAAAAACCAAGACCTCAGACATTATATTGCACTATATTATACTGTACTGTCTCTGCCTGTGTCTACTTGATTTTCAGTGGCTCAAAAGTGTGTATTGACATCCCTGCCATAAGCTGCTTTAATCAAGAATAGGATATATTATATTATATTATATTATATTATATTATATTATATTATATTATATTATATTATATTACATTACATTACATTACATTACATTACATTACTATAATATAATATAATATAATATAATATAATATAATATAATATAATATTATTTTATCTCTATATATTTAATTTCTCTCTATATATTTAACCTCTAATTCCCATCAGTCATGGTCAGAACAGTTAGTGATAAGGGATGATGGGAATTGCATTCCAAACACATCTGGAGGGCCACATGTAGCCTCCCTGTCTTTCTGAACATCACAGTGGTATGGTATCTGTTCACAAAGGCCCCTTCAAGAGATGTTCTGGAAGCTGAATCCAGAAAAGGGACAACCCCCCCCCCTGCAGCCTGTGATTGCTGCCTTATTAACCTGTATATACAATGGCAGCTGCTTGCAATAACTAGAGAAATGCTCTCTGTCAACAAAGAGGATAAACCTGAATACCACATACAAGTGGAAATGCTTTAGGAGTCCTAAATAGTATTCTCATCTGCTATCATTTTTTCCTGTGCTCTTTCAGAATAAATGAAAATTAAACCAAATGGGCTTCTCATTTGGTTTTATTATTCTTTTATCACAAAATGAATGCACAGTTCTAATGCAGAACGAGATGGACCTTTGGAGTGATTTAATATGGCTCTTTTTCCTTTCCTTTCTTAAGCTTTGCTTCCAGATGCCCCAGCATTTTGTTTCAAAGAGGATTTGATTTATTTATTTGTGGCTGATATCTGAAAAGAAAAGATACAAGCAACTATATCTGAATCTTAATAGAAGTTCTAAGTGCTGAAGTTTAATTAGATCTTATAAAAACATATTTGAAAAGCTTGACTACTAGAAATAGAAAGAAATAGAAAGTTCACCATATCATATCACCATATCACCATATCACTTTGCTAGTATCTATAGTTCCATCCAGCAGTAATGCAATATCAATCAGTTTAGTAGTCTTCCTCTGTTTATCCTCTTTTATTGTAGCCCTGGGGTGAACACAGCAACTAATGCTGAATCCAGCAGCATGATTAAATCTCAGCTTTCATTAAAAAAAAGTTTGTGAGATGTTGCTGAGGATCAAATTGATGCTGTGGCTAACCATAATCAATAGAAAAATTTTGACTGGAAGGTAGCAAGCACCACCGATTTCAGAGTGTTGGGAGGAGTGCAGACATTTGGGTCTGAGATATATTATGACTTTATGGGGGGCCTCTATGCATAGCCCACCAGAAAATACTGTTCTCTGCCATATGCCAGTTTTCCACCATATCATTTGGTACAATGATATTTGATATTCTGATGTACTTTGCTATGGCAATAAAAGATGCAGTTTTCATGACTGAAACATTCAGAAATAATATTTCTGACTGTAAACCAAGGTGGGAGACAAATTCTAAGCAAAGTTTAAATATTAGGCTAATACAATATAAAATAATTTAAAGAGGGTGTGTTGTAATTCTTCTATAGTATTTAATAACCACAGATATTGTGCTTGATGTAGAACATCCCAGCATTTACCTAGGACATCCCAGAGACGATTTCCCTCCCAAGGACTCACACCTCTTGAACTGCTGATTCTGAAATAGTTGCCTGTCATAATTGTGTTACATGATCTAATTTTCCTGGTTACTGTACTGGGTTTCTTTTCACAATGGTCCAATCAGTCAGAACAGGAAACATAGTCAGTGTAAATGATAAATATCTCTTTATTAGTAGCTTTAAAATGAATAATATACAGTAGCTTTAAAAAGATGAAACAAGTGAAATAATATTCACAATACAAATAGCCTGCCACTTTGGTCGATATATATTTCTGAATTGTAAGAATTCATTTTCTTCTTTCCTCTGCATTTCAATTTTCTACTGATTGCCATGGGGACTGCATTTGCTACTAAAATGCCATTCATTGCTTTAGCAATAGTTATTTATATAACATAGATAGGAACTCTCCTCTACTGAACTACTGGCCTATCTATTTAGTTCAGTATTATATACATTAACTTGTAGGGTGTCTCTAAGATTGACTGGACGCCTTGCAGGCACTCTCCAAAGACTCACCAAAAGTTGCCAGCACGTTTGTATAATGCAGAGCTTTCCAAACTGTGTATCGGGACACATTAGTGTGTCGGCTGCAGTGTCTGGGTGTGTCGCCGCTGCTGCTGCCTCTGAGTCCTGCCAGGATTCCACGCAGGTCCTAGTGCCTGCCTTGTGCCTTGTTGCCCCCAAACCTGCCCTGCCAGGATTCCACGCAGGTCCTAGCGCCTGCCTTGTGCCTTGTTGTTTCCAAACCTGCTGTGATTCCGCGCAGGTCCTAGTGCCTGCCTTGTGCCCTGCTGTAAGAGTATGTCGCGAAATGATGCATGTCTAAAAAGTGTGTCACCAACATGAAAAGTTTGGAAAGCTCTGGTATAATGTATAATTAGACACAAAATCAGTGCTGCAAAAATTACCCAAGTTGAAGTCAATGGAAGCTTTTTTCCCTTATTGCTGTTGCAGGGAAATGGGGCAGAGAATACCAAGATCGTACAGAAATGTATGATTAACTTATTACTTCCATGGTCCAGATGTTCCAGTTTCCTCTATTAAAATTCATATAATTGTTATACGTTTAATATTAAGTATATTTAGGATTTCAGTCCAAACCAAAGTAATCCCAAGTATTCTATGTTGCTTTGCTTTGCTTCCTTTGAAATAACAAGAATAGGAAGCAGGATGATATGGAAAACATGTATTGCATGTAATACCTTTTATGATAAACTCCCATTAGAAATGACAGAATGTGCATAATTATCACTGAAGTTACTTTAAAGGATGATGGAACTGAAAAGACTTACTTAAAATGACTATTTTTTTCAGTCTGCATCACATTGGTGAGAATTACATTAGACAGTTACTTTGAAGCACAATGTGATCATTCTGTAATTATTTTTCCTTTCCCAAATAGCTATAGAAGAATAGGTTTTTCTCCCTTGTGGATAGCTATGCTCAGAGTTCCTGCTTATCATTATTTGCCAGGTTTCACTAGGAGTTGATACCACATATGCTCATGCTAAGAAGCCATTGATAAATCTTAAGTTTGGTACCAGACCTGAGGCAGAATAATGTATTTCATTTCCACATTACTTATGATAAAGAACCAAATAGAGAAAAATATATCTTTCACATTGTTTTTAGGACATAGAAGTGCTTAATCTTTTCTAAGGGGCCAAACCATCCCTCAATCAGCAAACCAATATAAATAACCTGGACTTTATTTAGATTAGATGGACCCTAATGATTGCAATATCATATGAGTAGAAAAACAGTATATTATTCTGCTAATTAAGATACCATAAAGCAACAAAGCTCAACACCATTTCAGCATTACCAGTCCTATAGTTTATAATGTAAAAATCAAATCAAAGGGTGAGTGTTCTCAGGATAAATGTATGTATTATTTTGTAGGAAGAATGATAAATGTAGTAAAATTTCTCACTGAAGTATTCCATCAGTATGAATATTGCTGGGAGTGGATTTAGGTTTTCATTCCCAGTGGCAGATCATGGCAGAACAATCATCAGAAATAAAATCTTGCTACCACTTCTCCTTTTCCAAGGGAAAAAAAATATCCAAACCAAAATTGAAGTGGGGGATCATCTTACCGTCAGAATTGTGTTCCTTTCAGGAAAATATCCTGAAGTAGGATGAATATCCTGTCCCATAGGGGAAGTATTTAAAAAACAGATGTAGGTCAATCACAATGACAGGATTAGAAATAGAAAAAACACAGTTATGTTGGGTCCTGGTAGTTATGTTGAAATTAATGAATAGGAGATGAGCAATCCACTAGTCTACTCTCAACTGTAGGTTTTTTTTGGCTCTGGCCTCTAGAGACCCTAAGCCAGAGCTTTCCAAACTGTCGCGACACAAAAGTGTGTCGCCACACACAGTCTGGTGTGTCGCCACACAACCCGGAAGTGCTGATCATCATCAGCACTTCCGGGTTTTCCCACGGCGACACACCAACGGCGGCGCGCAAAAACTGAAAGCGGCAGCAGCGCTTCCGGGTTTTTGTGCGCTGCCGCAATGGCGGCACTTCCGGGTTTTCCCGCGGCGACACACCAACGGCGGTTGGTGTGTCGCCACAGGAAAACTTTGGAAAGCCCTGCCCTAAGCACTAGTTCCTATTCACTGAGGGCTAAGTAATCATAAGGACCACCCATTTCTGAGCAAATGTTACCTTTGAATAGATATTATTTGTAATTAAGCATTGCTGTCTTTCTCAGTTTTCTGACCTTGAGCAAATCATCTCCTCCTCCTCCTCCGGATGCTGCTTCCTAGTTTACAAATTTGAAGTTGTTTATATCAACAATTAAAAGACAGACAGTACATTAAAACAATAATGTTCAGTTAAAAATGTGAGAGGAAGAAGGAAAATACCAGCAAAACAAACCCATTCATACAGAGAAGGCAGGTCTTTAATAGTCACATTAAAAATGTAACCCTAAGAGTCTCATGAATTGAAGGTTCCAGAGTGCAGGCATCATCACTAAGGAGGAACTCTGCAGCAATTTGCACATGTGGAAGACCTCTCCAGATGATGATAGCAATCAACATGGTTTCTAATGGAATAGCTATTGGTCAGGTATCCTGGTCCTGTTTAGGTCAAAAGCAAAATCTTGAACATGGCTTGGTAGCTAATTGGCTGCCAGTTCAGTTGCTTCAGTAATGGTGTAACATGCATAGTCAAGTGCCCAACTCACCAATTTGTCTATCAATTCTATAACTGCTGGAGTCCATACCATGGACAACGATAGTTTTAATTTAAGATGACTAGTTGTGAACCAGGGGGTACGATGGCTCAGTGGTTAAGACGCCAGGCTTGTTGATCGGAAGGTCACAAGTTCGGAGGTTCAAGACCCTAGCCCCGCATGACGGAGTGAGCTCCCGCACTCGCCCCAGCTCTTGCCAACTTAGCAATTCGAAAGCATGCAAATGCAGGTAGATAAATAGGTACCACTTCGGTGGAAATGCCTGCCACATGACCGCGGAAGCATCTTCAGACAATGCTGGCTCTTTGGCTAACAAACGGAGATGAGCACCGGCCCCTAGAGTCAGACACAACTGTGTGGGGGAACCTTTACCTTTAGTTTATTAATTAAACTTTCTCTGTCCAGAAAAAGACCTAATTGATATATCAACAGAAGATAGTACTTGCCACTCCTACTCCCAGTTTACTTGGGTCTACAATGATAACTCTACCCCTTCCCCCATCTATATAATTGTCCTTCCAGATGAAGTGCAATTCTTCAGAATAGGCACTCTCACCCCCTCAATTTCTATATTTTTATATATTTCTTATTTTTATAATTATCTGATAACCGTATTTATATTTTATATATTGTATTTATATTTTATGGTTATTGTTTTAATTGACCATTTTTATTGTAAACCGCCTAGAGTCCCTCTTGAGGGGGGAGATGGGCGGTGACAAAATTTGATAGATAGATAGATAGATAGATAGATAGATAGATAGATAGATAGATAGATAGATGGAGAGAGAGAGAGAGAGAGAGAGAGAGAGAGAGAGAGAGAGAGAGAGAGAGAGAGAGAGAGAGGGGGAGAGGACCACTCAACTACAAGTTGTATTGGTTCTTATCCACCTTATTATTGTGTCACTTCCTATAGTGTTACATGGCATTTGAAACAACGTAGTGCTTTGCAGCACCCTGCAGCAGAGGTTCCAGAATGCAGAGGCAGTCAGAAGCAATGGCTTAGACAGAAGCAATGTGTTCTGTAGATTGTCTCCACTAGCAGCAGCAGAACCAATCTCATAGAAATAGTCTTGGAAGATACTATGATTAAAGATGTCAGAAGCTGCTGAGTGATCAAACAGGATAAAGACAGAACACATTGCTTCTGTCTATCCTCCAGAGAGGGTCATCTGTGAGGACCATGAGGCTGAAATCAAGATTTGGGATAGAATCAAGGGGCTTGGTGGGGTTTCAGTCTCTGGGTTGTACTGCTGTGATTCATGATGGTAATGAGGTCAATCGTAGCAATGCTTTCCATGAGACCCCTGCTTTATCATGTTCTTATCAGTAAACTTCATATTTGGAATAGTCTTCCAGAGAGCCCAAGACAATGGGAAGTACTCTCATCACAGTTTTTGAGAAGACAGTTTTGATCAACTTGTCCTTGCTCTATAATATACCAAAATGATGCTGAGAAATGTATCAAATATTATAGGAAAGGAAATAGGAAATATAAATAGGAAATATTATGTCTTATTAATTCCCTAAAAAGACAGAACGGGACAGTTTAGAGTCTTAACTCCCCCCCCCCAAAAAAAAACCTTTTTGTTTATGCCTTTAAAGGAGAAGAACCAAATTGGATCATTTTGTGGAATTCTTGTTGTTAATACTATTCCTACTATTGCTTTTGTTATTGTCATCATTGTCACTCTCAAGCAAAGGTTTAAGCTGAAAATCACTTTTTTTCTAAATATACTCAGAAGTAAACTGCCAGCTTTCAAGGGAAGAAGGCTATAAGATACATATCAAAAATAACATTAATGAGCTGCAAACACCAAAATTAAAGGAACTTATGAAATTGGTTAAACATAAAATACCATTAAACTGTTTACTGAGGCTTCACAGATACACTGCAGCTAATGAGCATTTCTGCTATTTAAATAAGCCTAAATTGAACACACATTACATGGATACATAATTAGTCGTGGCAGTCAAGCACACACTGTATCACTTTTAAAGCTTTATTTGAGGAATATTTTCCATTTGATTTGTTTTGCTAATTAAAATATTTTCTGGCTTACCAATATATCTTAATATTACTGGAGATTTCCGCCCCCCCCCCCCCAAAGTGGCCTATAATTGGTTGATGTTTTCCCATTTGTGTCTATTTACTCATTGAATATAGCAGTTTGAACTATAATGTAGTATACAAAACAATTTTGGTTTCTGTCTTGGTGTCACATCACTTGGTAATATTTATATGCTGCTGTCCATTCTGAATGACCTTTGCAGATTCTGTACCAGTGTCTCCATGGAATACTTGAAACCTGTCATAAATTGTTGGGATCTCAGTAGAATTCATAGCATGGGATTTTAGCCACCAGATCTCTCCTGACTTTCCTCCAGAATACCCTGGTAATATGGAAGATGTAATGTATGGGAATAATCACATAGGCACAAAAGTTTGGATCCAAAGTCCTAATAATTCAGTTCAATATCCATTAATATATTAAAAGAAAATCCGTGCATGCACTTACAGATCAATCCTACTGTCAGTAGATTAATTACATGTAAATATTTTTGTGCTTATTTAAAAAAAATCTCTTTTTGCTCTATAAGATCCAGGACATTTCTTTATCTGTGACATGGACAGAAATAATAACTAATCATGTTTACCTTGAATTCACAATATTTATTTCTTAGGCAGAGCAGTTCAGTGGTCTCCCAGCAATGGGAGAAAATAAAATTATGCCAACCCAAGATTTTATATCAAGTTTTCAAAACCTAAGGAAGACAAAGAGCACTAAGGGGCCTGTGAAGTAGAGTTGGAGAGAAAAAATGATAACTTGGCCAAGATCACTACTGTATAAGCCTTTTGGCTGAGTAGAGATTTGCATATCTCAGTGATAAATGTTCTGTACTCTAGCTATGGCTACTTAACCAACTAATACATTGGTGTATTGTCGAAGGCTTTCACGGCTGGAGTTCGATGGTTGTTGTGGGTCTTCCGGGCTGTGTGGCCGTGTTCTGGAAGTTGTGGTTCCTAGGAACCACAACTTCCAGAACACGGCCACACAGCCCGGAAGACCCACAACAACCATAATACATTGGTCATGTCATTGGTATAGTTCTCTTCAGGAGTCATAAAGCCAAGGTTTTCTCATAGCATTGGTGGAGTAAAACTCCCATGTATGTCATTTCCTTTGAAAAAGGCACAATTAAAATAAATGTAGTTAATAAATTGTAATTGATTGAACTTTCCTCCTTTCTGCCAACTCTGAACTACAGTCATCAGGCCAGAATGAAGTACCCATTCAAGATATAAGGAAATTATTTACAGTTCATTTATTTATTAAAAGTGTTTTTTTGTCACTTCAATTAAAAAAACAAATCTAAGCAGTTTACAAAAGTAATATGCAATAAAGTATTCAGTACATATAATATTAATAAGAAACATAATAATAAAATGACAGTGACAACAACAGTGCCCATATACATCATAGGTACACTGATCTGCTGTTTCTAAATCTCAATTTGTCACTTAAGTAGTCAGGTTTTTGCTAATCTTCTAAATATTAACAGGTGAGGGTGTTGATCTTACTTCTGGACAATCTGATTCTACTGGATGCCTCTGACAAGAGTGGGGACTCTTAATATAAGAGTCCAGAGTCCCTTGCATGGGAGATGGGCGGGGAATAAATTTGAATAATAAATAAATAAATAAATAGCGTTCTCAACGCTTCAGTCCCGTCTCACCCAGCCGCTTCAGCCAAGTTTCATCCTGCAGCCTTAGTCAAGCAACCCCTTGCTAATGCAGCTAAGTTTTATCAGTTCACTCCCAGGCAGTCTTATCATGCTAATCTAGTGCAGTCGTGTTTCATTGTTCCAGAAGTACCTTGCCTAGTTTTGCCAGTCCAGCCTCAGTATCATCCTGTTGATCCAGAAGACCCTTGTCCAGTGGATCCAGTCCAGCCTTGCCTTGCAGTTCCAGTCCAGAGTTGCCCTGTCATTCCAGAATAACCTTGTCCAGTGGATCCAGTCCAGCCTTGCCTTGCAGTTCCAGTCCAGAGTTGCCCTGTCATTCCAGAATAACTTTGTCAAGTGGATCCAGTCCAGCCTTGCCTTGCACTTCCAGTCCAGAGTTGCCTTGTCACTCCAGAAGAACCTTGTCCAGTGGATCCAGTCCAGCTTGTCCTGTAATCCAGTCCAGTCCTGCCTCAGTGCTTCAGAAGATCCTATTTCGAAGTGAAATCAGTTTAGTCCTGCAGTTCCAGTCAGCCTTGTATCATTGCTTCAGAGGATTTTGGTCTGTTCAACTTGTTGTGATCGCTAGCCAGTGTTACTGAAGAGCTGCCAAGCCTTTCAAGGGCATCCTGCTGTGTAGTCCAGTTGATCCAAGTCAAATTACAGTTATGTGCTTAAAGGACTTTTGCCATTTGTAAATAATTTTAATTGTAAATAAAACTATTTCCTTAAAAATTTCTGGTGGTCTCATACTCCGAACGGAACATAGCAGGAGCTGTGAGTCCCAAATAATCCTCTGATTGTGGACCATCTTCTGATGGGGAAACCCAACCTCATTCAAAGCATCGTTGTTAAGGCTGATGCAGCAACCCAAACCAGTCTGGCATATCTCAATAAGGGGCATCTTGCGACCTAAGTTTTGATAATGTATGCCACATCTCTCTTTTCATCTATGATTACATTGTGGATTAAGATGGCGTTATTACAGATAGACCAAGTGATTATCTTAGGAGTATTGAATTAAATCAGCTGTTCTAGATTCAGGAGAAAGCAAAGCTAATCTTTGCAGCTTGCAAATAACTTTGGAGAGATAACCAAATGCATATGTTGTTTTTATTTTATTTTAGTCTACTTTTTTGCAAGCCCTGGGATTTTAAAAGAGACTAATCAGCAAAGGAGTTCGTTACCTTCTCGTGGTGCTGGAGCCTGAGCACCTCAATGAAACCATGAGCTAAACCGTGAAGGGACACCCAAGACGGGAAGGTCGTGGCAGAGAGGTCAGACTAAATATGATCCCTGGGGAAGGTAATGGCAACCCACCCCAGTATTCTTGCCGTGAAAACTAAATGGATCAGTACAACCAGAGATATGTCGGTATACCATCGGAAGATGGGACTCCCAGGTCGGAAGATGGTCAAAATGCTACTGGGGAGGAACAGAGGATAAGTTCAACTAGCCCCAGATGTGATGACGCAGCTAGCTCAAAGCCAAAAGGACGGCTAGCGGCCGACGGTGCTAGTGGTGAACGACGAATCCAATGTTCTAAAGATCAACGCACCATAGGAACCTGGAATGTAAGATCTATGAGCCAGGGCAAATTGGATGTGGTTATTGGTGAGATGTCAAGATTAAATATAGACATTTTGGGTGTCAGTGAACTGAAATGGACTGGAATGGGCCACTTCACATTAGATGACCACCAGATCTACTACTGTGGACAAGAGGACCGCAGAAGAAATGGAGTAGTCTTCATTATTAATAATAAAGTGGCTAAAGCAGTGCTTGGATACAGTCCAAAAAACGATAGAATGATCTCAATTCGAATTCAGGGTAAGCTATTTAACATCACAGTGATCCAAATGTACGCCCCAACCACAGATGCTGAAGAAGCAGTAGTAGATCAGTTCTATGAGGATCTGCAGCACCTTCTGGTAATACGCCAAAAAGAGATATTATTTTCATTACAGGAGACTGGAATGCTAAGGTGGGTAGTCAAACGACATCTGGAATTACAGGCAAGCATGGTCTGGGAGAACAAAATGAAGCGGCACATAGGCTGATAAAATTTTGCCAAGACAATCCACTGTGCATAACAAACTCTTCCAGCAACAGAAAAGATGACTTTATACATGGACTTCACCAGATGGTCGACACCGAAATCAGATTGACTACATCCTTTGCAGCCAAAGGTGGCGGACATCTATACAGTCGGTAAAAACAAGACCTGGAGCTGACTGTAGTTCAGATCACAAACTTCTTATTGTACAATTTAGAATCAGACTAAAGAGAATAGGGAAGACCCACAGATCAGTTAGATATGAGCTCACTAATATTCCTAAGGAATATGCAGTGGAGGTGAAGAATAGATTTAAGAGACTAGATTTAGTAGATAGGGTCCCGGAAGAACTATGGACAGAAGTTTACAGCATTGTTCAGGAGACGGCAACAAAAAACGCCCCAAAGAAAAAGAAAACCAAGAAGGCAAGATGGCTGTCTGCTGAGACACTAGAGGTAGTCCAAGAAAGAAAGAAAGCAAAATGCAACAGTGATAGGGGGAGATATGCCCAATTAAATGCAAAATTCCAGAGGTTAGCCAGAAGAGATAAGGAATTATTGTTAAACAAGGAATGTGCGGAAATGGATGAAGACAATAGAATAGGAAGGACAAGAGACCTCTTCCAGAAAATTAGAAACATCGGAGGTAAATTCCAGGCAAAAATGGGTATGATCAAAAGCAACGATGGCAAGGACATAACAGAAGCAAGGCAGCAGGAGACGACGGTATGCCAGCTGAACTGTTTAAAATCTTGCAAGACGATGCTGTCAAGCTGATGCATGCCATATGCCAGCAAATTTGGAAAACACAAGAATGGCCATCAGATTGGAAAAAATCAACTTATATCCCTATGCCAAAAAAGGGAAACACTAAAGAATGTTCAAACTTTTGAACAGTGGCACTTATTTCACATGCCAGTAAGGTAATGCTCAAGATCTTGCAAGGTAGACTCCAGCAATTCATGGAGCGAGAATTGCCAGAGGTACAAGCTGGGTTTAGAAAAAGTAGAGGAACTAGAGACCAAATTGCCAATATCCACTGGATAATGGAGAAAGCCAGGGAGTTTCAGAAAAACATCTATTTTTGTTTTATTGACTATTCTAAAGCCTTTGACTGTGTGGATCATAACAAATTGTGGCACGTTCTTGGTGGTATGGGGATACCAAGTCATCTTGTCTGCCTCTGAGGAATCTGTTTAACGACCAAGTAGCAATGGTAAGAACAGACCATGGAAAAATGGACTGGTTTAAGATTGGGAAAGGAGTACGGCAGGGTTGTATACCCTCACCCTACCTATTCAACTTCTATTCAGAAAACATCATGCAACATGCTGTGCTTGATGAATCCAAGGCTGGAGTTAAAATCGCTGGAAGAAACATTAACAATCTCAGATATGCAGATGATACCACTTTGATGGCTGAAAGCAAGGAGGAGCTGAGGAGCCTTATGACGAAGGTGAAAGAAGAAAGTGCAAAAGCTGGGTTGCAGTTAAACCTCAAAAAAACCAAGATTATGGCAACGAGCTTGATTGATGACTGGCAAATAGAGGGAGAAAAAGTGGAGGCAGTGACAGACTTTGTATTTCTAGGCGGAAAGATTACTGCAGATGCTGACTGCAGCCAGGAAATCAGAAGACGTCTACTTCTTGGGAGGAGAGCAATGACAAATCTTGATCAAATAGTTAAGAGCAGAGACGTCACACTGACAACAAAGGTCTGCATAGTTAAAGCAATGGTATTCCCCGGAGTAACCTTTGGCTGCAAGAGCTGGACCATAAGGAAGGCTGAGCGAAGGAAGATAGATGCTTTTGAACTGTGGTGTTGGAGGAGAATTCTGAGAGTGCCTTGGACTGCAAGAAGATCAAACCAGTCCATACTCCAGGAAATAAAGCCAGACTTCTCACGAGGGAATGATATTAAAGGCAGAACTGAAGTACTTTGGCCACATAATGAGAAGACAGGATACTCTGGAGAAGATGCTGATGCTAGGGAAAGTGGAAGGCAAAAGGAAGAGGGGCCGACCAAGGGCAAGATGGATGGATGATATTCTGGAGGTGACGGACTCGACCGTGGGGGAGCTGGGGATGGCGATGGCCGACAGGAAGCTTTCGCGTGGGCTGGTCCATGAAGTCACAAAGAGTCGGAAGTGACTGAACGAATAAACAACATCAACAATCACTTATGGTCATGAAAATATTTCCAGTTTTAAAATTAAGTGTGGAACAATTTCCTTTCTTGGTATATTGTCTAAATCATCAGTATCTTATCTTGGCATTCAGGAACTTAAAAAAAATATGGGGGGAGGGGCTTGGCATTATCAGTATTAGCAGCCCTATCTGGTATTTATATTAATTTGTCATAATAGTAGGGTTTTTTTTTGACTGTATCAAAAATGAGATACAGAGCCTAATCATTACTTCCTCCCAGTGCATTTTGACATAGTGCCTATGTGAACGTCTAATATCCAAACTGTTATTTTTTCTCCTTTTCATTGACCCCAACCATCCTTTTCCAATGTATTTAGTCATATCATTGAACAGAGCTCTATCTTATCTAGTATTTTCTTTTGCATTTTCACTGTAGTATCAGAAAGATCAACTGTTTAGCTTGGGGAAGACAGCCAGCAGGTCTAGAGCTACATGTAGTCCCCAGGTTCTCAAATTAAACAAATTAAAAGTAATTTGTTTCCACCAAATTGATAAGAGAAACACATCAAAAGTATAGTGTAACACCAAAAGACCAGTATATTTTAGTTAAAGAAAAAAAAAAGAAAAAAAAACTTCCCTACTTCCCACCCCAAACTGAGCCCTGCCCACAAATAGGATGAAGTCCCACCCAAATCTTTAGCGTGGCTCTTGGCAATTGCTCTACAATAAAAATCCTTATGTTTGTTTTTGTTTTTTGTTATTCCATTAGCATAACTGTTAACCACACATGCATGCTTAAGAGAGTTTTTTTTTTTTTTAAGTATACCATCAAATTGAGACCAGTCTCTTGGGGCATTAAACACAAAGTATTTATCCTTTAGTCCTTCGCTGAGGCAAAAGTGTATTTCTCTCTTTTTACTAAAAAAAATATCATTCATTTATTTATTTATCGTATTTCTTCACCGCCCATCTCGTATAGCAACGACTCTGGGCAGTTTTTAATTATTACAGATTAAAACAGGTAAAAATTGTCTCAGAAGTGTGCACATTTAGTTTACATAGCACAGCCTTCCCTTCTCCCAATAGCTGACTGATTTCCATAGCAAGGTTGGTAAAGTATTTACTTAACAGGTCTATCTGCACCATACACAAGAAAGAACTGGTGATGGAATGTGTCTCTGAGGGGGAAGGTGATGTTATGGAGATCGCTGGTGAGGAAGGAGGGGGCACCTTCCAGGGGGAAAAGCGTGTTCTCAGTGTAGAAGAACTTGGGCGCCCAGCCAAGAGGGCCAGGCCGGATCCGCCTTGAGTTGCAGGAGTTTTTCCCTCAGAGGCTGTTGGCTTAGCTCAGATGTTCTGTATGTGTTAGATTCAATAAAGAACTAGAGCTTCATCTCGAGCTCAGCGTGGTTTCTTCGCCTAAACCCTGATAGGCTCTCGATTTTGGATAGCTCCATTGGCTTCAGCAGGAGTTCTACTTTTATGCTGTTCCTAATCTAATACTTAATTGTTTATATCTCATGTTTGTCAGGTATTTATTAGTAGATGACCTCAGGTAGCACAATCTTCTGCCACAAATCATGAAATATTCTTAGGTCATGCATTCGAATGAATTTGTATTTTCTCACATTAGATTTACATTGGGAAAATAAACTTCCAGTATCTGGAATAACTCTGCTATGTCTGTGGAAACTTTTGTCTCTTTTTTCAGATCTACCTATCTAAGAATCAAACAAGGAATTTGTGATTCTAATGACCCTCATTTTATGGTCTTTCTTGGCTCTGAGTCCTTCTGATTGGATGTTACTAGATACCAGGGTCAGAATTAGGGCAAGCAATGTGGGTTGTTTTCTATCAAATTAGCTGTCAGCTTCATCTTCCCAGAATCCTTTTTATTTCATTGGCCTATGACCCAATGTTTCTTTTTCCTTTGAGATTTTCTATATTTGTTTCACTGGTAACTCTCATCCAAATTAATTTTTTTTGCTTCCCCTGTCACAAGGTTGACCATCTTTGGTCCAGCTGCTTAAAATTCACAGAAAACTTTGTGAAACTTTTCTACTTCAGAATTACTGTAGGAAAAAAATACTTCTGGATCAACAATATGCTAGCAGATTAGCGTTACTTAAAATTCTCCAAACTCTCTCACATGGTACCACTAACAAATCACTAATACTAACACTAACACTAATACACATATAGGTAATCTGTGGTTATATATGGTTTTTGTCCCCACTATGTAGTCCTGCCTATTTTCTTTACCACTGAAACCAAGTAGCAAGGAACAGATCCCTAGATCCAACTGCAGGAGAGAAATAGCTATCTGTAGTATGGGAATGGCTAATCTTGTAAGAAAAATCTAGTTCCTTTCCATAATTAGGGCTTTGAGTTTAAGGAAGGTTTCCCAAGACAAAATCCAGCTGTATGGGCCCTTTTGTGCAAAAATGGAACATATTTGACACTGTTCTGTGACAACTGAGAAAAATGCTAGCAGGTTTCTCTTACATATATGACAGCACAGCTACATCAGTTTAATTGACCTTAGCAATCTACATCTGTATGTGGTATGTCCCCAAGGAATATGAGAGAGGGAGGGAGGGAGGGAGGGAGGGAGGGAGGGAGAGAGAGAGAGAGAGAGAGAGAGAGAGAGAGAGAGAGAGATCTTTTGGAAATAAACAAACAAAACCAAACTGGGCACCATGATATGATAATATCTTGTAAAATTTCTTCAAGATATGGTAACACAATCCTGTCATTAAAATGTACTATATTAGGGAGTTGCACAAAGGAGCTATCTTAAAACCCAATCATACCCAATCCCAGATTATTAATGTGTAGCCTTTTATGGCGGAGGTGACTTTAGTTTGAAATTAAGATGATTTTTGTCATAAAAAGGCAAGAGAAAAATATTCAGTCAACTACCTCTTTATATTTATGTCTTGTTTCTTTATTTCCTTTACTATAACCATGTATTATTTATTATGTCTACTCTTTTGCTAGTTTTGAAAGGCAAAATACAAGGGCTCCCACATACCTTCCATCCTCAGAGCTTTCCTGTGAGGTAATTAGTGTGAGGGTACTGAGGGAATATCATGGCTGAAGGAGGTTTGAAACTGATTTCTGATTAGATTACTTAAAAATAAGGCTGATTCAGTACATTGTCACCAAGCTATAATAAGAATGAGATGGGGTCAACTTGCCCTGTAAACTGTTCAAATAGTCCTAATTTTTAAAAAGAGAAAAACGAGAGAGAGAGAGAGAGAGAGAGAGAGAGGGAGAGGGAGAGGGAGAGGGAGAGGGAGAGAGAGAGAGAGAGATGCTATGAAGGAAAAACAAGTATCTTTTCTTGGCCTTCAGGAAGTCCCTTAAAACATGGTTTTGTCAACTGGCTTGGGGATCCCTTGACAGAGTGGAGCATGCTAGATGGTTACATTATGGTTAACTGGAATGCACTCTCTGTATGTTTTTTTTGCCATTTTTTTATTTTTCTAATTTATTTTGGTTGTATTTTTAATTGGTTTTTATGTAATTGGATTGTTTTATTATGTACACCGCCCAGAGTCACTACATGAGATGGGTAGCTATATAGATGTGATAAATAAATAAATATAGAAATAAATGAGAGCCAGTTTGGTGTAGTGGTTAAGGCAGTAGGCTAGGAACCAGGAGACCATGAGTTCTAGTCCCACCTTAGGCACAAAGCCAGCTGGGTGACCTTGGGCCAGTCATTCTCTCTCAGCCATAGGAAGAAGGCAATGGCAAACTGCTTTTGAAATCTTGCCAAGAAAACTGCAGGGACTTGTCCAGGCAGTTGCCAGGAGTCAGCACTGACTCAAAGGCATGCATGCATGCATGAATGCATGCATAAATAAATATTTTAGAAAGCTAGCACCTCAGGAAGAAAGATTCTTTGGCCTACTTTTTTTTGGCTGAGCTGCTAGTTAATACATGTACTTAAAAAGAAAGATATATGTCCAGAATAGCATTTTATCATGTGATTCCTTTAATTACAGCTTTACGTGGTACAGTCCAGAGACAGTTTTTAGCATCTCATCTGTTGTTTATGAAAACTAAGCTGTAGCCTACATAATGCTTGATTGATTGCTATGGCAACTTCCTTTTTGCTACAACTTATACCAGGAACACACAAGTACTGGGCAAAGAAAATAAAAAAATTAGCATTCTCCTCATGCTCAATGGATTGCCCACATTTTCTAGTGGACTATCTGAAATTGGGAGTGGAGGTGAGAGGAAGGAGAGCTAGCATTCAATTACTATTATTGCATAGCTAATGTTTTGAAAGCAAACACATCACATATTGTATCTACATTTTCATCCGTATGTATATGAGACCACCTAATCCAAACCAGATGGAGGGTTTTCAAATTCAGGGGATTTGAATGTGAAGTACAGTAAGTCAAAGTAACTCATTTTCTTTTCTCTGAAACCGTCAGATGCACAACCGGTTACAAACAGCTTCCCTCAAACTTCTGGAGTCCTGCCATATTTCTTTTATCTTACTTCAACATTGACCTAAGAGTTGGTAACATTGAGAAAGCTTCATTAGAAACCTTTCTCAGGTCTTCCCTAGATTCTTAAATATTGAAACGGCACCACAATGGGTATTGGCATCCAGGAAATATAGCTTTCTGAGGCCATGTAATGTCTATATTGAGGGTTCAGATATCCTAGAGCAAGGGTCGGAAATGGCGGCTCATGAGCCAGATCTGGCTCTTTGGCCCCTTGACTCTGGCTCTATCTCTCTCTCTGCCGCCCGACATCCGGAAAGCCGGTCTCCGGAAGCAGCAGGCTTGGCGCAAACCCTGGGGAAGAAACAGAGAGGCTGATTGGTGGAGGCTCAGAAGGAAGGACACCTCCACCAATCAGCGCGCGCCAAAGGGGAGCAGAGAGGCGGGCTGAACAAGGTCATCAGGAGCACAGGATCCGGCCCCAGCCCAGCCCAGCCTGGACCGTAGCTTCGGCGCCCTCCCCTCGCCATCGCTAAGGTCCCAGGCGACGGCGGGGACATGTTCGACCTGCTCGTGCAGCACCCGGGCGCCTGACGTCAAGGCGGCTGCGCTTCCGCGCCCGGCGGGCGGGCGAGGCAGGGAGAGAAGGGGAGACATTCAGGGGGCCCGGCTCCGTCCCTCCGGCTGGCGGGTGGCCAAACACAGGCGCGCACACGCACAAACGCGTGCGGGGCAGCCACAGGCAGACGAGACGCCCCGGACTAGAGAGGCCGAGACCCCTGGAGGAAAAGCCCCCAGACCCCGCCGCGCCTCTTCAGTCCCAGGGAAAGGAAAAGCACCCCACCCCACCCCACCCGGCAAAGGGGCTGAGGCCGGCAGGGGCCCCGAGCGGGCGCCGCGCAACCCTTCCCGCGGCGCTAGCCTCTCCCTCCGCAGAGCGAGAGGCTCTCCAGGACGCGGGCTGGAGAGAGAAACATCTCTCTCCATCTCCCGCTGGGGGAGAGCCAAATCTCAAATCTGGCAGGAGGCGGGAGCGGGAGCTCAGCTCGTGAACGGCAGCAGCCCCTTCCAATGGGCAACCGGGAGGAGAAAACGAACTCCATGCCCCACCACGCATACACGGACTGAAGCAGACCCTGGGACACAGGGATGGGCGGGGAGGCAGGCAAACAGGCAGGCGGCTGGAAGTGGCATCATCATTCGCTCTGGATACAGAACGCAAACCTGGTTCTTTATAATGGAGATGGCCCGTGTGTGGAACACGGAATTCCATGCAAAGAAAACGTTCTAGGAATCTGGGAGGAAAATCAGTCTTAGCAAGGAAGGATTCCTGTCCAACGCAATTCACACACACCCCCTCCCCAACTAACAGAACCAGTTTGCTTCATTTGCTCAAAAAGGCACCACCTTTGGAAACCATCAACCCCATAGCATTTCAGGAAAGGGCTTAATTTCGTTGAGGGACTGCCAGGAATGTGGGGCCAGTGGGGGGAAAGGGCCACCGGGTTGAAGAAAACAGGAGGGGGAATGGAAAAGCAGAGGGAGATATGGAGAAGGTAATTGGGGGGGGGGACTCCTGAGCCCTACCAGCCAATGCTGCTGGCTGCTTCCCGTGACTCCCAGATTTCTTCAAAGGGGAGAGAGTTAGCAGCTGATGGGATGTTTGTTTATTCACAGCTGGAGCATAAAATGCTTTAAGGCTGCATTTAATACGTGGGGGGGGGGATGGAGAGCCAGAGGGAGGGGGCTATCCCAAGCACATAGCAAAGACAAGGATTTTTTGCTCCCCCCCTTCTGGATGGGGGGATGCCATCTGATGATGATGCTACTTCCAGCCTCCTGCCTGTTTGCCTGCCTCCCCGCCCATCCCTGTGTCCCAGGGTCTGCTTCAGTCCGTGTATGCGTGGTGGGGCATGGAGTTCGTTTTCTCCTCCTGGTTGCCCGTTGGAAGGGGCTGCTGCCGTTCATGAGCTGAGCTCCCGCTTCCGCCTCCTGCCAGAATTGAGATTTGGCTCTGCCCCGGCGGACGGGCGGCCCGCGTCCTGGAGAGCCTCGCGCTCTGAGGATGGAGAGGCTGGCACCGCGGGAAGGGTTGCGCTCAGCTCGTGCTATGTGCTTGGGATAGCCCCCTCCCTCTGGCTCTCCATCTCCCCCCCCCACGTATTAAATGCAGCCTTAAAGCATTTTATGCTCCAGCTGTGAATAAACAAACATCCCATCAGCTGCTAACTCTCTCCCCTTGGAAGAAATCTGGGAGTCACGGGAAGCAGCCAGCAGCATTGGCTGGTAGGGCTCAGGAGCCCCCCCCCCCAATTACCTTCTCCATATCTCCCTCTGCTTTTCCATTCCCCCTCCTGTTTTCTTCAACCCAGTGGCCCTTTCCCCCCACTGGCCCCACATTCCTGGCAGTCCCTCAACGAAATTAAGCCCTTTCCTGAAATGCTATGGGGTTGATGGTTTCCAAAGGAGGTGCCTTTTTGAGCAAATGAAGCAAACTGGTTCTGTTAGTTGGGGAGGGTGTGTGTGTGAATTGCGTTGGACAGGAATCCTTCCTTGCTAAGACTGATTTTCCTCCCAGATTCCTAGAACGTTTTCTTTGTATGGAATTCCGTGTTCCGCACACGGGCAATCTCCATTATAAAGAACCAGGTTTGTGTTCTGTATCCAGAGCGAATGATGATGCCACTTCCAGCCGCCTGCCTGTTTGCCTGCCTCCCCGCCCATCCCTGTGTCCCAGGGTCTGCTTCAGTCCGTGTATGCGTGGTGGGGCATGGAGTTCGTTTTCTCCTCCTGGTCGCCCGTTGGAAGGGGCTGCTGCCGTTCACGAGCTGAGCTCCCGCTCCCGCCTCCTGCCAGATTTGAGATTTGGCTCTCCCCCGGCTGACGGGCAGCCCGCGTCCTGGTCGCCTCTCGCTCTGCGGAGGGAGAGGCTGGCACCACAGGAAGTGTTGCGTGGCGCCCGCTCGGGGCCCCTGCCGGCCTCAGCCCCTTTGCCGGGTGGGGTGGGGGGCTTTTCCTTTCCCTGGGACTGAAGAGGTGCGGCGGGGTCTGGGGGCTTTTCCTCCAGGGGTCTCGGCCTCTCTAGTCCGGGGCGTCTCGTCTGCCTGCGGCTGCCCCGCACGCGTTTGTGCGTGTGCGCGCCCGTGTTTGGCCACCCGCCAGCCGGAGGGACGGAGCCGGGCCCCCTGAATGCCGAGGGGCCCGCGGGTCAGGCGTCCCCCGGCTCCCATACGCGGGGCTGCTCTGCCTTCGCCAGCCCCGAGCCTTGCTGCCCTGGACCTCGTCTCAGGAAAGCGCGTGGGGCCGCGGCGCAGGAGGCGCAAGCGGAGGCTGGGGAGCCACGGCCGCCGCCAGATGGGAAGCGGAAAGGCCGGCAGGGGCTTTCTCCAGCCGCAGCAGCCCCTGCAGCCGCTCCCGCGCCACCTCCGACAGCGCCGCGTCTGGGGCCAGCAGCGCCTCCCTGCCGCTCAGTGCGCTCGGAGAGACGGGCCTGAAGGGGCACAGAGGCCGGAGATGGAGCCCCTCCGTCTCCCTTTCTCTCCCTGCCCCACCCGCCCGCCCGGCGCGGAAGCGCAGCCGCCTTGACGTCAGGCGCTGGTGGCGCACGGCATGTTCCGTGCGGGGTCCCGGCTGGTGTCTGCGCTCGGGCGCCAGGCGGGGAAGGAGGCGCGGGTCCCGCCCGGTGGAGAGGGCGCAGCCTTCCGCTCTCCCGCGCCCGTCCTGCCGGCCGGAGGGTGGCAGCTCTTTCTCTGCCACTCCCGGTGGGGCGGCCAGGCCGGGTTCGCGGAGCCGCTGGCTGCACCCCCTCCCTCCGTGAGCCCCCCGCCCCCTTCCACGCGATTGGCTCCCGCCCGCAAAACCCGCCCCCTTCCACGCGATTGGCTCCCACCCGCAAACCCCGCCCCCTTCTACACGATTGGCCCCCGCCCACAAACCCCGCCCCCTGTCTCTCGAGCACTTCAAAATGTGCACGAGCATGTCAAAATGGCTCCCGGCACAAAAAGTTTGCCGACCCCTGTCCTAGAGAATTCAGTTTCCTAAACTTTATTATACATGGATGCTGTGATTCACGATCGCAACATTACAGACATTTGCAAGAAGCCTCTTCTTATTGCCCAGCTTCTGAAAGGTAGACTTTGATGGAAGAGAAGCAGATGGCAGTAGTTAGGTGCATCTTATGAAGCCATTTCTGAGCTTGAGCAGTATCTTTAAAGGAACACCCTTGTCTCTGATTGGTATAGATAGGAGATCCTCTTCATAGGAATTATAAAAGAATAGGTTAGTCCATACATTTCATGCTATAGGAGAACAATGGGAATGAATGTTATTACATACTGTATGTTCCCTTATGTGAAAGCTCTGACATGTGGTCACACAATCTACAGTAACTCTCTAGACTAGGTCTCAGACTTAAACCTTGGATATTATGCTGCAAGCCTGCCAGTCCCTGATAAAATGCACCACTCAAGAATTGTTTCACTTAAGTTTCTTTGAACTTTCTCATCATCTTTCCTTTCATTACAGTAAAAGAAGCTCTGCATCCTCTCAAGTTTAACAGTTGGGGTCTCCCTGAAGTTGATCTGGAAACCATGCAGACAAGTGAACCAGGGATTTTTGCAGGTGGTGACATCAGTGGCCTGGCCAACACTACAGTAGAATCAGTGAATGATGGAAAACAAGCTTCCTGGTTCATGCACAAATACATACAGGTGAGTGTTGAGTGGAGTTTTCTGATTTTATTGATTTAATTCAGATCCCTATTTTTCAATCTCAGTAGAGTGTATAATTAAAGAACTGCTAAAATATAATAGATTGATAGTCAAACAACACAATAGACCCTAATCAAGGAACTATTAACTCAGTCAATCAACCAAGCAGCAAACAACAACCCAATCAAGGAACTACCAAGGAGAGTACAACACCCCCACCAACACAAGCAGGGCCAGCCATGGTATATAAACAGAGAGCAAGTCCCACTCCCTTTTCGCACTGAAGATGTTGCCTAGCCTGGCAATGAAATGTCTGCAAGAAAACAACAAGGCTCAGAGAGCACCAAGGACTCCACAGTTCAACCCTGAGCTACAAATATTCTCTTCGATTGGTAATACCTGATTCTCACAGATTGCAATTTTCAATCCAAATTTTAGGAGTACGTCTTGGATTACATTACCCTAACCCTATAGATTTCTGGCATATGGTTTAGCACCCTTCCTCATCTTTAGAACCAGAAGATGTCAGCTCTACTCCTACCATGGTTCTTCCCACTTGAGCTTTGCTTAGCTCTTTTGTTCCCCTGCAAAATAGCTCACCAAAAACCATGTAGCTCTTTCCAGTATCCATCTTGCTTATATTGTTCCTCACTCTCTCTTTCTTTCTCTTGTGGCTGTTTTTCCTTTATGAACCCTTCCCAGGTGATCTGTTTCCTTTCGTATCTTCCAGCTATCTCCCTTCCCTTTGTCTCAAGACAAATATTTAAAAAACAAAAAACAAAAGAGGAGGGCCAGAAAAAATCTCCTCCTGGTTTTGCTCAGGGAAAACTCTTTTCTTCATCCCTTTCTGGGGGCCAGGATTCCAAAAACACCAAAGCTGTCATTCTTTCTAGCCAAAAAGAAGAAGATGTGGGTCATGTTCAGTGTATGTTATTGCATTTGATGTTATTATGGATTCTCCCAACTGTTTGCCTATGCATCGGTCATATATATACAGTATTGGTGGAGTGAGAGATTGTGGGGAAAGGAATGAAAGTAATAGCAATGGCCAAGTTAGTTGACAGCCACTCATCCCATGTGGGTAGAAATCTGGGAAAAAGCATCTCAAAATATTCAGAGAGGCTCCACCTTAATTAACATACTGTAAACAAGGCTGGGACATTTCTATTATCAAGTCCAAGATTCTGTATTTAGTCCAATTGAGCGTTAGAGATGCCTTACTGAAATCTGTGTTTCTTGCTTCCTTGGTCTTGCCCACCTCTGTGGGACTTGACAGCTGTCTGGTTGAATGTGAAAAGGGAAAGGTGGTTTGCCCATTCATTACAACACCTTATTCAGGTAATTGGTGGTGGGGTGACAACTTACACATTGCAGAATAGCATTGAACAGCATGAAATCTCTCTCTCTCTCTCTCCCTCTCTCTCCTCTCTCTCTCTCTCTCTCTCTCTCTCAAATTCTTAGCATTATATTCTGGAACAAAAATTATTATGTATGGGATGTTATCACACCAGGAGTTTCTAAAATCCATAAAATATAAAACATAGGCACCTGAAAAGAGAAACCTGTCTATTTGTCAGATACATCTGACAGTCACACAAGAGATCAACACAAGTTAGGCAAGAGAGCCTTGCTGAAAAAGGAATGCACTCAAGCAGATTCCACTGACTGGTTCTGAAAGGCTCATACATTCTGCCCTTTGATATCACAAACTGACACTCTGGGACAATCCTTGTTTTAAAATTGCTTATGACTTTTTTTGAAACCATGGCCAAATAGGAGTATTAATTCTTTTGATCAGTTTATTAACAACCCAGTTTTTAAGTCATCTGAATTATTGCAAGAGGAATTTGGATTATTTAAAGTTGGAAAATGGGAGAATATTCAATTAAAACATCTTTGGATTTCACGGTTTGGTCCAGATACATTAGGAGTGTTTAACTTAAGTGTTTAACTTAAGAGGAGATTAAACTAACAAAATATTTTTGTCATGTTTATTTGATACTTCAGAGAATGGTTTAGAAGAGTTGGCTATCAACTTCACTATGTTCAAAGTATAAATTTAATAAAGGGATACTTACTCATAAGATATGGGCTTGTCCCCATATATGCACCTTTTTGTTTAATATCCATATTGTAGTTAATATGGTGCTACAAACATCAATATGATATAAAGATGTGTGCCCTTGAATTAGATATCAAAAACCTGGAAGTATATAATGAATTATGGATTTAGCAAGTATTGAGGGAAGCAACAAAGATTACTCTTTAGTTTTATAAGACAGTGCAGTATCAGATTTTAAATTTTGGACTGTTGATATAATATATGTTTACTTTATCTCTATGAACCAGCTCTTTATTGATACAATAGAAAGGCCAATTAATATTATACTGAGTGAGCAAGATTCATGATTTATTTAAAATTCAGCTAAATTATTTTTCATATGTAACAGTGTAATGTGTTTTTATTCTTTTCTTTTCCTTTTTCCCCTCTTTTAATTTTTTTTGTTCTTTATTTCTTTATTTTTCACTTTTTCCTCTTTTTTGTATAGTAAAATAATAAATAAAAACCAAAGAGTTGCTTACCAGTACCTTGTGGTAGTAAACCAATAAGGTGTGTCTGCAGTGGGAAGTTAAATAGTGGGCATGATAGGGCGATCCAAGTTTGACTGAAGGCAAAAGGAGAAGGGGACGGCAGAGGATGAGATGGTTAGATAGCATCACTGATGTAATGAACATGAATTTGAGTAAACTCCGAGAGACAGTGGAGGACAGGAAGGCCTGGCGTGCTATGGTCCATGAGGTCACGAAGAGTCGGACACGACAAAACAACTGAACAACAACAACGATGCATGTAACACACAATGTTCGTGTGGTGTGGTGGAGTTGGTGCAGTGGCTCTACTGATCATTTCAAAGAATGGGATTACCTCAGCTGTGGGTTTTGTGTATTTTATGATACTTTTTATATTCTTTTAAATTGTTCTTTTCCTTGTTTTTAAATCATTGCATTGTTCTTTTTTGCAGTTTTTATATTTCTTTTAATTGTTTATAAGCCACCCATATATGTGAGATGGGTGGCTATATAAATTTGGAAAATAAATAAATGTGTTGGGCAGGCTAGGAGAGTTCTGTACAGATTGAGCCAAGGTGGCATTCGTTCTCAGCCTTTTAAAGTAGGCAGATGGGCAGTTTCTATGAATTGAAAGCAATAATAGAAGCTATGGAGATTTTATGCAGAAGTTCAAAGTTGCATTTGTTTACCCCAGCAGGTGATTAACTGCTAATCAGGAGATTTGTAAATTGTGGCAAGGAGAATTGGAAACACAGGAGTACATAGCAGATTTTTGGTTGTATATCAGCAGTGTGACCTGGAATGATTGACCAGTGGCTCTGATTGACCAGTTTCAAGAAGGCTTTTCCAAGAAACTGTGGGATGAATTAGACAAAGCACACCAGTGCCTGTGGAAGAGTTATTTTAACATTGTGTGGTGATTGATGGTAGGCTAGAGGAGTTAAGGCATGGAAAAAATAAGAGAGGGAGATGATTTCATAGCATTACCTTACTCTTTCTCCCTCCCCAGTTTTCTCCTCAGACTCCAATGGTATGGAGCCATGCAAATAGGGACAATGAAGAGATCCCTGTCTGGAGCAGAGAAACAACAAGGATGAGACCTCAGATTATGTTTTTACTGTGGTGGTACTGATCTTTTAGCAGCAGCTTGCCCTACTATGCTTCCTTGCTTTGAATTAGCTAAAAAGTGTAGTTCCTATGTAGATTTAGGACACCTCATGAGTAAATACCTGAATTGACTTTAGTAGCGGGGCCTCAGACAATTAAAGAGAGCTCTGACATCGAACACCAGACAATTGCATTTTATAATCCCCATTAGTCTTTGCTCAGAAGTCCAGCTATCAGTGTTTTTGGACTCTAGGAAGACTGCTAATTTCTTAAATGTGGCAATTGTGCAGCAGTGGGGCTTGCATAAATAACTGCTGGAAAAGCCCATACAAGTGGAGACAATCAATGGCAGTCCCCTCAAGTTCTGCAATGTACAACTCCTGCAATCTACAACTCCTTTGCAGCTAAGAATAAATGTCCATGAAGAATTCTTGCAACTGTATGCTTCCTTGCAAGTCCCAACTGTCTTGGCATAGACTGGCTATAAACACATTTTCCTGATATTCACTTGGAGCAAAGGTTTCTTTCTTAGCCATGTCAACAGCACCAATTGCAATGCTTGTCCAATTGCAGGCATTGGACTCTTTTCTTTCTTTCCCATACAGGTAGTCCTCAACTTACGACCACAACTGGGACCAGAATTTCCACCGTTGAGTCATTGCGGTTGTAAGTCGAGACACCACGTGACCGGATGTGATTTTACGACCATTTTTACAGTGGTCGTTAAGCGAATCCAGCTCCCCAATGGGCATTTTTTGCTGAAAAATGGCAAAAGACATCCCAAAACAAGATCACATGACTGCCAAGTGCCCGAATTGTGATCATGTGACCATGGTGGTTGGTGTTGTGATGTTTTGCGATGCTTGGAAGTGCTTTACAGGCTGTAAAGCACCCATTCTGAGGCCGTTGAAACTGCGGACCATCGTTAAACAAATGGTTGTAAGTTGAGGACTACCTGTATCACTGTCTGAACCTCCTCCTTTGCCAGAAAAGTATACAGATTTTGCTGATGTTTTGGGGGAAGTGGAAGCTGCTCCCTTGCCTCCACATCAGCCATATGACTGTAGTTTTATTTTGCTACTTGGAGCCCAGATCCCAGCTAAATGGCAATACCAGATGTCTATTCAAGAGTTAACAACTTTAAAGGAATTTCTAGATGACAATCTGAAGAAAGGTTTTATTCACCCTTCATCTCCTCTGCTGTGAGATAGATAGATAGATAGATAGATAGATAGATAGATAGATAGATAGAGAGTCTTTGGTGCTCTCTGAGCCTTGTTGTTTTCATGCAGACGTTTCATTGCCAGGCTAGGCAACATCTTCAGTGCGAAAAGGGAGTGGAACTTGCTGTCTGTTTATATACCCTGGCTTGTCCTGCCTGTGTTGGTGGGGGTCTTGTACTCTCCTTGGTAGTTCCTTGATTGGGCTGTTGTGTGCTGTTTGGGTGATTGACTGAGTTAATAGTTCCTTGATTAAGGTCTAGATAGATAGATAGATCATGGCTATAGACTTCTCAATTCTGTAACCATTAAAAATCATTACCTACTGCCTCTAATTTCAGGACTGTTGGATTACCTTCAGAAGGCATGCGTTTTCACAAATTGAATTTGAGAAGAGCTTACCATTTAATTTGGATGAAGGAAGACCATGAATATTTAATTTAACAGCCTTTGAAACTTGTTATGGCAAGTTTGAATGCACAGTAGTGCTTTTGGTCTAGTTAATTGCCTGTGGTTCTTTTCCAGATTGATGAATGAGATGGCCTTAGATCTATCTTGGACAAATATGTGGTAGCGTACCTTTTAGTGTTAGTTTTTTCAGAAGATCCTTCTCTGCATTCTACTCAGGTCAGATACGTGTTAGAGCACCTACACAAACACCTACTCAAGCACAAGTTGTGTGCTAAGTTGGAAAAATGTGTGTTTGATCTTCCTGCCTTGATAACTTCCTGCCTTGATAACTGATAGCTAGGTTATCAGATCTCTAGAAAAGGAGAACAGATGTATTTTGCAGAGGTGCAATCCATTCTTATATGGCAGGCACCTAGAAATGTTAAAGATGCCCAGTATAAATTTGGGGGTTTGCCAAATTTACATAAATTTCATTCCTGATTTGCTTGCACAACACTACTAACTCAGCTTCTGAAAAAAGCTCACCAGTTTAAGTGGTCTACTCATAAAACAAGCAGTCTTTCAGGACTTGAAACTCACTTTTTCCTCCCAACGTCTAGTCTGCCATTTTATGTGATTGAAGGACAAGTTTTTCACAATGGCCATTTGTTCCTCTTCCTGTCCAAGAAACTTTGCCACAACAATAATAGTGCAGGACATGGGTGAGTTTTTAAGACATTGCATCTCTTACTTAGACATTTCTGGTGGTCAGGGGTGACAAAGACTACGGTGTCTTGTCTTTTTTTTCCATAAAGCTTTATTAATTTTCATGATATAATTAAAACAAAATACAGAATATCAAACAGATAGAATACAAGTCTAAAAAAGAAACAAGAGAAACTAAAACAGTGCAAGAATAGACAGAAAAACATAAAAGACAGGTGACTTCCAACCTTCTCCAACACAGATATAAAAGCACATAAAAGTTAATCTCTTGCTATTAATTAAACATTTAGTAACATTATTTCTCTAAAAGACTACGGTGTCTTATCTGATGTCTGTTATCAGGCCATAGCTTTTTGGACTACCTTGTAAGGCTGACAGAGAAGCACACCCAGAAGTACCAGCTCTAACTTTATTGTAAGGTTACATTAACAGAATCTTGCAAGTCTGAAAGTACATCTCTCCCTTCTCACCTTCACAGTCCAAGAAACTAGGGAGGGTCCCTGCTGAGACGTTTGCCATGCCCACATTCCTTCTCCAGACTCAGTTGCCATTTGTCTGTCCATTGTCTAGTCTGCGGCTCTTCCACCTCTCTCCCAAGGTAATCCCCACATACCAGTACACTATTTCTGTTAAGCCAGCCAGTTTGCTCCGTCTACTTCACTCCCTCATTGGATCCGTTTCCCGGGACTTGATTACTAATCTCCTAGATGTGCATGGTTTTATGACCATTCTAGTGGTAGTGGATTTGTTTACCAAAATGGTTCATTTTATTCTCTGTAAAGGGCTACCATTTGCTTTGAAATAGCACATCTTTTCTAGACCACTTTTTCTCATACAGAGACTTAGTTAATTGTTTGATCTCAGACTGTGGCTCTCAATTTACATTCTGGTTCTGGAACACTCTCAGTTAGTGGACATTCATATTCATCTGTCATCATCTCCTCAACCAGAGACAAAATAGGGGGACAGAGGAGACTAATGCTATGCTTGAACAATATTTGTGTTGCTGTGTGTCCTATCAGCTGGACAATTAACCTTGTTGACTTGTTGTCATTTGCAGAATGTGTGTATAACTACTCTCTGCCTTCCTCTATTGGCATGTCTCCCATCCAAACAGTTTAGGGCTATATCCTGTGCCATTTGGCCTCCAGAACACCTGCCTACAAAGATCCTCAAGCTTCTGATTTTCTCCAAGAGAGACAGGTGGCGCAGTTCCTCTTAAGGGAACAGCTGGATTTGCTAAGGCTGCAAATAAGCAGTCAGCAGATGTGTCTGGGCAGGAAGGTGCCTGGATTGCCTTGGGGGATTT
>JALMGJ010000003.1:29166915-29189415 GCA_023362775.1 Charina bottae | reverse complement strand
AATTTGGATTCCTCTGTTGAGTAGAGTTGAACTTAATGTCTTAAATCTCTCCTTCCAAATCTTTGATTCTGTAATTCATTAAACATTTTCCACTAACTGCCCCCACAAGCAAACATGCAAGCAGTGGCCACAAGAGAAAATGTTTCCAGTAGTGCCCCACTCAAGTATGGGGTATCCTTCCTATTAATACTGTGAAACTGATAAATAAATAAAATAACTTACTCAGGAACATGCATGTGTACTTTATCTGTTAAAGTAAGAGCCAGTTTAAAAAAAGGGAAGGAATTCTAATTTAGAATGACAAACTTGACTGAATAGATGTATAGATTCAAATCAGAATTTTAAGACCTAACATCCAGAGTTTTGTAAAATAAGTAGCTGCCAAAATTGTCCTGAATGTGTGGAGAGCCCTCACATATATACAACATTTTCAACATTTATACACCTGCTATTTCAGGGGATGCCCAAAGGTACTTTGGGGTATTCAAATAAAGAGAAAGTATTATTTAAATCCTTTTGTAATAGGCAGCTTTAGGCTGATTCAGACAGTATCTGGCACGCTTTTTCACCAAATAAACAAATATTTCTCCCAATGAACATCTTAATGCGTGCAACACACAAATAGGACATGTGTGGACATGCAATGGAGATACAGTTGGCTGTTGTCATCTAGCATATGTCCACAATATGTTTTCAGTAATTTCATTTATTACACATATAACCAACTCTTCCTTTAAGAGCTGAATGTTTCAGGCACTCTCTTATCCTAGCATGTGACTAAGTTACACCAGCAATCAAATTGCATAATCAGCCCTCAGAACATTTATTAGACATCTCCCCTTCACACTTTATAATGTTTGCTATTGTAAACATGTGGTAATGCCAGTGCAGGGTAAAGAATGAATCAGACCTTTCATTTGAAGCGCCTTTTTTTTCCCCTGGTAAATGCCTTGTTGGATCTTGATCTGCACAATAAAGCACATATTTCCCCTGGAACTGGAATATACTAAACGCATTGGAGGAAATCTCATATAGCTTGTCAATTGGAATTTTAGATCAAGCATGCTTAATATTAGAGTGTTTCCGTTGGCCTTTGCAGATTTTGAGGGAGCTTATTCGACCTTACCATCTCACCATGAAGCTAATGGGAAAAGCCTTGCAGCAATCTTCACAGGAAAGTTTCCAAATGTCAAGTGTCATCTTTCCAGCTGCTAGATGAATGGGTAGCCACAAGGCATTTATTTGGGTGTGTGGTTTCAGTAAATCTGGTTGCTGGGGTGGCAATTACTATAATTTGGCAATTGCTTTTCAGTATTTGGGCCACTTGCAATTTTAGTCATTGGAACTGAGGGCATTATTTTGGGACAGCTGTAATTTAAAGGCAGGTCATCATAGGGTGGTAATTTTTATTTTATTTTATTTTATTTTATTTTGAGTAGGGATAACATCTCAGCTTTTCTTTTTCATATATGCATGTATATATTTCTCTGTATTGAATTCTCTTCTGTGTAAAATAAAAATGTATTCAAAGAAGACTGGTACTTATATATTCTTCAGTCTGCAAAATAGCAAAAGCTTTTCGCCAACCCATTTCAACTAGGCTTACGCAAATCAGTCCTGATTCAATTTGAATTGGAGGTTTTATATTCAAAGAAGACATGATTTAATTCAAGTTTGTGAGGTAAGATTTGAGGGGAACCCAGACTGAAGTACTTTGAGATTTGATTTGGCAAAAAAAATACAATAAAATAAAATCTAAAACTATAATGAGGAAACTTCAATATGCATGATATTTCTGCCCTTTTAAGATAGATCTTCTCCAGCAAAGGAGATCGTTACCTTGTCGTGGTGCTGGAGCTTGAGCACCTCAATGAAACCATGAGCTAAACCGTGAAGGGACACCCAAGACGGGAAGGTCGTGGCAGAGAGGTCAGACTAAATACGATCCCTGGGGAAGGTAATGGGAACCCACCCCAGTATTCTTGCCATGAAAACTAAATGGACCAGTACAACCAGAGATATGTCGGTATACCATCGGAAGATGGGACTCCCAGGTCGGAAGATGGTCAAAATGCTACTGGGGAGGAACAGAGGATACGTTCAACTAGCCCCAGATGTGATGACGCAGCTAGCTCAAAGCCGAAAGGACGGCTAGCAGCCAACGGTGCTGGTGGTGAACGACGAATCCAATGTTCTAAAGATCAACACACCATAGGAACCTGGAATGTAAGATCTATGAGCCAGGGCAAATTGGATGTGGTTATTGGTGAGATGTCAAGATTAAATATAGACATTTTAGGTGTCAGTGAACTGAAATGGACTGGAATGGGCCACTTCACATCAGATGACCACCAGATCTACTACTGTGGACAAGAGGACCACAGAAGAAATGGAGTAGCCTTCATAATTAATAATAAAGTGGCTAAAGCAGTGCTTGGATGCAATCCAAAAAACGATAGAATGATCTCAATTCGAATTCAGGGTAAGCCATTTAACATCACAGTGATCCAAATATACGCCCCAACCACAGATGCTGAAGAAGCAGAAGTAGATCAGTTCTATGAGGATCTGCAGCACCTACTGGATAATACACCAAAAAGAGATGTTATTTTCATTACAGGAGACTGGAAAGCTAAGGTGGGTAGTCAGACGACACCTGGAATTACAGGCAAGCATGGTCTGGGAGAACAAAATGAAGCAGGACATAGGCTGATAGAATTTTGCCAAGACAACTCACTGTGCATAACAAACACTCTCTTCCAACAACCTAAAAGACGACTTTATCCATGGACTTCACCAGATGGTCGACACCGAAATCAGATTGACTACATCCTTTGCAGCCAAAGGTGGCGGACATCTATACAGTCGGTAAAAACAAGACCTGGAGCTGACTGTAGTTCAGATCACGAACTTCTTATTGCAAAATTTAGAATCAGACTAAAGAGAATAGGGAAGACCCACAGATCAGTTAGATATGAGCTCACTAATATTCCTAAGGAATATGCAGTGGAGGTGAAGAATAGATTTAAGGGACTAGATTTAGTAGATAGGGTCCCGGAAGAACTATGGACAGAAGTTCGCAACATTGTTCAGGAGGCGGCAACAAAAAATGTCCCAAAGAAAAAGAAAACCAAGAAGGCAAGATGGCTGTCTGCTGAGACACTGGAAGTAGCCCAAGAAAGAAGGAAAGCAAAAGGCAACAGTGATAGGGAGAGATATGCCCAATTAAATGCAAAATTCCAGAAGTTAGCCAGAAGAGATAAGGAATTATTGTTAAACAAGCAATGTGCGGAAGTGGAAGAAGACAATAGAATAGGAAGGACAAGAGACCTCTTCTAGAAAATTAGAAACATCGGAGGTAAATTCCAGGCAAAAATGGGTATGATCAAAAACAAAGATGGTAAGGACCTAACAGAAGCA
Source organism: Charina bottae (assembly GCA_023362775.1). Lineage (NCBI taxonomy): Eukaryota > Metazoa > Chordata > Lepidosauria > Squamata > Charinaidae > Charina > Charina bottae. The sequence continues at coordinate 29,185,995 of JALMGJ010000003.1, read as the reverse complement.
GAAGAGATCAAGAAAAGGTGGCAAGAATATACGGAAGATCTGTATAGGAAGGATAATAATATTGGAGATAGCTTTGATGGTGTGGTCAGTGATTTAGAGCCAGAGATCCTGAAGAGTGAGGTTGAATGGGCCTTAAGAAGCATTGCTAATAACAAGGCAGCAGGAGACGACGGTATCCCAGCTGAATCTTGCAAGATTATGCTGTCAAGGTGACACATGCCATATGCCAGCAAATTTTGAAAACACAAGAATGGCCATCAGATTGGAAAAAATCAACTTTTATCCCCATACCAAAAAAGGGAAGCACTAAAGAATGTTCAAACTATCGAACAGTGGCACTTATTTCACATGCCAGTAAGGTAATGCTCAAGATCTTGCAAGGTAGACTCCAGCAATTCATGGAGAGAGAATTACCAGAAGTACAAGCTGGGTTTAGAAAAGGCAGAGGAACTAGAGACCAAATTGCCAATATCCGCTGGATAATGGAGAAAGCCAGGGAGTTTCAGAAAAACATCTATTTCTGTTTTATTGACTATTCTAAAGCCTTTGACTGTGTGGATCATAACAAATTGTGGCAAGTTCTTGGTGGTATGGGGATACCAAGTCATCTTGTCTGCCTCCTGAGGAATCTGTATAACGACCAAGTAGCAACGGTAAGAACAGAGCACGGAACAACGGACTGGTTTAAGATTGGGAAAGGAGTATGGAAGGGCTGTATACTCTCACCCTACCTATTCAACCTGTACACAGAACACATCATGCGACGTGCTGGGCTTGAGGAATCCAAGGCTGGAGTTAAAATTGCTGGAAGAAACATTAACAATCTTAGATATGCAGATGATACCACTTTGATGGCTGAAAGCGAGGAGGAGTTGAGGAGCCTTATGACGAAGGTGAAAGAAGAAAGTGCAAAAGCTGGGTTGCAGTTAAACCTCAAAAAAACCAAGATTATGGCAACCAGCTTGATTGATAACTGGCAGATGGAGAAAAAGTGGAGGCAGTGACAGACTTTGTATTTCTAGGCGGAAAGATTACTGCAGATGCTGACTGCAGCCAGGAAATCAGAAGACGTCTAATTCTTGGGAGGAGAGCAATGGCAAATCTTGATAAAATAGTTAAGAGCAGAGACATCACACTGACAACAAAGGTCTGCATAGTTAAAGCAATGGTATTCCCTGTAGTAACCTATGGCTGTGAGAGCTGGACCATAAGGAAGGCTGAGCGAAGGAAGATAGATGCTTTTGAACTGTGGTGTTGGAGGAAAATTCTGAGAGTGCCTTGGACTGCAAGAAGATCAAACCAGTCCATGCTCCAGGAAATAAAGCCAGACTGCTCACTTGAGGGAATGATATTAAAGGCAAAACTGAAGTACTTTGGCCACATAATGAGAAGACAGGATACCCTGGAGAAGAAGCTGATGCTAGGGAAAGTGGAAGGTAAAAGGAAGAGGGGCCGACCAAGGGCAAGATGGATGGATGATATTCTGGAGGTGACGGACTTAACCATGGGGGAGCTGGTGATGGTGACGGCCGACAGGAAGCTCTGGCGTGGGCTGGTCCATGAAGTCACGAAGAGTCGGAAGTGACTGAACGAATAAACAACAACAAAGATAGATCTTGAGCACTTAAGTAACTGATAGGTCAGACACTGAAATTCCCATTCAAGATGCACCTTAAGTGTAGTTCTAATGGCAGTCTATTAGTGTTACATTACATAGAATATTATTTCTTTTTCTTGTTTGGCAAATAATAGGTGAACTTTTTTGTATGGTTTGCCAGAAGTTGTCTCTTTCAAGTTTTTCAGAAATAATTTGAACATAAGTTATTATAAGGGGAGAAAGGAAATAGTAATAATTCACTTCCCTTAGACACCCCAGTTTGTTTATTTTGCTTCTGTAAGGTGAATATGTGCATCTCTTAGAACGTATTCTTCGGTCACTTGAGGAATCCAGAGCCACAGCATAATGTATTGCAGTGTAATACAATTTTAATTTGAATAGGACTTTCATACAATATGCATCCCTGACTGACTGTAAATAATGCAATTACAGAATTAAATAATAAATAATAGAATAAGGAGAGCTATGGAGGTACAAAGAAGGAAGAAAAAATCTTTTGGGATGATACTTTTAAAAAGAAGTTGGTTAACTAAGTGCAGAAGTTCAGAGAAATATTGTTACAGGTGCTGGAAGCTCGTACAGAAAAAAGGGATATTGATGGAACATGTCATTTATAGAAGATGTAGGAGGTAAATGCATTTGCTCATCATACCATTTAGGATGTTTCAGATAACAATGAGCAAGTGTAGATAAGGTATGAATGTTCACTCAAATGTATTGGCAGGCATTTAGGTGAGAATTGTAAAGTGGTATTCCTTTTATTTCTGATGTTCAGAGTGTAAGTGTCAGTGCATATGTACCAAAATTACATTACTCACGCGTAACAGGAAGGCATTAAAGATTTGTTTATTTATTTATCTATCATTATTTATTTGGTAAATTTATATAGCCTCCCATCTTGTATATGTGACTCTGAGCAGCGTACAAAGTTAAAAACAAAAACAATACAAAAATAACCAAAAACATAACAAATGTCATTAAAAACATTAAAAACCATAAAAAAACCCATAATCTGTGGGAGAGCACACTCAATTTCCCTAGCAGTATAGCCACTTTGCAGGCTCCAGTCCCACATTACGGGATCCCCAGGCCACATGGCAAAGCTACAGTATATCTTCAGGCTCTTCCAGACAGCCAGCAAGGTTGGGGCCAATCTCATCTCAGGGGGGATGATGTTCCAGACGGCTGGTGCTGCAGTAGAAAAGGTTCTCCTCAGATGACATTCCTTCATGGACAGGCCCCTCAACATGCCCTTCCTGTCAGACCTGATGGGATAGGAAGATGTGATTGTGGAAAGGTGGTCCCTCAAGTAACCCAATTCAAGGGAATCCATTCTCTTAATTTTCAAGAATGCAAAAATTAATATTTCTGTTGGAGATGGGGAACCTAAAAGGGGAAACAATCCCCCAAAGCTAATTGCAATGTAAATGGGTTCAATTGATAAAGAATTATCACTATAATGGAGAAAGTAAGATGGTAAAAAGAATGGAATGAAGTGAGGGGCATGTGTTGCAACTTTCTATTCTCCACCAATCTGTTATAAGTTGAGATTCCTGTATTTTGTCATCTGCATACAAAAAATGACGTAGTAGAGAAGATGTACAAACTTTAAGTCTCAAAGAACCACAGGTCAAGCTGCTTTCAATGTATAGCCTTCTCTTTCAGTGGGCTCTTATTACAGTTATTTTTGTCTGCTATTCATTTGCCAGGCAAGAATCCTAGTAATTAATCAGATGGAAACAGTTACTCATTCTCTTTCTTGCTGCTGTCAGTATTCATTTGCTGGTCTTATGTGATCAGAGAGTAGTGTTCCCCATTAAAAAGGCAGCAACTCCTCCCTCTTTCATACATACCGTCTAGAGCACACCACGTCACTTCTGCTACTTTTTTATATTCATCGTTTCTATTAGATGTCACAGTTTCTTTGGTTGTGGCATCCAAGCCTGGGATAGGTCCCTCAGAACCATCACTGCTTATTTTTCAACAAACCATGAAAGTGTCCTTTCATTGAACTTTAATATGTTTTTAACAGGATTTGGCTTGCTATGCTGCTGCTGCTGCTTTATAGTGCATGTTGTAATTTGCTTTTAGATACTTACTATGTTATTATTCTTCTGTTTTAATTAGTGTTTAAAACTGAGATATGAAAATAAATAGGAGCCAATACCCAGCAATGCTGGCCCAGAGAAGAAGTAGGAAGTAGTTCAGACCTTCATTCCTTTTCAGGTCACTAACAGCTTGCTTCAAAGTTTAGTAAGTAATGAATATTTAAAAGCAGGAGAAGATTTGATTGAGTGTAAATGGCTAAGCTAAAGATATCTCTAGAAGGACCTCTAGAAGAAATTATAGCTATGGAGGAATACTATAGTTCTCTGTTTAGCTCATTGCAAGTTGTGATATATCAGTTATAGTTTCTGAATCTCAGTGTTGCTTTGTTGAAGCAGGATATGCCTGAATGTTTCAGAAGGAATCCTATCTGTCTAAAAACGAAAAGTTCATCTTCATGTCCCTCTAACTGTGGCATGAAGATGGCCCACTAAACATTTAAAAAGAACTTATCTTCCTGGTGTTGCCTCCTTCAGAAGAGGCAGCTTAAATTCATATTTTTTGTTGTTTATTCATTCAGTCGCTTCCGACTCTTCGTGACTTCATGGACCAGCCCACGCCAGAGCTTTCTGTCGGCCGTCACCATCCCCAGCTTCCCCATGGTCGAGTCCGTCACCTCCAGAATATCATCCACAAATTCATATTTAGCTGTTCCAATTTTAAAGTAGCATTTTCCATCTTCTCCCAACACAATTTTGGCTGTGGATACTACCTATGGTGAGGTTACACTTAGGGTATGGCACAAACCACAGACCAGGAAGCTGAATGTTTTTATTATACAAACTATATACTCCTAGTATGTTAAGTGTTGGATTTGGAACTCATGGACTGAGCCTAAGCTCATTTGATAGGGAATGAGTACATTCTTCCATTAGTCCTATTATGGGAGAATCTGAGAGATCTGCTCTGTGGGAACAGAAACCTAGTAAGTAAAGAATCAGCTCCTCCCAGATTCAGCTAATGCTCCCATTAGGCGACCAGGACTGTTGTAGCTCCCAGCTGACAGATCTAGGAGACTTTTGCTTAGTACAGAGAGAGATCTATCAGCCAGTTTGGGGTTACTTTTAAACATGGGTTTAACACTACTCCAGAATAGTGCTGTTCCAGAATAGTGCTGTTCTAAAATAGAATTAAACAAATGTCCGAAAGCCTCCTTTTGAACACATCTATGCAGAACTCCTGTGCAAAACCAGAGGAATCTGTTAAAATTTGCCTCCTCCCCAGACGCATGCCCACCTCCACTCCAAGTTATTGAGAGAGACTGGTGGATGTTTTCCTGCTGGTTGGTGACATTTGGTGGGAGAGAAAACTAAGATGAGGAATCCATCAATCACTTAACTTATTCCACATTAAATCTTTAGGGACGGCACCACTTTCTTACCTCATTAGTGAGGCAGAATAGTGCTTGGCTGTCAAGGCCACATATTTTATACCAGCATACTTTTGTGCCACCTCAGGAACTCTGGATTGCATTTTAACGTCGCTGTGAGGAAAAGCCCTAATGTATGCTGTCATTTGACCCCTGTTATACCTATATAGTGTGTGATGGATGGGAGTTCTATATATGTATAATACAATATTTGAAGGGTTTTTTTAGGAATTATTCTTCAGGGTGATAGACAGATTGCTGTTGATAGCAACAGTAGAACACAACTGGAAAAGGCAATTGCAAATTATCCATGAATTTCATATCATAAAAGTAGAAAATGCAGAATCTGGAATAGTACTACAATTTGAAAGCATAAACCTTACGTTACATAAACTGTTCTGTTGTTTATTTCTACAGTCTGTATATGGTGCCTCAGTACCTGCTGTACCACAGCTGCCTCTTTTCTATACGCCGATCGACTTGGTAGACATCAGCATAGAAATGGCCGGTCTCAGGTTTTCAAATCCGTTTGGCCTCGCCAGTGCAACTCCAACTACAAGTTCATCAATGATCCGCAGAGCTTTTGAAGCAGGATGGGCATTTGCGCTCACCAAAACTTTTTCTCTGGACAAGGTAATGAATCTTGTGGTCTTTTGTCCATGTTCAAAATAACTTCCCATTTATTTTTAATAGAGAATTAATATGAAAATAAGAATAGTGATCCATTCTCAAATTTGCAGGACTTATATCAGAAATATGAAATAATTATGCTTCTGTACATGTGCAGAATACCTTTTTCTCCCCTCTGAGAATGTACAGCTTGCATTTCTCTTATTCATGAATAACAGTTTTCCAAGATAGGCTCAAAAGGAACTTCAGCTTTTGCACTTTTCTGTTGAAGACTTAATAGTTAGTGCCAACCTTTTAGAGTCACTGAATTGTTTTCCCCATTTTAGATAGGAAAGCAGCAGAGGAGAAGGATGTAAAGCTCTATTCTTCCCATGCAGGGTCCCAACCAACTCTCATGCTAGTTATTTGTGAATGGGTAATCATACATTCAAGGACAAGCTGTCATTTGCATTGGGCATTACTGGCAATTTTATGTTCTTTGGGAATCAAAAATCTTCACTAAAGATAAAATGCTGAAGTTTCCCTCATTGTGAGGTCTACTTTTATAGACATGTCCATATCATTTTCTGGCCAATAATACAGAGATAGCCAGTGGTCTCCCATCCAAGTACAAACAACATCCAACCCTACTTAACTTTTTGAGATTATGCAAGATCTAGGTCCTGCGGCCTGCACTAGGCAAACTTCCTATTTACTATGTACAATACACTATATAATGTAGTGTATATATGTCTTTCTCTTCAGTTGATTAAGATCAGCCTTTGGTCAAAGGTCAGGAAATTAAATTCAGATGTCCTCCCTGTTGGTGTATTTTGAGGAGTAAGTCTCAGCAATAAAGCCTTATTAGGTAAACACCTGCAAACTTTAAAAGGTCAGGCGGCACGTGATCCAGGCTGAAGAGTATAAAAGAACCTGCCTGCCTGCCTCCTGTTTCTGCTTGCTTTTACTTCTGTTTGTTTCTACTACTTGGTATGTGATTTTGTAACACTTCCAGGGATCTGGAAGAAAACTGTTAATAGTATCTGTTTGTATGAGTAACTAATACAACTGCAACTAAGTTACTACAATGACTAGCGTCATTGATTAGTCTCTAGTGCTAATCACTTTCTGATAGTCTTTGTGTGCAAGAAAACACACATTCCAACACTCCCCATTTCCCAATCCATCTGTTTGATATCCCTGGAATTTCTGATGCCAGCCACAAATACAATGGTATAAGTTTACATGGGATTCTCTCTTAACTTCGCTTCAGATGTTTAAATAGGTTAGACTGGGTTATTCCAATCACTAACTGTGCTCTAACAGTCAGCTCTTCTGGGTTGCAGGAGCCTGCACAAAGCTGGAACAGGCTAACCATTCCTTCCCCTTTCTAGACAAAGATGAACCCAGTTCTCAATAACAGATTTTGGCATGATAACCCAGCAACCCACAGAAATGATTAAAACAGGGTAAGAGCAGACGGATTTTATTAAGGATGTCCATTGATAGTGACTTTAAGCCTTATCTATTGATCACATTTATAGGTCAGTCACTCAGAATGACTGGACAATGTGTATTACATGTATTCCATTTGAGTTATATTGGAAAGCATGTGTTTATTGTATCAGTGGCTAGGTGAAGTTGGTTTGCTTAAAACGATCCACAATTAATATTAGTCACGTCAGATATGATAAACCATAGTAATTGCTTTAAAATCCTCTTACTGTCAATTACATGGATGGAGGAGAAGAGAGCAAAAGTGTGTAAACGTGGGACTTGCTATAGTAAACAACTATATTCTAAAAGTGGGTAGGAATGGGATCTAAAGTAGGCCTGATACTCTGGATATTGGGTTTATTAAGAGGTAAAATTGGTGCTTTAAAATCATTTATTTTCCCCTTAAAAATCCCTCCAAACTCTGCCAAATGCAAAAAAAGCAAACTTGGCACTGCACCTTCTGGAGACACTATGGTATTTTGGAGGGGAAGGAAGAGAGAAGAGTTTGTACCTTGCCATAAGCCATTATGGGTGCAAGGATATAGCTTGATGCCCTCCAGATGTTTTGCACTATAACTTCCATAACCTGTAACCATTAGCTATACTGTAGTTGAAGACATATGGAAGACAATGGATAGCCCACTTCTGCTCTAAAAGGTTTAACATGGCATGTAAACATGATCATGAGCTATTGTACAACTGATTGAAATAATTTAATTGCTCTGTAGCACAATTATATTGTCTTTTCTTAATGTCCCTTGCATGTTCTTGTTTAAAATACTCTCAAAACAATGACCATCCATGTTACATACAGGACTGAGATGAAGCCAGAAAAAAATGCCAAGATGGCTTGAAATCAAAATACTTTTTCTTGACGTTCCCTTCCCTGTTAAACACAATCTTTTTTAATGTTCAGATAGGTCAGCCCTGACTTTTCAAGCATGGGGTTGCCCAGAAGGTTGTATTATAATTGTAGTCTAGCCAAAATTATTTCTGTGTCACTGAAGCAGTCAATTCTTTAATTAAGACATTGTAACAGCAGCCAGAACTACTGTGTTTCCTGCTATTCATCATATTTGCAAAGCTGTTGATCCATGTTCCATTAGCCATCTTCCAATAGGTTTGCTTTTGTTCTACCACTGTGCTCTCTCTAGTTTCCACTGATACTGTTTCACCAGCGCAGTGCCTTGTATCATGTGGATCCTCCTTTGCCATTCAAAGAAATCACATGTACATTTGCAGTGCTGCCTCTCCCAAGACCTATGATTTATTTTTATTTTACTTTTCCAATTTTTACCACCGCCCATCTCCCCCGAGAAGAGGGACTCTGGGCGGTTTTTTATGATTGTTTATTGGCTTACAGAATCTTAGTTTATAAGATTTAAAAAGAACATTTGTGTTATTCCATATAACAAAAAGCTGGATTTCAGCTATATGACCAGCATCCTCCAGTCTGATATTCTCAAGATAGACTTCAACACCAGGTTGGGAATGTCTGCATAAGACTTTCCCAGCCACTGAATATTTGTTTGAAATGTCATATGTGAAAAAAATGAAATTCTCAGCCTTCTGTTGCTCTTCAACAGAATATTCTGAGGCAAATTACATTATACACAAAAATATGCAGCAGTCCTTCTACATTTCCTTTACCCTAGAGAATTTTGTATCCATGAAAAAGCTTTAGTGTTGTGGTCCTTGGGCAAAGAACTAGTCTTCATGTGGCAGTCATGATGGTTTGAATTTGAGATCCCTGCCCTAGAGCAAGGCTACCGAATGCTGGAGAAGGTATCCTAATTCTTTCCCCAGTTCTGTCATTTGTAAAAATTCCACTATCATCCACTATTCTAGAAAAAAAGAAAGAAAGAAAATGCTGTATTTAGGGCATAGTAATACACTGAAACCTAAACCTAACCTCTATTCCTAAAAGGGGATGACTGTCCACACTGTATATTGGAGGAGCCTGTGATATGTGATTTTCTTGCTTTTGCCAACCCTCCAACATCATAATGGCTTCCAGATCATTAATAGAAGTCACAGGGAAGATGTTACTCTAGGGCAGGGCTTTCGAAAGTGCTGCCGCTGGCAACACACCAGCGGCAGCAGCAGCACGCGTGCGCACGGTGGCGGCGCGGGGGGGCATGCGGTGGCGTGCGCGCACGGTGGCAGCACAGGGGGGCGTGCGGCGGCGCGGGGGGCGCGCGCTGCCGCTTCCGGGTGGTGTGGCGACACACTTTTGTGTCACCACACACAGTTTGGAAAGCTCTGCTCTAGGGAACTGTAGCCAATTAATATATACCAGTGTTTCTCAACCTTAGTCATTTTAAGATGTGTGGACTTCAGCTCCCAGAATTCTGGGAGTTGAAGTCCACACATCTTAAAATGGCCAAGGTTGAGAAACACTGATACAGACACTACTAAACTAGGGAGTCTTTGGTGCTCTCTGAGCCTTGTTGTTTTCATGCAGACGTTTCATTGCCAGGCTAGGCAACATCTTCAGTGCGAAAAGGGAGTGGAACTTGCTGTCTGTTTATATACCCTGGCTTGTCCTGCCTGTGTTGGTGGGGGTCTTGTACTCTCCTTGGTAGTTCCTTGATTTGATAGCACGCAAATGGGAGAAATTTGCAGGTAGGCAAACTTCCACCAAGGAACAGCTGTTTTTTCTGCATGAATGCCTACGACAGCATGCCCTGCCCGCCAGTGTCAGATACAAACCTCCAATCAACTGCACAGCTGGATGGAAGATTGCACAACAAAGTGGGCGAAAAATGATACGGCTAATGATCATGGAAGCCCACCTTAGATTAAACAAATATCAACACACAATAGACAGCCTCAAAGAACAACTAGAACAAACTATGACTCCTGAACATATCAACAGGCTGACTACTACAATCAAGACCACATCTCTGAGACAAGCAGAAAAAAGGAAAGCTAAACTTCAAACTAAACTACTTAAATTAAACCCCAGAAACAAAGAAGTACAGGAACAGGAATGGGTGGTCAACATGTCCAGCCGCCCATTATCCACTACAGAACACAGTATCTTGCAGAGAGGCCTCAATTATAACACAGAAGATGCAAATAAATTAGAATTATTTGCAGCTTTTGAAGCAGCAATGAAAACTACAGGACTTACTACAGAAATCCAAGAGAATGTAAGACAAATAATCATACCACAAACCAGAAGGACATGGAAACAGAACCAACTGAAAGCAGAAGACAGAGTAGCCCTCAAAAACCTAAAGATGGACCAAAGTATCATCATCCTCCCAGCAGACAAAGGCCGCACCACTGTCATCATGATCACATATATATTGATCACAATATATATTGATCACAATATATACAAAAAGCCAAAGATTTACTGGAGGACAAAGAAACCTACACCCCAGTAAACTCCAATCCGATACAGAAACTTGACAGCCAGGTCAAAAGAATCCTCAACGACCTAACCAAGAAAGGTCAAATCAGTAAAGAAGAACAGAGGCGGATGAAAAGCAGTGGACCTATCATCCCACGCTTCTACGGACGCCCCAAAATACACAAGCCGAACATACCACTCCGTCCAATTTTATCATTACCAGGCACCCCCACATACAACATAGCCAAAGAACTTACAAGAAAACTTGGGCATCTCACAGAGGAGAGTAAATACTCTATCAATTCCCCACTACAGTGCCTCCAGAAAATCAAAGACATAAAAATAGATGAAGATGAAATTATGGTGTCATTTGATGTCACTGCACTCTTTACATCCATAGACCAAGCACTAGCAATTGAATCCATGGCAGCAGTTCTACGTAACACACCCAACCTAACAAGATACACCAAGATCAAAATACCCAGAATCATGGACCTCATCAACCTCTGCCTCACCACCTACTTTCAGTTTGATGGACAAATATTCCAACAAATCAAAGGAACACCTATGGGATCACCACTCTCAGGACTCATAGCAGAGATAGTAATGCAACGTCTAGAAAGGATAGCACTCCCACACATACAACCCAAAGTATGGATCCAGTATGTAGATGACACCTTCGTCATAATAAAAAAGGATCAACTGGAGGAAACACATGAAGCCATCAACAACATCTTCAAAGGAATAAAATTCACAAGGGAAGAAGAAAACAACAACACACTACCCTTCTTGGACATCCTCATCAGTAGAGGAAATGATGGCATTCTAGAAACACAAGTCTACCGGAAATCTACCCACACTAACCAAGTGCTCCACTATCAAAGCAATAACCCAACCTCACACAAGAGGAGCTGTGTAAGAACACTATTCAGATGAGCACAAACACACTGCAGCAACCCAGAACACCAGAAAAAGGAAACAGACCACTTATATAGCATCTTCCAGCAAAATGGATATCCACACAACTTTATCAAAAAGTGCCTGACCACGCAACCCACCACAGCAAAACCAACAGAAGCTATGAAAAGGATTACACTGCCATACATCAGAAACATCTCAGAAACTACTAATAGACTGTTACATCCACACGGCATCACTGTAGCACACAAACCAACCAAAACCCTTCAGAACATTGTAAGTAAACCAAAAGACCCAGTATCCCAAGAAGAAAAAACAGGAGTTATCTACAACATACAGTGTAAGGACTGTAACAGCCACTATGTAGGACAGACTGGCAGAAGACTAGCAGAACGCATCCACGAACACCAACTAGCAGTCAGAAGACATGATGAAAACTCCTTAATCTCACAACACATGGACAGACTTAACCATACTTTCAACTGGGAAACTGTGAGCATATTAGACCAGGCCAAATCCAAAAATGCTAGAGAATTCCTGGAAGCTTGGCACTCAGACAAAGCAGCCATCAACAGACACATAGAGGTTAACAACATTTACATACCATTCATAAGAGACAATAGAATAGCCAGAAGACCAGAACACCCCTGGGCCAGCAATCAACAACAAAATATGCATAGATTAACACCAAGGTTAGCACCAGAGGAGCAATCAAACAACACAAAAGACCCTAATCAAGGAACTATTAACTCAGTCAATCAACCAAGTAGCAAACAACAGTCCAATCAAGGAACTCCTAAGGAGAGAACAACACCTCCACCAACACAAGCAGGACAAGCCATGGTATATAAACAGAGAGCAAGTCCCACTCCCTTTTCGCACTGAAGATGTTGCCTAGCCTGGCAATGAAACGTCTGCATGAAAACAACAAGGCTCAGAGAGCACCAAAGACTCCCCAGTTCAACCCTGAGCTACAAATATTCTCTTCAATTGGTACTACTAAACTAGATGGACCAATAATTTGGATATAATATGGTTTCCTTTGACTACAGTGAGCCCTTAAGTGGGGGCTTGATTCTCTCCTACTCATGGTCCCAGTACAAATCCTTTTCCCTTGAATTGCTATATGCACTGAGAAAGAAGCTCCAAACAACCCCAAAGGAATCAAGAATATCCTTGGGAATCTGGAAGAACGGTGGGAGACATTTCCATGGAGAAAGACAGATGACTAAGAGATTTAAGGCATAGGCCTAGATTATCATAAGAAAGGTGGAAAGGTACAGACTTGTAGTCCCATCACCCATCCAGGCAATTTTATGCTTTCAACAAATGCCAGAACAGCAAGCTCTGCTGCAAGCTCTCCCCATTCCATACATGTGTGCAATCTCACAAAGATACAATACAAGCAGAGCTTATGGTACGATGCTGCTTTCATAATTTTCCCCCTTTTGACCTTCCCTCCAGATGCCTTTGCACCTATCCTTCTTTTCTTTCTTAATATTAATCACCAATAAGCCTATATTGTTAGCAAGGATATGATTTGTACATGAATGGGAGAAAAGACTGAGAATTTAATATAATTTGTCCTAATAATCACCTCATTTAGTTCTGAATCTGAGGAATTACTTGAAAAAAGGCAACCCCCATTTTTTTTTACATTGCTAGATGAAATGCTATTTTTCTTAAATTAATATTTCTGAAACATTTCTGGAATCATCTTTTTAAATGTGTCATCTTTTTAAACAAGTTTGCCATTCAAAATTTGGTGATAGTTGGCATACACATGCCAGTGCTTGCAATCCACGACAAGTTTTGTGAATTTTCAGGGGATGGCCATTGTTTGTGGCCTCCTAGGCACTTCTAGAATTTGAGGAATTGTTAGGGGCACCACCTCAAAAGGTGGCAAGGCTCTAGGGAAAAATAATCAAACATGATTAAATTAAATACAGATATATACGTTTAAATTCATTACATTCATTTTCCCATTTGTCTATAAAGAGATTTATAGTTTTTAATAATGACAGTAGCCATAAATACATTTCCTTGTCTCTTTAATTATTTCTGATAAAGAGAGACAACAAATGAAGGGTACAATGCTAGTTTGAGAACCAGCAAATTTGGATCTACTTTGCATGTTATACCTTCCCTTCTCTTCCAAAATATCTAGTATTGGACTTCACTTTCTGCTTTAGCCTTCAAAGCTTGTCTGAGTGCAAAGGAGCACCTACCTAAGTGAATGTCAACAACGATTTCAGATATACACCTCACATACATTTACAGAGAAGTGCTGGGGATGTGGAGAAGTGATTGTCAGCTATTTCTTGCAGAGTAAAACAGCAGCTCTGCTCACAACTTGATGTGAAGACCTGATGGAAGATATAATGATAATAGCAGCAGCAGCAGCTAGCATAAGTGACAAAATATGAAAGTTTGACATCATTTTGCAACATTATGTGGTTTTAGTAAAGATACTGTCCACCTCTGGATTTTGAATCATTTGGGCAGATTCACCACTAGATTTAAAATGTGCTCCATTAAGTGCTGATAATGTATGGCTCCTCAGTCAGGTTTCTTCAGCATTGTAGGGAAGCCAGATGTCACAAAATAGAGGCAAAGATATTGCTATTTCACAAATTGCTGATTGTAACACTGGTCAAAGGTCTAGCTATTAATGAAAGACTTCAAAGGCTTCCATTCTATCACTGGAAACTCCCTCCTGGCCCTTCATTCATCTGAGAAAGGCTCTTTGCAATATCAGGAGGGCAACAACAAAAAAAGTAGAGATGGTGGAATTAGCATGGAGGCAGGCTGAGAGACACACAGATCTGCTGGATTCTAAGCCCCTGTGGTTCCAAACCAGTCCAGAATCTACCCCAGCTCTGAAGCTGGCATAGATTCATACTCTCTCATGATTTGTTGGGATGGGGAACGACTATGCATGAAAAACAGAGCAGCAAATGTTGCTCTTCTGCCTAATCAACAGGAATCTGGCATTGCTTAGATACTGTATTCCATGCTTGAAAGTGTAAGGAAAATGTTGAAGTAAACCAGGTTAGAATCCTCCACTCATATACTTTGGTGTATATTTAGCAGATTATATTATTAGAACCAAGCCCATTAAGAGTACCTAGGGACAGACACTTAATGCTGAAAAGGACAAGTAAAGTTTATTAAAGAAGTGATATGCTGAAATGGAAAACCTGTATGTTGGAGCTTTTTGCTCTTATATGGGGAAAGAAAAGGAAGAGGTATTCATCATTCTAATAGGAAGCAGTCTGAAGGGGAATAACTAACACTATCAATATTCTAATCAGGGGAAATCTGAGCAGAGACAAAAAGAGGAACAAAAAGAAAGTCCCTTGCTTGCTATCTCTATTCCTAATTCCCCTGGTGGTCAGGGGAATAAAAGCTATGTCCAAGAGAAAGTGGGTTTCCTCTGCCTGGCAGTGAAAAATATAATGCACGTTTTCCTGTATTTCCTTGCTTTGATATTGGAAAACAGTGCACTTCAGTCCCAGGAATTATTATAAAAAATGTCTTGTTCTGATAAACAAATTAATTGACACGAATTACACAATTCAACAGAGAGTTGGATAAATGTATTTTTTTTTTCTTTATTAGACTATACATTGCAGCCATAAGAGATTGGGCAAAATTATTTTTGTTTTTATTTTTTTCCTATATGATAAAAGTAATAAGAAATGCAAAAATGTCATTCTAATTTTAGATAAACAATGACTATTTCATTATATAATAGTTTGAACAGAGTAGGAAGATTAAATGCATAGGGATGATGCCAGAAATATTTTCTTTGATTTTAGCTGTTTCTTTCATCGGTAAAAATGTAATTCTGATTAATCGGAGAAATCTGTCTTCACTCTGTTGGTGACATGCTTTGATTTGTGATGCTGTCACTTTTAATAACTTAGAGAAGCAGTTGCTTTTATTAAATCTCCCCAGTTGAAATAAATACGTGGAACAATTTCAGCTGAAATCTCCAAGCATTCTCTTTGTCTCTCTCACCCCCACACATATATTGGCCTGGTTCACATGATAATAAACTATTGTTTATTTATACAAAAGTGAGTCAGAGTGATTTTGAAACTTGGGCACTTTCATTCCATTTTAGGGTGGCTATGAGGAAAAGTTCAAAACTAGAAACTCTGTTCTAGATTAACTATTATTTGCAATGCAGTCTGAACCTTGATCAAGGTTAAAACAAGCCAACCTGAAGCTAAAATTTATGAAGCTGATTTGCTTCAACTAATCATAGTAAAGGTTCTAGTTTCAGGTAAAGACAAACCACAGTTAATCTAAAATTGAAGTAGAAGCTTCCAGTCTTCTCCAGCAGTTCTGGAGGGGGGAAAGACAGGAGACCAAGTAGCATTTGTAATTGTCTGAAACTCATTCCAATAAAGTTAAATTGCTGAAAAGTGTTGCATCCAAATGTAGCCTCTACCTGATGCAATATTTTATCTAACAATCTCAGAAAATGATTAAGGCCCAATTCAGCCTGAAGAAACACTGTGTGTGTGTTACAAGCATAATGCAGAGTAACTCATAACAAGAAAGATGGTGTGATATACCTGTAAAGGTTGCTTGCCAATTAGAACCATTGTCTGTATGAACAAACTAATTATGCTAAGAAATAGCATTTCTCCATAATATAGGTACTCAGATTCATGCTACAACTAGAAGTGTTTCCATAGGGACCAATGTGGGTGACACATGTCTCTCTTTTGTAAATGCTAAGATCTGGAGCACAATGGCTTGCACTGTCCTCTGTAATGTCAGTGTTTTTGTTGAACTTAACTCACAGAATAAAAAGCCCATTTTCTTTGTCTGCTATTGAGTACAGTAATTTACAAAATACTTGTTACAGTTTAACATTTCAAGCCAGCCTGTCTCCTACCTCTCCAAAAATGAATTTAAAACAATATTAAAATGAAGAATTCTTAATGCCTTTAGTACAGCTAAGTTTGTTCTGTGGAGTTTTGTTAGAATATGAAATATTAATATTTTACAATTCAGTTGTAATGATGAAGTTCAATTTGCCTAGCTTGCATGTGATAAAGTAAGTATATGCTTACCATGGGAGTTGCATGAGAATTAAAGCCTGAGCCTGAACATCAGCTTGCAATTTTATTATCCCGCACTACTGACAGTGTTTCCCTTGTTATTTTTCTAGACTGACAGCTGAATATTGCACTGATTGTGTGTGTGCGTGTGTGTTTATTTATTTATTTATTTATTTATTTATTTATTTGCAGAATATGTTTTAAAAAACCTTTGTTTTCTTTAAGAAATAAACTGAAGCAAGATTTAGAATTGGTTTTTGATTATTTTTGTAGTTTTTATTTGACAGAGAGAGAGAGAGAGACTGATTTTAGATACTAAAAAGAAGTCTAGTTTGCAGTAGCCAAACCACTTACTTGCAGTGAAATGCCAGTTGATATCTCAGTAAACAGAAATATTCTGTTCTTTATTGTGTAGCTCCTATGAAAATAACATAGCTTTTCTTTGGAGAGACAAATAATCAGATAGTTAATGTCAAGTGGAAAAAAAGGGCTATTTGCCTTTCCATTAAGTACCATGAAAGAAAGAAAAAATAGTAATACCAATATTGCATTTGTGAGGAGAAGGGAGGCAGAGATGGGGTGCATTTTGCAGGGTATCCTTAGCATGTTGGGAATTGTTTCTAAACAAACAGGAATAGGATTGCACTGAATTTCCAGGTTTCTTGAGGACTGAGTACTATAGAGTTTTCTTTTTTTCTTTACTCTAATTTGGAAAGGGCTACCTACGGGGAAAAAACAGAGGTTTAAAAATTAGCCAGCTGACCTTGATTTCCCTTTTGCCTTTTTAAAAAAAGAATTAATTACCATTAATACTTATTTGTGTGTGTGTGTGTGAGGAGAGAGAGAGAGGCTGTTTTGTATTGCTGTAATTAGTCTATAGGCATATAGTGAAGTTCTACAAAATCCTTATTATGAATCCCAAAGCACCTGTCAGTATTTTTGCATGACAAATTAATTGTGGGAAATGGCTTTAGAAGACCCAATAAGCTTGAGAGGTTCCATTGCATCCTTTATTGAACAATCTTACTCGATATATGAATTTTAAAAAACGAGTTAAGGTCATTAAGTTAAGGTAACTGTTGTCATTTAAAACTGATAGGATGTACGCTGGCTTATAGGGAAAAATCAAGGCTTGAGAGTAAACAGACAGAGTGCAGCTTGTAAAAGCTATAAAATCTTTACTTGTGATAAAAGCAAAGTTGAATATACATGGTACAGCATTGCAACTTACAAGTAGAGTATACACAGAAAATGCACTTGTGTTGGCTTCCACTGTACGACAGATATGAAGGAGCATATTGCCATGGCATCACGCACATAGCCAGGTATAGCTCACACTTCTATTAGTCCACAGGAGCAGAAAACACAAATGACATGGCTAAAAGACACAAGAAGTCAAGAAGCATAGAACACCATTTTGCATGGTTAGATATTCAGTTCTTCCAGCTATCTGATTGGCTGGAAGTTAGGTGTGACACACACCAGGCCTAAAGCATAGGCCATAGCACATAGCATGACCTGCTATTGGGTGGCAGTGCTGCATCTAAGCAAGCATGTGATCCCCCCCTCCCTTGCTCTACACAGAGCAAGGCTTCCCACAGACGCATCATGGCAAACTGTTCCCATGGGAAGGTTTAGAGACTAGACGTAA
The DNA here is from genome assembly GCA_023362775.1 of Charina bottae. NCBI lineage: Eukaryota > Metazoa > Chordata > Lepidosauria > Squamata > Charinaidae > Charina > Charina bottae. The sequence continues at coordinate 29,167,788 of JALMGJ010000003.1, read as the reverse complement.
ACAATACATCACATCGTACCTTCTAGCTTCATATCTAAAGAAGATATAAGCAACGCCATTCAAAGCTATGGGAAGGCTTTGTTGTTATCTGGCCACTGGCGTCATGTCATCATGAGAAAGCTGTGCTTTGTATAGAAAACAATTTGCACTTTGCACACGAGAAATCTGACAAAAACAGCATTTCATCAAAATCAGTATTGGTTTATCTCAAACATTTCTGTGATTATTGTTGGATTCTAGCCTTCATCTTCCCTACCAGCTAAAGTTACCCAATTAAATAGAAATGACACTGACCAGCAGAAGAAATTTTAAAAATTAGCATGGAATGTATGCAAAGTAATGTCAGGATAGGTAGATAGATATCTTAGGGCAGCTTTCCCTTCCCTTGCATTCTTTAGAGGTGTTGTATTTCAGTTTCCATAATCCCTAGCCAGCATAGCTTCAGGATTTAGGGGAGCTGAAGTCCAACACAACTAGAAAGCAACAGTTTGGGGAAGACTGCCTTAGGATATTGTACATTTAGCAAATCTGTATTCAAGTGAGAAAATAACACAGGCTTCTAAAAACATCTCTGCAGATATTCTTGCAGTTGCTTAGCATTTGCTATTCAAAGCAGTGTTTCTTATGAATCTTCCATATTTTCAACACTCTATATTTAACTTAAATTGTATGAGTACACAGACTTAGAATCTTTATGCAGTTAACCATCAAGTTTTTGTTTGCAAAATTTACCTCTATATTTGCATTGACAGGAAGGAAATATGAATATTACCTGTTGGTAAAGATGAAGCAAAAATTCTGACTCCTACCATTTTCTCAAAGTGTGATTAATATCTCAGAAAAGGGGGACAGCTTTCAGCTCTTTTGTATTAC